>JALDNG010000067.1:1100000-1230000 GCA_024349245.1 Neodontobutis hainanensis | reverse complement strand
GCGCCACCGTGCAGAAGCTCAAGGTAACTGCACTCTGTCCGACAATAGTCCATTAAACTCTTCTCAGTGTCACTTCAGTCTGAGCTGAAAGAACAGAGTCACTCTCATTAGTGTTCGTCTGAGCCTCAAGAGGTTTATCAATGAATCCGGTTCTACTATTTAAGATCACCTTTATTAAACCCACAGCAGGTCTAAACCAGTCAAGCCCTGGTTTAGTCCTGGGTTAGACCTGGTTCAGACCTGGTTTAGTCCTGGTTTAGTCCTGGTTTAGTCCTGATTCAGACCTGGTTTAGTCCTGGTTTAGTCCTGGTTTAGTCCTGGTTCAGACCTGGTTTAGACCCGGTTTAGACCTGGTTTAGTCCTGGTTTAGACCTGGTTTAGTCCTGGTTTAGTCCAGGTTTAGTCCAGCTTTAGACCTGGTTTAGTCCTGGTTTAGTCCAGGTTTAGTCCAGGTTTAGTCCTGGTTTAGTCCTGGTTTAGACCTGGTTTAGTCCTGGTTTAGTCCAGGTTTAGTCCAGCTTTAGACCTGGTTTAGTCCTGGTTTAGTCCAGGTTTAGTCCAGGTTTAGTCCTGGTTTAGTCCTGGTTCAGACCTGGTTTAGACCCGGTTTAGACCTGGTTTAGTCCTGGTTTAGACCTGGTTTAGTCCTGGTTTAGTCCAGGTTTAGTCCAGCTTTAGACCTGGTTTAGTCCTGGTTTAGTCCAGGTTTAGTCCAGGTTTAGTCCTGGTTTAGTCCTGGTTCAGACCTGGTTTAGACCCGGTTTAGACCTGGTTTAGTCCTGGTTTAGTCCAGGTTTAGTCCAGGTTTAGACCTGGTTTAGTCCTGGTTTAGTCCAGGTTTAGACCTGGTTTAGTCCTGGTTTAGTCCAGGTTTAGTCCAGGTTTAGTCCTGGTTTAGACCCGGTTTAGACCTGGTTTAGTCCTGGTTTAGTCCAGGTTTAGACCTGGTTTAGTCCTGGTTTAGTCCAGGTTTAGTCCAGGTTTAGTCCTGGTTTAGTCCTGGTTTAGACCCGGTTTAGACCTGGTTCAGACCTGGTTCAGACCTGGTTCAGACCTGGTCCAGACCTGGTCTTCATTATTTATTAAATAATTAATGGCGAAGGAGAAACGGCTCGGTGCTTCAGAAAGAGCTGCTGAATAATTAAAAACACTCTTCTCTTCTTCATCAACACTCGCCTCAGGCTCTAGACCTGGACCTGGACCAAACCTAAACTTAAACCGGTCCCTGTCTCACTTTTAATTCTAAACGTCATCTGTCCAGACTCACGGAGTTAGTCCGGTCTAAGACCAGGTCCAGACTCACGGAGTTAGTCCGGTCTAAGACCAGGTCCAGACTCACGGAGTTAGTCCTGTTTAGACCAGGTCCAGACTCACGGAGTTAGTCCTGTTTAGACCAGGTCCAGACTCAAGGAGTTAGTCCTGTTTAGACCAGGTCCAGACTCAAGGAGTTAGTCCTGTTTAGACCAGGTCCAGACTCACGGAGTTAGTCCGGTCTAAGACCAGGTCCAGACTCAAGGAGTTAGTCCTGTTTAGACCAGGTCCAGACTCACGGAGTTAGTCCTGTTTAGACCAGGTCCAGACTCAAGGAGTTAGTCCTGTTTAGACCAGGTCCAGACTCAAGGAGTTAGTCCTGTTTAGACCAGGTCCAGACTCACGGAGTTAGTCCTGTTTAGACCAGGTCCAGACTCAAGGAGTTAGTCCGGTCTAAGACCAGGTCCAGACTCAAGGAGTTAGTCCTGTTTAGACCAGGTCCAGACTCACGGAGTTAGTCCTGTTTAGACCAGGTCCAGACTCAAGGAGTTAGTCCGGTCTAAGACCAGGTCCAGACTCAAGGAGTTAGTCCTGTTTAGACCAGGTCCAGACTCAAGGAGTTAGTCCGGTCTAAGACCAGGTCCAGACTCAAGGAGTTAGTCCTGTTTAGACCAGGTCCAGACTCACGGAGTTAGTCCGGTCTAAGACCAGGTCCAGACTCAAGGAGTTAGTCCTGTTTAGACCAGGTCCAGACTCAAGGAGTTAGTCCTGTTTAGACCAGGTCCAGACTCACGGAGTTAGTCCTGTTTAGACCAGGTCCAGACTCACGGAGTTAGTCCGGTCTAAGACCAGGTCCAGACTCAAGGAGTTAGTCCTGTTTAGACCAGGTCCAGACTCAAGGAGTTAGTCCTGTTTAGACCAGGTCCAGACTCAAGGAGTTAGTCCTGTTTAGACCAGGTCCAGACTAAATTTGGAATCCGTCCAGTGACCTGATGATGGAGGGAAATAAAACCGGTTCAGTCTGGATTTGGGCCTGAGGTATCTGGTGGGTTTAGCCAAAGCCTCAGAGACGGTTCAGGACCAGTTTGTTCCAGTTTGTGCTGCAGTAATCCTACTCCTGAGTAGAATTTAAACCTGTCTTCATCTTTAGTCCAGTCTTAAGACCATAGTTATTGGCTCTGGGACCTCAGACAGAAAACAAAAGAACTGTCCAGGTTTATGCAAACAGAAAATGAGGAAGGTGGTGAAAGCATTTCCCTTTGTCGCACCAACACCTCTTTGTTTGATGTTTTTTGTGGAGACGACCAGAAGCCAAAGAGCCGAGCACTGCCACTTCTTCTTTTTGAGTTACATCATTAGCTGCTTTCCAGAACCAGAAGGATCAAACAGAACAGAATGTTTACAGGAGAAGCTCCGGTGGATTCTGGATTTAAAGCTCTAATGAAAGAATAAAGTGGCACTCATGTCTCTGACACTTTGGGTCATGTTCTGTTGTTGTGCTGTCAGTAAATGATCGTGACGTAGGCTGATTTAGCTCATCCCGTTTAAACAGCCTTGATGATCTGTGGTTGATCAAAGCCCTCCGTGGCTCTTCAGAGCTCGTGTATGAGGCAGGGTCAGATGAACCGCGTTCTGTTTGTTTGTGGAGCAGCTCCGGTTTCCAGACTCTGGGCTGACTTTCCTCTGGGTTTAACGCTATTTCCAGACGGACAGAAAAGAACAGTGACAGTCATGTTGCTCAGGTGTGTTACCTGCGTTGTGTTAAACAAAGCCCTCAAAGCTCACCTTTTGTGGAGTTTTGTCAGGTTTTATGGAGCTTTAAGTGTTGGACTGTATCTGGAAACACCACAGACACTGATACCTTTTATTCTTCACTGTTTGGTCTGAACCAGATCTTCAGGGGTTTACCTACAGATGAAGAGAAGCCTGTGTGCTTAACTCACATTTACATGTTAACAACAAACACATCCCCTTATTTAATAAAATCAAATAAACGTAAGGCTCCAGGACGTGGTTCAGACCAAACTGAACCAAGCGCTCATGAAGATAGTTTGGACTTTTGGACCAAATACAGGAAGTGACGGCCAATTAAACTCATGAAGAAGAGAGAACGGAGGGTTCAGAAACACATGACGACACGACGTGAAGACGACCGTTTCCTAAAGAGCGTTTGAAGTTTGTTTTCTATAATAACATTAATATACCTCTCTCGATAAGCCCGGTTCCAGTCTCACAGTCCCCGCCCTGAACAGGACACAGGACCACAGAGAACACAGCGTCAGGGAAAGTCAGATAGTCCGAAGACAAACCAAAAGTTACTGAACCAAGCATTAAAAACAGTTTTGTCAAGAGGGCGCTATAGAAAGTGGTGCTGATCAGAGACGGAGCGAAGAGGGAGCTGTGATGGGCCTGAGTCAGGGCTCCTTCTGAAAAGCAGCAGGACACACAGACAGTGTGATGAATGTTTAAAGGGGAACAGGTCGGTGCTGATTGAGTTACACTGAGTTCGAACACGAGCCGCGGGTCACGGTCAGTGGAGCCTTACAGCAGCATCACCCGACAGTGGAAACACCGCACACACTTTCCACTGCACACCCTAACACACCATCAGCTGATGAATGGAGCAGGAGACAAAGTACGGCGGCTCAGAGGGACATTACAAGGACCTTTAATGATATGACCTCATCCTGTCGACAGAGAAGCACGAAACATGAGAACGTCGAAAAAAACGATTCGTTACAATTGTACGGGTCACAGGTCAACCCTCTTATCCCGCGTTAGACATCGGCGACATAAGAGCACTATGATCTTCAAACATTAGGCCTTATTTTCTTTTGGGCTAAGAGATTAGCCGTTAGCTGCTTCCAGTCCTCACAGAAGCCTTTCTGCAGCTCAGGATCAGTCCATTATTACCAAGAATACATTCAAATCAAACATTCCACGTGTTTTTGTCCACATTATTCTATATTATTCTTATTTTCTATATCTCCAGCTGCAGCTGAACTCTTTCCAGGGCTTTGTTTGCTGCTGACTTTGTGATAGGTCTCAGATGAAGCCCCTGAAGTGACTTCGGTTTTTATCACAGCACAACTTCAAGCATTTGAAGTTTTCTAACATCAGGAATTTATATTGAAGGAACATCCAGAGAAGCTGAGACTCTCAGAATGAGCTATAGCTTCTTTAACAAGAACACATACATTCTATTAAACCGGATTCTGCTGAAAAAAGATCAACTCATAAAACTAGGGTCACATGCAGTAAGAACTGAGGCGAGTTTTTATACGTTTGTGAAATCCTGTCTCTGAATGTTCTGAGGTGATAATAACATAATAATATTCTGCATTTAGTTTTTCTGTGTCTGTTGTCAGGTCAGGATGGATTTATGACTAAAACTGGAGAATATCACAGAATCTCCCTTGATTTATTCTTCTGTCTCTTTTTGGAGCAGCTCCAGTTTCTCAGGTTTCTCCAGTTTCCAGTTGAATCTTTTACGACTCTGATCTGACTTTCCTCTGGGTTTAACCGCGACACACTGACCTCTAAAGCTACTTTCACACACCTCCTGAGAGGCGTGCGCTGGTACAGAGGTGAGAAAACGTCTGTGAATCTGATCTTCATCTAAGTCAAGGGTATTAACAAACATGTCTTTATTGAACACACTCATTCAACATTCAAAATGCCAGTGACCCTTGAGTCAATGACCTCAGAAAAGATATTTGGAGTCAGGTTTTACACACCTGGACTCTCGTTTAGGTAACACATTTGGAGGTGTGGACAACATGAAGGAAGACACTGATTATTAAAAAGAACATTGCCAAAGTTTGCAAAAGAGCACAGTGACACTCCACAGCGGTAGTGACAAAATGTTTTGTGGGCTCATTAACTATTTGTAAAAACACACAGCGTTAAATCAGGCGTAGAAAGGACACGGCCTATCTTCATGAAAACATCATCCCAGCTGTAAAGTCTGGAGGAAACATCATGATGTGGGCCTGCTTTTCTGCTTCAGGGCCAGCTTCAATCACTGAGGGAAAGATGTATTAACAAGTTTATCAGACAATTCTTCAGGATAATGTGAGGAAGTCTGTACGTCCTCTGAAACTGTAGAAGGTGAAGGAACAGGACAACGAGCCAAAACACAGAAGCAAGTCCACAACACAATGGCTTCAGAAAAACAAAATCCTCCTTTTGGAGCCAAGTCAGAGCCCAGACCTCGACCCAACAGATGCTATTGACTTGAAGAGAGTCAAACACACGAGACGTCCAAACAATACGACAGAGTTAAAGCCATTCTTCAGAAAGAATGTGCAGGTCTGATCCAGAGCCACAGGAAGAGCCTGAGGTTATTGCTGCCAAAGTTCACTTACTTTTTCCACTGCCATTTTGAATGTTCAGTAAAAACATAAAAGATCAGAATTTCTTTGTGTAAATATTTTTAGACACATTTTGTTTGTTAATGTCCTTGATTTAGATCACATTTTCTTCTTAGATCACAGCCACTGTATATGAACACAATCCTCCCAACTTTCCCCCTGGACCTGATCCTCCAGGAACCCCTGACACAGAAGCACCCCCTGCAGATTAAAACCTTTAAGAAAATAGTGCATTTTAAATGGCTGTTTCATTTCAGTATTCCTTAAAATACATTGCTTCTAGTTAAAATTTAGTTGTATTCACTGTGACGTTAATCAGTTGACCACTAACAGCTCCCTGACCACTTACGTAGTTTCAATGTGTTCGCTTCAATCTGTTATACAAATATTCTCGTTATTTTCCATGTGTCCTAAGCATTAATATGTGCCTTTGATTGTTGCACTCTCCACTTTATTGTTTTAGAAAAAAAGGCTATTGAGACCTCATTGTATTATTTTTTATCCATGCTACAGTTTACTTACCCTAGTAGAATCTGTGATAAAAAACTTTCTTTCTCTCATAGTTAGTGTCGGATGAAGCCATTTATTATCAAACAACTGTGTTCACTCTTTTTAAATCATGATGAAACAGAAACTTCCCAAATGACCCTGATCTAAAGTTTACAGACCCAGTTCTTAAAACTGTGTGTTACCTTTAACATCGACGACAGTCTGAAACCTTTTGTGGATGAGGCTCTTTATTTTCTCAGATGTAAAGCTGCCCATTCTTTTTGGCAAAAAGCCTCCAGTTCCTGTAAATTCTTGGGCTCTTGCTTGAACTGCAGGTTTGAGATCTCAGAGTGGCTCAATGACACTGAGGTCAGACTGAGGTCAGACTGAGGTCAGACTGAGGTCAGACTGAGGGCAGTCTGAGGGCAGTCTGAGGTCAGACTGAGGTCAGACTGAGGTCAGACTGAGGTCAGACTGAGGTCAGACTGAGGTCAGACTGAGGTCAGACTGAGGGCAGACTGAGGTCAGACTGAGGTCAGACTGAGGGCAGTCTGAGGTCAGACTGAGGGCAGTCTGAGGGCAGACTGAGGGCAGTCTGAGGGCAGACTGAGGGCAGTCTGAGGGCAGACTGAGGTCAGACTGAGGGCAGACTGAGGGCAGTCTGAGGTCAGACTGAGGTCAGACTGAGGGCAGTCTGAGGTCAGACTGAGGGCAGACTGAGGTCAGTCCAGAACCTTCTCTTTCTGCTGCTGTAGTCAACGACAGGTCGACTTGTGCTTTGGATGGTTGTCCTGTTGGAAGTACGTCCCATGAGCAGCTTTAGGCTGCTGAGTGCAAATGTTCCTCCAGTATTTTCTGAAAACATGCTGCATTCATCTTTTCCTGAGCCTTTGTAGCTCACATCCCCAACACATCTGTCCTCCATGTTTCACAGAAGGACTGGTCCTTTCACCAGAGACTTGTCGACTCCAAATGTAACGTTTACAGGAGAAAGTAAAATTTTGGTCTCGTCACTCGTAATGACTTTGTTCCAGAGGTTCTGAGGCTTGTCTCTGGGCTGTTTGGAGAATTGTAGTGGGATGCTTTGTGGCATTTGTGCAGTAATGGCTTTCTTCTGGCGACTCAACAATGCAGCTCATTTTTTGTTCTGTAGCTAAAGTTATTTGTGGGTTTTTCTTTGCACCCCAAACAATTTTCCCGGCAGTTGTGGCTGTGATTTTTGTTGGTTTACCTGACCTTGGTTACCTGACCTTTATTATAGTTTGAACACTACATTCTCAATTCCTTGGATATCTTTTTATATCTCTTTCCTGTTTTATACTGTTCAATTACCTTTACCCACAGATTCTTTCACAATTCTTTTGTTCAATTCCCTCTCTCCCCACAGTTCATACTGTCGTTGTGTCCTTGGGCAAGACACTTAACCCACCTTGCCTCCAGTGGTGTTCCAGCTGTAACACTGCTGAATGATGTACGGTGCTTCAGCTAAATGAATAAATGTAAATGTACATTTTCATTTAGAATACAGACAGTCAGTGCAGCACTGGATGAACGACACAAGGGTCAGTCATGAGCCCAGAAACTCACTGACCTTTTATCCACACACTGATTACAAACAGGTCACAGGTGAGGAGGGTTACCTTTGAACCTTTCATCAGGATCATTTAGGTAGTTTCAGTTGTCATTATGATTTAAAAAGAGTATATACATTATTTTTAAATAAATGGCTTCACCCAACCCATATTCTGCACTGAAAGATGGCAACACAATTCTGCCAAAGTATGTAATCTTATCATTAGCCATACCTAACCCTGCATGGAAACAAAACAACCCGAGGACAGTTATGCTTGTTGTCAGTTGTGTATGAAAAAAAGATGTTAAATAACGAAAAATGAGAATACAGCAATTGAATACGATGTCATTGTGTTAAACATCCCCCGCACCCCCAAGTGTAACTGACTTCTCGCGTCCCTCAGAAGCGCCCCGTTGTGCAAACATTTACAGTGGCTTCTTCAGTGAGGTCTCCGGTGAGCTGATGACGAGAAGGCTGTACGTCTGGAGCTGAAGCCTCGGACTCTCTGCAGCTGAACTTTCATTAAACTGTTTGTTTGAGGTCCTCAAAGAATCCTCAAGGACTCGGCTCATTTGTTTGTTTGCTTTGTCTTAGCACCGTCATGCTAAGTGAGTGTTGTCCGCCTGCTTCTCAGGACAGTCACCAAACTATTCATGAGCTGTATGAACATTAACACGGCTATTTTACCGACTTAATCTGTCGTTAATGTGCGAGGCTGAAATGACTGTGATCATTTATAAATCATTTCTTTATACTTTCATTTGTTAAACACATGCTTATTGGTAGATGTGTGTCATAATAAATGCATGTTTATTGTATTATTCCAGATGCGTATTATTTGTAAAGACGTGACGGCTGAGACGCTCTACGATGTCCTCCAAGATACCAGTTACCGCAAGAAATGGGACACAAACATGATCGACACATATGACATCGGACGCCTAACAGTCAATGCCGATGTCGGGTACTACTCCTGTGAGTCCTCGTTACTCTTTTCATTAAACAGGGGTTTATTAGGGCTCCAGCATCTTCAACAAAAGTCTCAACCGACTCCCTCTGCAGTTGTTCTCAGTGTGTAACACTCAGTGTGTCATTCTAAGTGTATTACTCTCAATGTTACTCTCAGTGTATTACTCAGTGTGTTACACTCAGTAAGTTACTCTCAGTGTGTTACTGTCAGTGTGTTACTCTTAGCGTGGTCTCTCAGTGTGTTAATCTCAGTGTGTTACTCTCAATGTTACTCTCAGTGTATTACTCAGTGTGTTACACTCAGTAAGTTACTCTCAGTGTGTTACTGTCAGTGTGTTACTCTTAGCGTGGTCTCTCAGTGTGTTACTCTCAGTGTGTTACTCTCAATGTTACTCTCAGTGTGTTACTCTCGGTGTGTTACTCTCAGTGTGTTACTCTCAGTGTGTTACTCAGTGTGTTACTCTCAGTATGTTACTTAGTGTGTTACTCAGTGTGATACTCTCGGTGTGTTACTCTCGTGTGTTACTCTCGGTGTGTTACTCTCGGTGTGTTACTCAGTGTGTTACTCAGTGTGTTACTCTCGGTGTGTTACTCTCGGTGTGTTACTCTCGGTGTGTTACTCGGTGTGTTACTCTCGGTGTGTTACTCTCCGTGTGTTACTCGGTGTGTTACTCTCGTTGTGTTACTCTCGTTGTGTTACTCTCGGTGTGTTACTCTCGGTGTGTTACTCTCAATGTTACTCTCAGTGTGTTACTCTCAGTGTGTTACTCTCAGTGTGTTACTTAGTGTGTTACTCTCAGTGTGTTACTCAATGTGTTACTCTCAGTATGTTACTTAGTGTGTTACTCAGTGTGTTACTCTCGGTGTGTTACTCTCGGTGTGTTACTCAGTATGTTACTCTCGGAGTGTTACTCGGTGTGTTACTCTCGGTGTGTTACTCTCGGTGTGTTACTCTCGGTGTGTTACTCTCGGTGTGTTACTCAGTGTGTTACTCTCAGTGTGTTACTCAGTGTGTTACTCTCAGTATGTTACTTAGTGTGTTACTCAGTGTGTTACTCTCGGTGTGTTACTCTTGGTGTGTTACTCAGTATGTTACTCTCGGAGTGTTTCTCGGTGTGTTACTCTCGGTGTGTTACTCTCGGTGTGTTACTCTCTGTGTTACTCAGTGTGTTACTCTCGGTGTGTTACTCTCGGTGTGTTACTCGGTGTGTTACTCTTGTTGTGTTACTCTTGTTGTGTTACTCTCGGTGTGTTACTCTCGGTGTGTTACTCTCGGTGTGTTACTCTCGGTGTGTTACTCGGTGTGTTACTCAGTGTGTTACTCTCGGTGTGTTACTCTCGGTGTGTTACTCTCGGTGTGTTACTCTCGGTGTGTTACTCTCGGTGTGTTACTCTCGGTGTGTTACTCGGTGTGTTACTCGGTGTGTTACTCTCGATATGTCCCTCTTTGTTAAAGGGAGGTGTCCGACTCCACTGAAGAACAGAGACTTTGTGACAATGAGGTCCTGGCTGCCTCTGGGAAATGACTACCTCATCATCAACTACTCTGTCAAACATCCGGTAACAACACTGTCCATTAAAATGCACTCTGCACAGCAGAACCTGCACACCTTATCCTCAACTACAACTGTTTCTTTCAACTGCAACAGATTAATCTGACTGGAGAATCGAGTCGAGTTAAACATTTGACTTTTCCAACACATGCTTCCTTTCTTTTCCTGCTGATGGTCTAATAATAACAGTAAAATATCCCAATAACAAGAGCCAAGCATCAAATGTCCCACTCTCTTCTGGTGTTTCATTAAGCTGTGGTGCTAAAAACAAGGCTAAAGCTAACAGAACATAGCAAATATAAGACAGCAGATGGAGTAGTTATCAAACTAAGACATGCAAAATAATGAGCATCTGGGAAAGGCAAGTTATTTAAATTTATATAGCACAATTCACACATTTGGTAATTCAAAGGACTTTACAGAAAGAAATGATTATTTATAAGCACAAAGAAAAGATTTGGAGTTAGAAACATAAGAAAAATCCAGACTTCAAATCAGTTAGAAGAGGAAAAGTGAAGATTGCTCATTGTAGAGTGTAGACAGAACTAATATACAGTTAAATGTAAGAGTTTTTCTACTCTGATGCAGTTGCTAAATTAAAAACTTCAACAGATTTATTACATATTTTTCAGCAACATCCTCCAAAAAAGGACTATGTTCGTGCAGTGTCTCTGCTGACAGGATATCTGATCCAGTCCACTGGACCCAGCTCCTCCGCTCTGTACTACCTCACACAGGTCGACCCCAAAGGTACGCTGGGTAAATCCAAGTTTAGTCCGGTTTAGATCAGGGTGAGATCTAGAAATAATGAAGTAGCAAAAGCACATAGCTTTTCAGGTTTTGTTACGTAGAATAGTTCTCAGGTTAGGAGAGAAACCAGTTGGCCTGAAAGACACAAGCTAATTAAGACGTCTTGGGGTCGGATCCCGAGCCAAACCTTTAAACAGACCAACTCAATTATGACCATTTAGTCGGCCCAAATTTTGTCACAAAGGAGCTGGACATTTGTGATCGGAGAATGAGAAAACACAAAAAAACAGAAAGATGAAGTAAGTCAAAATCCTTTTCAAGATATTTTTCCAATCTTCAAATTCCACCGTGCAGTTGCTCTAGGTCTAGAACTCTAGAGTCTTAATATTAGTCACTTTCTTGTGTTAATAATGTATTAATCTGGTACTTTTAAGTTTTTCTAATAGATTTGTTTGTCCCTTCTCTTTCAGGTTCATTACCAAAGTGGGTTGTGAACAGAGTCTCTCAGTTTGTGGCACCAAAGGTAAACACACTCTTGTAAATCAAACCAGAAGACCTGAACCGGCTAAACCAGGGACGTTGAAATTATTCTGGCAGTTATTTCACCAGAGTTGACTTTAGGAAGTGTGTGTATCAACAACAAGACCAGGACTAGAACCAGAACGTTCATTCGAGAGCAACGCTAACAAAGAGAAACCTGTGAACAACCATCGGCAAAGACCAGATAAAACTGCCCAGTACTAGACCTGGACAAAAAACAGAACTAGACTTAAAACTGACAGATCTCTGAACAAACCAACTAAATCTGATAAACGTTTGTGTCTGTGTTGAAGGCGATGCGTAAGATCTACAAGGCCTCGCTAAAGTATCCCGAGTGGAAACGGAAACACAACCCGACTCTGAAGCCTTGGATGTTTCCAGAACAAAACACTCTGCCGAGCATCAACGCCGCCGAGCTAACGCTTCAGAGAGCAGACTCACTGGAGAACATCGACGAGAGCAACGCTAATGAGGAGAAACACGCTAACAACCAGAGCGACGAAGAACAAGACTAAAACAAGACAAGGACCCAGACCTAATCTCCAGTCCAGTCTAAGAACATACTGTAGCTTCAAAAACAGTGTTTGAGCAGAAAACCAAAGGTCCATCCTTGGACCAGGACTAGTCCTAGACCAGGACTAGACTTAGACCAGATCTAAATCTTAATCCAAACCTACGTAGACCAAGGCTGGACGAGAACCAATACAAAACATCAAATATTTTTATTAAAATTGATCTTCACAGTTTCATCTTTGAAATAATAATTGTTCCTGTTGTTCTGAGACTGGGCAGGAGTCTTCTACAGCTGTGTAGCGCCCCCTTGAGTTCACTATTGTTTTTATTTGTGAATTTAAAAAGAAATCTTTATTTTCTTTTATTTCTGATGTAAATGTTCACTTTTAAATAATCGACTGTTCAAATATAATGTTCTTGTTGATTTTATTCTAAATCTCTTTCTCAGTTATATTTTCTGCTGGTGACATGGTGTTATTTTGTAAAATCAGATGCATTTAAACTTGAATCACAACTGTTTAAAAATAAATAAATAAATACAGAAATTAAAAAGAGAAAATAACTGGAATCCGTGTTTGGTTCGTTCTTTAGATATTCCGTTTCAAAGCAAAATCTGAAAAAAAAAAACACAAATATGAACCATTTGTTTCTTTTTCTGTTTTAAATCAAAAACAGAAAAAATCCAATCTAAAAATTTGTAACAATCTGTTTTCTTTTGTTCAATTTGTTTTTTTAGCCTAATGTTGTAGCCCACTAGCTAAAAGCTAGCAAAAAGTCACAAAAAAGCAAGATGGCGCCTGTGTTCGGCCTCTGTCCATTCGCTAATGTCATCTTGTGTTTCTGCTGCGGTTTGTTGCTCTTACAACTAGTATCTGTGCATCAGCTGCTTTTAAATATGATCGACACATTTCGAATCAATGCGCAGATGAAAGAGTTTTGTGTTACCTGGGCCAGGTGCTCCACGTCTTCACCGGAGTACCTGCTGCTAATCCCCGAGGGCTGGCGTCGGGACCAGGAAACACCGTGAAACCACCAAGTCCGAGCGGCTCCGGGTCTGTCTGGGACGAGCGGTGCCTGCGGTCGGTTCCGGTCCGTGAATCTGGCAGGAACTCGTCCGTCTCCGTCCCTCCAATCTGACCGGATTTTTCCGACTTGGCGGCTCCAAAACTTCCCTGGTACTGTCCAGCTCTTTTAAACCTTTCTGAAGAAGCCCAATTCTTTTGAACCAAACAACTACAGGCCGATCTCTAAACTGCCTTTTTATCTAAAATCCTGGAGAGAGTCTCTGGACCGTCGAGACAGTTTTTATCATCTGAGAAACATTTCTAAACTGAGAGTGTTATTGTCTAAAGCTGACTTGGAGATGATTATTCATGCTTTTATTTCTTCTCGTCTTGATTATTCTAATTCTCTTTTAACTTGTTTGAACAAATGAGTCGCTGCAGCCAGGCTTTTACTGAACCAACAGAAGGGCTCACATTTCAGAAATGTTTGACTTTTAGAGCTCTACATGGACAGGCCCCAGTACATCACTGACCTCTGACCCCTCACTCCTCCTCCCGCGCTCCTCGGTCTTCTGGTCAAAACCCGTTTTAAAACCCGGGGAGACCGGTCTTTCCAGAGTCTGGGACGTCCTGCCCCTGTCACTGCGAGTGGATCTGTTTACTCTTTTAAAAAGCTGCTGAAGACACTTTTATTTAAACAAGCTTTTAGTTGATTGGGCTTTTTATGTTTTAATATTTTGTAGTTTTAATTTTTTATTCTCAAAGTTTTATTGTTCTTTTATTGCACTTTGTAAAGCACTTTGTGATTTATATCTGTGAAAGGTGCTATATAAATAAAATGTACTTACCTAAATTTACTTAGCGTAGCATAAACACTGTAGTCAGCGAGGGTTGAGCTCGTAACAATTCGGGCTTAAGCCTTACCGGTCTCTTAAACACAACCCAAACAGACGGGCAGCACAAGTACATGCCCAGACCTCAGACTTTAGACCTCAGACCTCAGACCTCAGACCTAAGAGAGAAATGTACGTTCTGACCCTCTAAAGCTGCAGTAGTTTAAGTTCTGACCCTCTAAAGCTGCAGTAGAATGAGTTTTGACCCTCTAAAGCTGCAGTAGAATGAGTTTTGACCCTCTAAAGCTGCAGTAGTTTGAGTTCTGACCCTCTAAAGCTGCAGTAGTTTAAGTTCTGACCCTCTAAAGCTGCAGTAGTTTGAGTTCTGACCCTCTAAAGCTGCAGTAGTTTGAGTTCTGACCCTCTAAAGCTGCAGTAGAATGAGTTCTGACCCTCTAAAGCTGCAGTAAAATGAGTTCTGACCCTCTAAAGCTGCTGTAGTTTGAGTTTTGAGCCTCTAAAGCTGCTGTAGTTTGAGTTCTGACCCTCTAAAGCTGCAGTAGAATGAGTTCTGACCCTCTAAAGCTGCAGTAGTTTGAGTTTTGACCCTCTAAAGCTGCAGTAGAATGAGTTCTGTCCCTCTAAAGCTGCAGTAGAATGAGTTTTGACCCTCTAAAGCTGCAGTAGTTTGAGTTTTGACCCTCTAAAGCTGCAGTAGTTTGAGTTCTGACCCTCTAAAGCTGCAGTAGTTTGAGTTCTGACCCTCTAAAGCTGCAGTAGAATGAGTTCTGACCCTCTAAAGCTGCAGTAGAATGAGTTCTGACCCTCTAAAGCTGCAGTAGAATAAGTTCTGACCCTCTAAAGCTGCAGTAGAATGAGTTCTAAACCTTTAAAGCTGCAGTAGAATGAGTTATGACCCTCTAAAGCTGCAGTAGTTTGAGTTCTGACCCTCTAAAGCTGCAGTAGAATGAGTTCTAAACCTTTAAAGCTGCAGTAGAATGAGTTTTGACCCTCTAAAGCTGCAGTAGAATGAGTTTTGACCCTCTAAAGCTGCAGTAGTTTGAGTTCTGACCCTCTAAAGCTGCAGTAGAATGAGTTCTGACCCTCTAAAGCTGCAGTAGTTTGAGTTCTGACCCTCTAAAGCTGCAGTAGAATGAGTTTTGACCCTCTAAAGCTGCAGTAGTTTGAGTTTTGACCCTCTAAAGCTGCAGTAGTTTGAGTTCTGACCCTCTAAAGCTGCAGTAGAATGAGTTCTGACCCTCTAAAGCTGCAGTAGAATGAGTTTTGACCCTCTAAAGCTGCAGTAGAATGAGTTGTGACCCTCTAAAGCTGCAGTAGAATGAGTTCTGACCCTCTAAAGCTGCAGTAGTTTAAGTTCTGACTCTCTAAAGCTGCTGTAGTTTGAGTTCTGACCCTCTAAAGCTGCTGTAGTTTGAGTTCTGACCCTCTAAAGCTGCAGTAGTTTGAGTTCTAAACCTTTAAAGCTGCAGTAGTTTGAGTTCTAAACCTTTAAAGCTGCAGTAGTTTGAGTTCTGACCCTCTAAAGCTGCTGTAGTTTGAGTTTTGACCCTCTAAAGCTGCAGTAGAATGAGTTCTGACCCTCTAAAGCTGCAGTAGTTTGAGTTTTGACCCTCTAAAGCTGCAGTAGAATGAGTTCTGACCCTCTAAAGCTGCAGTAGTTTGAGTTCTAAACCTTTAAAGCTGCAGTAGTTTGAGTTTTGACCCTCTAAAGCTGCAGTAGTTTGAGTTCTGTCCCTCTAAAGCTGCAGTAGAATGAGTTTTGACTCTCTAAAGCTGCAGTAGTTTGAGTTCTGACCCTCTAAAGCTGCAGTAGTTTGAGTTCTGACCCTCTAAAGCTGCAGTAGTTTGAGTTCTGACCCTCTAAAGCTGCAGTAGAATGAGTTCTGACCCTCTAAAGCTGCAGTAGTTTGAGTTTTGACCCTCTAAAGCTGCAGTAGAATGAGTTCTGTCCCTCTAAAGCTGCAGTAGAATGAGTTTTGACCCTCTAAACCTGCAGTAGTTTGAGTTTTGACCCTCTAAAGCTGCAGTAGTTTGAGTTCTGACCCTCTAAAGCTGCAGTAGTTTGAGTTCTGACCCTCTAAAGCTGCAGTAGAATGAGTTCTGACCCTCTAAAGCTGCAGTAGAATGAGTTCTGACCCTCTAAAGCTGCAGTAGAATAAGTTCTGACCCTCTAAAGCTGCAGTAGAATGAGTTCTAAACCTTTAAAGCTGCAGTAGAATGAGTTCTGACCCTCTAAAGCTGCAGTAGAATGAGTTTTGACCCTCTAAAGCTGCAGTAGTTTGAGTTCTGACCCTCTAAAGCTGCAGTAGTTTGAGTTCTGACCCTCTAAAGCTGCTGTAGTTTGAGTTCTGACCCTCTAAAGCTGCAGTAGAATGAGTTGTGACCCTCTAAAGCTGCAGTAGTTTGAGTTGTGACCCTCTAAAGCTGCAGTAGAATGAGTTCTGACCCTCTAAAGCTGCAGTAGAATGAGTTCTGACCCTCTAAAGCTGCAGTAGTTTGAGTTCTGACCCTCTAAAGCTGCAGTAGTTTGAGTTCTGACCCTCTAAAGCTGCAGTAGTTTGAGTTCTGACCCTCTAAAGCTGCAGTAGAATGAGTTTTGACCCTCTAAAGCTGCTGTAGAATGAGTTTTGACCCTCTAAAGCTGCAGTAGAATGAGTTTTAACCCTCTAAAGCTGCTGTAGTTTGAGTTCTGACCCTCTAAAGCTGCAGTAGAATGAGTTTTGACCCTCTAAAGCTGCAGTAGTTTGAGTTCTGACCCTCTAAAGCTGCAGTAGTTTGAGTTCTGACCCTCTAAAGCTGCTGTAGTTTGAGTTCTGACCCTCTAAAGCTGCAGTAGAATGAGTTCTGACCCTCTAAAGCTGCAGTAGTTTGAGTTCTGACCCTCTAAAGCTGCAGTAGAATGAGTTTTGACCCTCTAAAGCTGCAGTAGAATGAGTTCTGACCCTCTAAAGCTGCAGTAGTTTGAGTTCTGACCCTCTAAAGCTGCAGTAGAATGAGTTTTGACCCTCTAAAGCTGCAGTAGAATGAGTTCTGAGCCTCTAAAGCTGCAGTAGAATGAGTTCTGACCATCTAAAGCTGCAGTAGAATGAGTTCTGACCCTCTAAAGCTGCAGTAGTTTGAGTTCTGACCCTCTAAAGCTGCAGTAGAATGAGTTTTGACCCTCTAAAGCTGCAGTAGTTTGAGTTCTGACCCTCTAAAGCTGCAGTAGAATGAGTTCTGACCATCTAAAGCTGCAGTAGAATGAGTTCTGACCCTCTAAAGCTGCAGTAGAATGAGTTCTGACCATCTAAAGCTGCAGTAGAATGAGTTCTGACCCTCTAAAGCTGCAGTAGAATGAGTTTTGACCCTCTAAAGCTGCAGTAGTTTGAGTTCTGACCCTCTAAAGCTGCAGTAGTTTGAGTTGTGACCCTCTAAAGCTGCAGTAGAATGAGTTTTGACACTCTAAAGCTGCAGTAGTTTGAGTTCTGACCCTCTAAAGCTGCAGTAGAATGAGTTCTGACCCTCTAAAGCTGCAGTAGAATGAGTTGTGACCCTCTAAAGCTGCAGTAGAATGAGTTTTGACACTCTAAAGCTGCAGTAGTTTGAGTTCTGACCCTCTAAAGCTGCAGTAGAATGAGTTCTGACCCTCTAAAGCTGCAGTAGTTTGAGTTTTGACCCTCTAAAGCTGCAGTAGTTTGAGTTCTGACCCTCTAAAGCTGCAGTAGAATGAGATCTGACCCTCTAAAGCTGCAGTAGTTTGAGTTCTAACTCTCTAAAGCTGCTGTAGTTTGAGTTCTGACCCTCTAAAGCTGCAGTAGTTTGAGTTCTGACCCTCTAAACCTGCAGTAGAATGAGTTCTGACCCTCTAAAGCTGCAGTAGAATGAGTTTTGACCCTCTAAAGCTGCAGTAGAATGAGTTTTGACCCTCTAAAGCTGCTGTAGAATGAGTTTTGACCCTCTAAAGCCGCAGTAGTTTGAGTTCTGCCTCTTTAAAGCTGCAGTAGAATGAGTTCTGACCCTCTAAAGCTGCTGTAGTTTGAGTTCTGACCCTCTAAAGCTGCAGTAGAATGAGTTGTGACCCTCTAAAGCTGCAGTAGTTTGAGTTCTGACCCTCTAAAGCTGCAGTAGAATGAGTTCTGACCCTCTAAAGCTGCAGTAGTTTGAGTTCTGACCCTCTAAAGCTGCAGTAGTTTGAGTTCTGACCCTCTAAAGCTGCAGTAGTTTGAGTTCTGACCCTCTAAAGCTGCAGTAGAATGAGTTTTGACCCTCTAAAGCTGCTGTAGAATGAGTTTTGACCCTCTAAAGCTGCAGTAGAATGAGTTTTGACCCTCTAAAGCTGCAGTAGTTTGAGTTCTGACCCTCTAAAGCTGCAGTAGTTTGAGTTCTGACCCTCTAAAGCTGCTGTAGTTTGAGTTCTGACCCTCTAAAGCTGCAGTAGAATGAGTTCTGACCCTCTAAAGCTGCAGTAGAATGAGTTCTGACCCTCTAAAGCTGCAGTAGTTTGAGTTCTGACCCTCTAAAGCTGCAGTAGAATGAGTTCTGACCATCTAAAGCTGCAGTAGAATGAGTTCTGACCCTCTAAAGCTGCAGTAGAATGAGTTCTGACCATCTAAAGCTGCAGTAGAATGAGTTCTGACCATCTAAAGCTGCAGTAGAATGAGTTCTGACCCTCTAAAGCTGCAGTAGAATGAGTTCTGACCATCTAAAGCTGCAGTAGAATGAGTTCTGACCATCTAAAGCTGCAGTAGAATGAGTTTTGACCCTCTAAAGCTGCAGTAGTTTGAGTTCTGACCCTCTAAAGCTGCAGTAGAATGAGTTGTGACCCTCTAAAGCTGCAGTAGTTTGAGTTTTGACCCTCTAAAGCTGCAGTAGTTTGAGTTCTGACCCTCTAAAGCTGCAGTAGTTTGAGTTCTGACCCTCTAAAGCTGCAGTAGTTTGAGTTCTGACCCTCTAAAGCTGCAGTAGTTTGAGTTCTGACCCTCTAAAGCTGCAGTAGAATGAGTTCTGACCCTCTAAACCTGCAGTAGTTTGAGTTCTGACCCTCTAAAGCTGCAGTAGAATGAGTTCTGACCCTCTAAAGCAACTGTAGTTTGAGTTCTGACCCTCTAAAGCTGCTGTAGTTTGAGTTCTGACCCTCTAAAGCTGCAGTAGAATGAGTTCTGACCCTCTAAAGCTGCAGTAGAATGAGTTTTGACCCTCTAAAGCTGCAGTAGTTTGAGTTCTGACCCTCTAAAGCTGCAGTAGTTTGAGTTCTGACCCTCTAAAGCTGCAGTAGAATGAGTTTTGACCCTCTAAAGCTGCAGTAGAATGAGTTGTGACCCTCTAAAGCTGCAGTAGAATGAGTTCTGACCCTCTAAAGCTGCAGTAGTTTGAGTTCTGACCCTCTAAAGCAACTGTAGTTTGAGTTCTGACCCTCTAAAGCTGCAGTAGAATGAGTTTTGACCCTCTAAAGCTGCAGTAGAATGAGTTCTGACCCTCTAAAGCTGCAGTAGAATGAGTTCTGACCCTCTAAAGCTGCAGTAGAATGAGTTCTGACCCTCTTAAGCAACTGTAGTTTGAGTTCTGACCCTCTAAAGCTGCTGTAGTTTGAGTTCTGACCCTCTAAAGCTGCAGTAGAATGAGTTCTGACCCTCTAAAGCTGCAGTAGAATGAGTTTTGACCCTCTAAAGCTGCAGTAGTTTGAGTTCTGACCCTCTAAAGCTGCAGTAGTTTGAGTTCTGACCCTCTAAAGCTGCTGTAGTTTGAGTTCTGACCCTCTAAAGCTGCAGTAGAATGAGTTCTGACCCTCTAAAGCTGCAGTAGAATGAGTTCTGACCCTCTAAAGCTGCAGTAGAATGAGTTTTGACCCTCTAAAGCTGCAGTAGTTTGAGTTCTGACCCTCTAAAGCTGCAGTAGTTTGAGTTCTGACCCTCTAAAGCTGCAGTAGTTTGAGTTCTGACCCTCTAAAGCTGCTGTAGTTTGAGTTCTGACCCTCTAAAGCTGCAGTAGAATGAGTTCTGACCATCTAAAGCTGCAGTAGAATGAGTTTTGACCCTCTAAAGCTGCAGTAGTTTGAGTTCTGACCCTCTAAAGCTGCAGTAGAATGAGTTGTGACCCTCTAAAGCTGCAGTAGTTTGAGTTTTGACCCTCTAAAGCTGCAGTAGTTTGAGTTCTGACCCTCTAAAGCTGCAGTAGTTTGAGTTCTGACCCTCTAAAGCTGCAGTAGTTTGAGTTCTGACCCTCTAAAGCTGCAGTAGTTTGAGTTCTGACCCTCTAAAGCTGCAGTAGAATGAGTTCTGACCCTCTAAACCTGCAGTAGTTTGAGTTCTGACCCTCTAAAGCTGCAGTAGAATGAGTTCTGACCCTCTAAAGCAACTGTAGTTTGAGTTCTGACCCTCTAAAGCTGCTGTAGTTTGAGTTCTGACCCTCTAAAGCTGCAGTAGAATGAGTTCTGACCCTCTAAAGCTGCAGTAGAATGAGTTTTGACCCTCTAAAGCTGCAGTAGTTTGAGTTCTGACCCTCTAAAGCTGCAGTAGTTTGAGTTCTGACCCTCTAAAGCTGCAGTAGAATGAGTTTTGACCCTCTAAAGCTGCAGTAGAATGAGTTGTGACCCTCTAAAGCTGCAGTAGAATGAGTTCTGACCCTCTAAAGCTGCAGTAGTTTGAGTTCTGACCCTCTAAAGCAACTGTAGTTTGAGTTCTGACCCTCTAAAGCTGCAGTAGAATGAGTTTTGACCCTCTAAAGCTGCAGTAGAATGAGTTCTGACCCTCTAAAGCTGCAGTAGAATGAGTTCTGACCCTCTAAAGCTGCAGTAGAATGAGTTCTGACCCTCTTAAGCAACTGTAGTTTGAGTTCTGACCCTCTAAAGCTGCTGTAGTTTGAGTTCTGACCCTCTAAAGCTGCAGTAGAATGAGTTCTGACCCTCTAAAGCTGCAGTAGAATGAGTTTTGACCCTCTAAAGCTGCAGTAGTTTGAGTTCTGACCCTCTAAAGCTGCAGTAGTTTGAGTTCTGACCCTCTAAAGCTGCTGTAGTTTGAGTTCTGACCCTCTAAAGCTGCAGTAGAATGAGTTCTGACCCTCTAAAGCTGCAGTAGAATGAGTTCTGACCCTCTAAAGCTGCAGTAGAATGAGTTTTGACCCTCTAAAGCTGCAGTAGTTTGAGTTCTGACCCTCTAAAGCTGCAGTAGTTTGAGTTCTGACCCTCTAAAGCTGCAGTAGTTTGAGTTCTGACCCTCTAAAGCTGCTGTAGTTTGAGTTCTGACCCTCTAAAGCTGCAGTAGAATGAGTTCTGACCCTCTAAAGCTGCAGTAGAATGAGTTCTGACCCTCTAAAGCTGCAGTAGAATGAGTTTTGACCCTCTAAAGCTGCAGTAGAATGAGTTCTGACCCTCTAAAGCAACTGTAGTTTGAGTTCTGACCCTCTAAAGCTGCAGTAGAATGAGTTTTGACCCTCTAAAGCTGCAGTAGAATGAGTTTTGACCCTCTAAAGCTGCAGTAGAATGAGTTGTGACCCTCTAAAGCTGCAGTAGAATGAGTTCTGAACCTCTTAAGCAACTGTAGTTTGAGTTCTGACCCTCTAAAGCTGCAGTAGTTTGAGTTCTGACCCTCTAAAGCTGCAGTAGAATGAGTTCTGACCCTCTAAAGCTGCAGTAGAATGAGTTTTGACCCTCTAAAGCATCAGTAGTTTGAGTTCTGACCCTCTAAAGCTGCAGTAGTTTGAGTTCTGACCCTCTAAAGCTGCAGTAGAATGAGTTTTGACCCTCTAAAGCTGCAGTAGAATGAGTTCTGACCCTCTAAAGCTGCAGTAGAATGAGTTTTGACCCTCTAAAGCTGCAGTAGTTTGAGTTCTGACCCTCTAAAGCTGCAGTAGTTTGAGTTCTGACCCTCTAAAGCTGCAGTAGAATGAGTTTTGACCCTCTAAATCTGCTGTAGTTTGAGTTCTGACCCTCTAAAAGCTGCAGTAGAATGAGTTTTGAGCCTCTAAAGCTGCAGTAGTTTGAGTTCTGACCCTCTAAAGCTGCAGTAGAATGAGTTGTGACCCTCTAAAGCTGCAGTAGTTTGAGTTTTGACCCTCTAAAGCTGCAGTAGAATGAGTTGTGACCCTCTAAAGCTGCAGTAGAATGAGTTTTGAGCCTCTAAAGCTGCAGTAGTTTGAGTTCTGACCCTCTAAAGCTGCAGTAGAATGAGTTGTGACCCTCTAAAGCTGCAGTAGTTTGAGTTTTGACCCTCTAAAGCTGCAGTAGTTTGAGTTCTGACCCTCTAAAGCTGCAGTAGAATGAGTTCTGACCCACTAAAGCTGCAGTAGAATGAGTTCTGACCCTCTAAAGCTGCAGTAGAATGAGTTTTGACCCTCTAAAGCTGCAGTAGAATGAGTTGTGACCC
Organism: Neodontobutis hainanensis; assembly: GCA_024349245.1. Lineage (NCBI taxonomy): Eukaryota > Metazoa > Chordata > Actinopteri > Gobiiformes > Odontobutidae > Neodontobutis > Neodontobutis hainanensis. The sequence continues at coordinate 1,207,792 of JALDNG010000067.1, read as the reverse complement.
TCTAAAGCTGCAGTAGAATGAGTTTTGACCCTCTAAAGCTGCAGTAGTTTGAGTTTTGACCCTCTAAAGCTGCAGTAGTTTGAGTTCTGACCCTCTAAAGCTGCAGTAGAATGAGTTCTGACCCTCTAAAGCTGCAGTAGAATGAGTTTTGACCCTCTAAAGCTGCAGTAGAATGAGTTTTGACCCTCTAAAGCTGCAGTAGAATGAGTTGTGACCCTCTAAAGCTGCAGTAGAATGAGTTTTGACCCTCTAAAGCTGCAGTAGTTTGAGTTTTGACCCTCTAAAGCTGCAGTAGAATGAGTTTTGACCCTCTAAAGCTGCAGTAGAATGAGTTTTGACCCTCTAAAGCTGCAGTAGTTTGAGTTCTGACCATCTAAAGCTGCAGTAGAATGAGTTTTGACCCTCTCACACCTGCTGTAGTTTGAGTTCTGTCCCTCTAAAGCTGCAGTAGTTTGAGTTCTGACCCTCTAAAGCTGCAGTAGTTTGAGTTCTGACCCTCTAAAGCTGCAGTAGTTTGAGTTCTGACCCTCTAAAGCTGCAGTAGAATGAGTTCTGACCCTCTAAAGCTGCAGTAGTTTGAGTTCTGACCCTCTAAAGCTGCAGTAGAATGAGTTCTGACCCTCTAAAGCTGCAGTAGAATGAGTTCTGACCCTCTAAAGCTGCAGTAGAATGAGTTCTGACCCTCTAAAGCTGCAGTAGAATGAGTTCTGACCCTCTAAAGCTGCAGTAGAATGAGTTTTGACCCTCTAAAGCTGCAGTAGAATAAGTTCTGACCCTCTAAAGCTGCAGTAGAATGAGTTCTAAACCTTTAAAGCTGCAGTAGAATGAGTTTTGACCCTCTAAAGCTGCAGTAGAATGAGTTTTGACCCTCTAAAGCTGCAGTAGTTTGAGTTCTGACCCTCTAAAGCTGCAGTAGAATGAGTTTTGACCCTCTAAATCTGCTGTAGTTTGAGTTCTGACCCTCTAAAAGCTGCAGTAGAATGAGTTTTGAGCCTCTAAAGCTGCAGTAGTTTGAGTTCTGACCCTCTAAAGCTGCAGTAGAATGAGTTGTGACCCTCTAAAGCTGCAGTAGTTTGAGTTTTGACCCTCTAAAGCTGCAGTAGAATTAGTTTTGACCCTCTAAAGCTGCAGTAGAATGAGTTGTGACCCTCTAAAGCTGCAGTAGAATGAGTTTTGACCCTCTAAAGCTGCAGTAGTTTGAGTTTTGACCCTCTAAAGCTGCAGTAGTTTGAGTTCTGACCCTCTAAAGCTGCAGTAGAATGAGTTCTGACCCACTAAAGCTGCAGTAGAATGAGTTCTGACCCTCTAAAGCTGCAGTAGAATGAGTTTTGACCCTCTAAAGCTGCAGTAGAATGAGTTGTGACCCTCTAAAGCTGCAGTAGAATGAGTTTTGACCCTCTAAAGCTGCAGTAGTTTGAGTTTTGACCCTCTAAAGCTGCAGTAGTTTGAGTTCTGACCCTCTAAAGCTGCAGTAGAATGAGTTCTGACCCTCTAAAGCTGCAGTAGAATGAGTTTTGACCCTCTAAAGCTGCAGTAGAATGAGTTTTGACCCTCTAAAGCTGCAGTAGAATGAGTTGTGACCCTCTAAAGCTGCAGTAGAATGAGTTTTGACCCTCTAAAGCTGCAGTAGTTTGAGTTTTGACCCTCTAAAGCTGCAGTAGAATGAGTTTTGACCCTCTAAAGCTGCAGTAGAATGAGTTTTGACCCTCTAAAGCTGCAGTAGTTTGAGTTCTGACCATCTAAAGCTGCAGTAGAATGAGTTTTGACCCTCTCACACCTGCTGTAGTTTGAGTTCTGTCCCTCTAAAGCTGCAGTAGTTTGAGTTCTGACCCTCTAAAGCTGCAGTAGTTTGAGTTCTGACCCTCTAAAGCTGCAGTAGTTTGAGTTCTGACCCTCTAAAGCTGCAGTAGAATGAGTTCTGACCCTCTAAAGCTGCAGTAGAATGAGTTTTGACCCTCTAAAGCTGCAGTAGTTTGAGTTCTGACCCTCTAAAGCTGCAGTAGAATGAGTTCTGACCCTCTAAAGCTGCAGTAGAATGAGTTTTGACCCTCTAAAGCTGCAGTAGAATGAGTTTTGACCCTCTAAAGCTGCAGTAGAATGAGTTTTGACCCTCTAAAGCTGCAGTAGAATGAGTTTTGACCCTCTAAAGCTGCAGTAGAATGAGTTGTGACCCTCTAAAGCTGCTGTAGAATGAGTTTTGACCCTCTAAAGCTGCAGTAGTTTGAGTTTTGACCCTCTAAAGCTGCAGTAGAATGAGTTTTGACCCTCTAAAGCTGCAGTAGTTTGAATTCTGACCCTCTAAAGCTGCAGTAGAATGAGTTTTGACCCTCTAAAGCTGCAGTAGTTTGAGTTCTGACCCTCTAAAGCTGCAGTAGAATGAGTTTTGACCCTCTAAAGCTGCAGTAGAATGAGTTTTGACCCTCTAAAGCTGCAGTAGAATGAGTTTTGACCCTCTAAAGCTGCAGTAGAATGAGTTGTGACCCTCTAAAGCTGCAGTAGAATGAGTTTTGACCCTCTAAAGCTGCAGTAGTTTGAGTTTTGACCCTCTAAAGCTGCAGTAGAATGAGTTTTGACCCTCTAAAGCTGCAGTAGAATGAGTTTTGACCCTCTAAAGCTGCAGTAGAATGAGTTCTGACCTTCTAAAGCTGCAGTAGAATGAGTTTTGACCCTCTAAAGCTGCAGTAGTTTGAGTTCTGACCCTCTAAAGCTGCAGTAGAATGAGTTCTGACCCTCTAAAGCTGCAGTAGTTTGAGTTCTGACCCTCTAAAGCTGCAGTAGAATGAGTTTTGACCCTCTAAAGCTGCAGTAGTTTGAATTCTGACCCTCTAAAGCTGCAGTAGAATGAGTTTTGACCCTCTCACACCTGCTGTAGTTTGAGTTCTGTCCCTCTAAAGCTGCAGTAGTTTGAGTTCTGACCCTCTAAAGCTGCAGTAGTTTGAGTTCTGACCCTCTAAAGCTGCAGTAGAATGAGTTGTGACCCTCTAAAGCTGCAGTAGAATGAGTTTTGACACTCTAAAGCTGCAGTAGTTTGAGTTCTGACCCTCTAAAGCTGCAGTAGAATGAGTTCTGACCCTCTAAAGCTGCAGTAGAATGAGTTCTGACCCTCTAAAGCTGCAGTAGAATGAGTTCTGACCCTCTAAAGCTGCAGTAGAATGAGTTTTGACCCTCTAAAGCTGCAGTAGAATGAGTTTTGACCCTTTAAAGCTGCAGTAGAATGAGTTTTGACCCTCTAAAGCTGCAGTAGAATGAGTTGTGACCCTCTAAAGCTGCAGTAGAATGAGTTCTGAACCTCTTAAGCAACTGTAGTTTGAGTTCTGACCCTCTAAAGCTGCTGTAGTTTGAGTACTGTCCCTCTAAAGCTGCAGTAGAATGAGTTGTGACCCTCTAAAGCTGCAGTAGAATGAGTTCTGACCCTCTAAAGCTGCTGTAGTTTGAGTTCTGACCCTCTAAAGCTGCAGTAGAATGAGTTTTGACCCTCTAAAGCTGCAGTAGAATGAGTTGTGACCCTCTAAAGCTGCAGTAGAATGAGTTTTGACCCTCTAAAGCTGCAGTAGAATGAGTTGTGACCCTCTAAAGCTGCAGTAGTTTGAGTTCTGACCCTCTAAAGCTGCAGTAGAATGAGTTTTGACCCTCTAAAGCTGCAGTAGAATGAGTTGTGACCCTCTAAAGCTGCAGTAGAATGAGTTCTGACCCTCTAAAGCTGCAGTAGTTTGAGTTCTGACCCTCTAAAGCTGCAGTAGAATGAGTTCTGACCCTCTAAAGCTGCAGTAGAATGAGTTCTGACCCTCTAAAGCTGCAGTAGTTTGAGTTCTGACCCTCTAAAGCTGCAGTAGTTTGAGTTTTAACCCTCTAAAGCTGTTGTAGAATGAGTTCTGACCCTCTAAAGCTGCAGTAGAATGAGTTCTGACCCTCTAAAGCTGCAGTAGAATGAGTTCTGACCCTCTAAAGCTGCAGTAGAATGAGTTGTGACCCTCTAAAGCTGCAGTAGTTTGAATTCTGACCCTCTAAAGCTGCAGTAGAATGAGTTTTGACCCTCTCACACCTGCTGTAGTTTGAGTTCTGTCCCTCTAAAGCTGCAGTAGTTTGAGTTCTGACCCTCTAAAGCTGCAGTAGTTTGAGTTCTGACCCTCTAAAGCTGCAGTAGAATGAGTTGTGACCCTCTAAAGCTGCAGTAGAATGAGTTTTGACACTCTAAAGCTGCAGTAGTTTGAGTTCTGACCCTCTAAAGCTGCAGTAGAATGAGTTCTGACCCTCTAAAGCTGCAGTAGAATGAGTTCTGACCCTCTAAAGCTGCAGTAGAATGAGTTTTGACCCTCTAAAGCTGCAGTAGTTTGAGTTTTGACCCTCTAAAGCTGCAGTAGTTTGAGTTCTGACCCTCTAAAGCTGCAGTAGAATGAGATCTGACCCTCTAAAGCTGCAGTAGTTTGAGTTCTGACCCTCTAAAGCTGCAGTAGTTTGAGTTCTGACCCTCTAAAGCTGCAGTAGAATGAGTTTTGACCCTCTAAAGCTGCTGTAGAATGAGTTTTGACCCTCTAAAGCCGCAGTAGTTTGAGTTCTGCCTCTTTAAAGCTGCAGTAGAATGAGTTCTGACCCTCTAAAGCTGCTGTAGTTTGAGTTCTGACCCTCTAAAGCTGCAGTAGTTTGAGTTCTGACCCTCTAAAGCTGCAGTAGTTTGAGTTCTGACCCTCTAAAGCTGCAGTAGTTTGAGTTCTGACCCTCTAAAGCTGCAGTAGAATGAGTTCTGACCCTCTAAAGCTGCAGTAGAATGAGTTTTGACCCTCTAAAGCTGCAGTAGTTTGAGTTTTGACCCTCTAAAGCTGCAGTAGTTTGAGTTCTGACCCTCTAAAGCTGCAGTAGAATGAGTTTTGACCCTCTAAAGCTGCAGTAGAATGAGTTTTGACCCTCTAAAGCTGCTGTAGAATGAGTTTTGACCCTCTAAAGCCGCAGTAGTTTGAGTTCTGCCTCTTTAAAGCTGCAGTAGAATGAGTTCTGACCCTCTAAAGCTGCTGTAGTTTGAGTTCTGACCCTCTAAAGCTGCAGTAGAATGAGTTGTGACCCTCTAAAGCTGCAGTAGTTTGAGTTCTGACCCTCTAAAGCTGCAGTAGTTTGAGTTCTGACCCTCTAAAGCTGCAGTAGAATGAGTTTTGACCCTCTAAAGCTGCTGTAGAATGAGTTTTGACCCTCTAAAGCTGCAGTAGAATGAGTTTTAACCCTCTAAAGCTGCTGTAGTTTGAGTTCTGACCCTCTAAAGCTGCAGTAGAATGAGTTTTGACCCTCTAAAGCTGCAGTAGTTTGAGTTCTGACCCTCTAAAGCTGCAGTAGTTTGAGTTCTGACCCTCTAAAGCTGCTGTAGTTTGAGTTCTGACCCTCTAAAGCTGCAGTAGTTTGAGTTCTGACCCTCTAAAGCTGCAGTAGAATGAGTTTTGACCCTCTAAAGCTGCAGTAGTTTGAGTTCTGACCCTCTAAAGCTGCAGTAGAATGAGTTCTGACCCTCTAAAGCTGCAGTAGAATGAGTTCTGACCCTCTAAAGCTGCAGTAGTTTGAGTTCTGACCCTCTAAAGCTGCAGTAGAATGAGTTCTGACCATCTAAAGCTGCAGTAGAATGAGTTCTGACCCTCTAAAGCTGCAGTAGAATGAGTTTTGACCCTCTAAAGCTGCAGTAGTTTGAGTTCTGACCCTCTAAAGCTGCAGTAGAATGAGTTGTGACCCTCTAAAGCTGCAGTAGAATGAGTTTTGACACTCTAAAGCTGCAGTAGTTTGAGTTCTGACCCTCTAAAGCTGCAGTAGAATGAGTTCTGACCCTCTAAAGCTGCAGTAGAATGAGTTTTGACCCTCTAAAGCTGCAGTAGTTTGAGTTTTGACCCTCTAAAGCTACAGTAGTTTGAGTTCTGACCCTCTAAAGCTGCAGTAGAATGAGATCTGACCCTCTAAAGCTGCATTAGTTTGAGTTCTAACTCTCTAAAGCTGCTGTAGTTTGAGTTCTGACCCTCTAAAGCTGCAGTAGTTTGAGTTCTGACCCTCTAAACCTGCAGTAGAATGAGTTCTGACCCTCTAAAGCTGCAGTAGAATGAGTTTTGACCCTCTAAAGCTGCAGTAGAATGAGTTTTGACCCTCTAAAGCTGCTGTAGAATGAGTTTTGACCCTCTAAAGCCGCAGTAGTTTGAGTTCTGCCTCTTTAAAGCTGCAGTAGAATGAGTTCTGACCCTCTAAAGCTGCTGTAGTTTGAGTTCTGACCCTCTAAAGCTGCAGTAGAATGAGTTGTGACCCTCTAAAGCTGCAGTAGTTTGAGTTGTGACCCTCTAAAGCTGCAGTAGAATGAGTTCTGACCCTCTAAAGCTGCAGTAGAATGAGTTCTGACCCTCTAAAGCTGCAGTAGTTTGAGTTCTGACCCTCTAAAGCTGCAGTAGTTTGAGTTCTGACCCTCTAAAGCTGCAGTAGTTTGAGTTCTGACCCTCTAAAGCTGCAGTAGAATGAGTTTTGACCCTCTAAAGCTGCTGTAGAATGAGTTTTGACCCTCTAAAGCTGCAGTAGAATGAGTTTTAACCCTCTAAAGCTGCTGTAGTTTGAGTTCTGACCCTCTAAAGCTGCAGTAGAATGAGTTTTGACCCTCTAAAGCTGCAGTAGTTTGAGTTCTGACCCTCTAAAGCTGCAGTAGTTTGAGTTCTGACCCTCTAAAGCTGCTGTAGTTTGAGTTCTGACCCTCTAAAGCTGCAGTAGAATGAGTTCTGACCCTCTAAAGCTGCAGTAGTTTGAGTTCTGACCCTCTAAAGCTGCAGTAGAATGAGTTTTGACCCTCTAAAGCTGCAGTAGTTTGAGTTCTGACCCTCTAAAGCTGCAGTAGAATGAGTTCTGACCATCTAAAGCTGCAGTAGAATGAGTTCTGACCCTCTAAAGCTGCAGTAGAATGAGTTCTGACCATCTAAAGCTGCAGTAGAATGAGTTCTGACCCTCTAAAGCTGCAGTAGTTTGAGTTCTGACCCTCTAAAGCTGCAGTAGAATGAGTTTTGACCCTCTAAAGCTGCAGTAGTTTGAGTTCTGACCCTCTAAAGCTGCAGTAGAATGAGTTCTGACCATCTAAAGCTGCAGTAGAATGAGTTCTGACCCTCTAAAGCTGCAGTAGAATGAGTTCTGACCATCTAAAGCTGCAGTAGAATGAGTTCTGACCCTCTAAAGCTGCAGTAGAATGAGTTTTGACCCTCTAAAGCTGCAGTAGTTTGAGTTCTGACCCTCTAAAGCTGCAGTAGAATGAGTTCTGACCATCTAAAGCTGCAGTAGAATGAGTTCTGACCCTCTAAAGCTGCAGTAGAATGAGTTCTGACCATCTAAAGCTTCAGTAGAATGAGTTCTGACCCTCTAAAGCTGCAGTAGTTTGAGTTCTGACCCTCTAAAGCTGCAGTAGAATGAGTTTTGACCCTCTAAAGCTGCAGTAGTTTGAGTTCTGACCCTCTAAAGCTGCAGTAGAATGAGTTCTGACCATCTAAAGCTGCAGTAGAATGAGTTCTGACCCTCTAAAGCTGCAGTAGAATGAGTTCTGACCATCTAAAGCTGCAGTAGAATGAGTTCTGACCCTCTAAAGCTGCAGTAGTTTGAGTTCTGACCCTCTAAAGCTGCAGTAGTTTGAGTTCTGACCCTCTAAAGCTGCAGTAGAATGAGTTGTGACCCTCTAAAGCTGCAGTAGAATGAGTTTTGACACTCTAAAGCTGCAGTAGTTTGAGTTCTGACCCTCTAAAGCTGCAGTAGAATGAGTTTTGACCCTCTAAAGCTGCAGTAGTTTGAGTTCTGACCCTCTAAAGCTGCTGTAGTTTGAGTTCTGACCCTCTAAAGCTGCAGTAGTTTGAGTTCTGACCCTCTAAAGCTGCAGTAGAATGAGTTTTGACCCTCTAAAGCTGCAGTAGTTTGAGTTCTGACCCTCTAAAGCTGCAGTAGAATGAGTTCTGACCATCTAAAGCTGCAGTAGAATGAGTTCTGACCCTCTAAAGCTGCAGTAGAATGAGTTCTGACCCTCTAAAGCTGCAGTAGTTTGAGTTCTGACCCTCTAAAGCTGCAGTAGAATGAGTTCTGACCATCTAAAGCTGCAGTAGAATGAGTTCTGACCCTCTAAAGCTGCAGTAGAATGAGTTTTGACACTCTAAAGCTGCAGTAGTTTGAGTTCTGACCCTCTAAAGCTGCAGTAGAATGAGTTCTGACCCTCTAAAGCTGCAGTAGTTTGAGTTTTGACCCTCTAAAGCTACAGTAGTTTGAGTTCTGACCCTCTAAAGCTGCAGTAGAATGAGATCTGACCCTCTAAAGCTGCATTAGTTTGAGTTCTAACTCTCTAAAGCTGCTGTAGTTTGAGTTCTGACCCTCTAAAGCTGCAGTAGTTTGAGTTCTGACCCTCTAAACCTGCAGTAGAATGAGTTCTGACCCTCTAAAGCTGCAGTAGAATGAGTTTTGACCCTCTAAAGCTGCAGTAGAATGAGTTTTGACCCTCTAAAGCTGCTGTAGAATGAGTTTTGACCCTCTAAAGCAGTAGTTTGAGTTCTGCCTCTTTAAAGCTGCAGTAGAATGAGTTCTGACCCTCTAAAGCTGCTGTAGTTTGAGTTCTGACCCTCTAAAGCTGCAGTAGAATGAGTTGTGACCCTCTAAAGCTGCAGTAGTTTGAGTTGTGACCCTCTAAAGCTGCAGTAGAATGAGTTCTGACCCTCTAAAGCTGCAGTAGAATGAGTTCTGACCCTCTAAAGCTGCAGTAGTTTGAGTTCTGACCCTCTAAAGCTGCAGTAGTTTGAGTTCTGACCCTCTAAAGCTGCTGTAGTTTGAGTTCTGACCCTCTAAAGCTGCAGTAGTTTGAGTTCTGACCCTCTAAAGCTGCAGTAGAATGAGTTTTGACCCTCTAAAGCTGCAGTAGTTTGAGTTCTGACCCTCTAAAGCTGCAGTAGAATGAGTTCTGACCCTCTAAAGCTGCAGTAGTTTGAGTTCTGACCCTCTAAAGCTGCAGTAGTTTGAGTTCTGACCCTCTAAAGCTGCTGTAGTTTGAGTTCTGACCCTCTAAAGCTGCAGTAGTTTGAGTTCTGACCCTCTAAAGCTGCAGTAGAATGAGTTTTGACCCTCTAAAGCTGCAGTAGTTTGAGTTCTGACCCTCTAAAGCTGCAGTAGAATGAGTTCTGACCATCTAAAGCTGCAGTAGAATGAGTTCTGACCCTCTAAAGCTGCAGTAGAATGAGTTCTGACCCTCTAAAGCTGCAGTAGTTTGAGTTCTGACCCTCTAAAGCTGCAGTAGAATGAGTTCTGACCATCTAAAGCTGCAGTAGAATGAGTTCTGACCCTCTAAAGCTGCAGTAGAATGAGTTTTGACCCTCTAAAGCTGCAGTAGTTTGAGTTCTGACCCTCTAAAGCTGCAGTAGAATGAGTTGTGACCCTCTAAAGCTGCAGTAGAATGAGTTTTGACACTCTAAAGCTGCAGTAGTTTGAGTTCTGACCCTCTAAAGCTGCAGTAGAATGAGTTCTGACCCTCTAAAGCTGCAGTAGTTTGAGTTTTGACCCTCTAAAGCTACAGTAGTTTGAGTTCTGACCCTCTAAAGCTGCAGTAGAATGAGATCTGACCCTCTAAAGCTGCATTAGTTTGAGTTCTAACTCTCTAAAGCTGCTGTAGTTTGAGTTCTGACCCTCTAAAGCTGCAGTAGTTTGAGTTCTGACCCTCTAAACCTGCAGTAGAATGAGTTCTGACCCTCTAAAGCTGCAGTAGAATGAGTTTTGACCCTCTAAAGCTGCAGTAGAATGAGTTTTGACCCTCTAAAGCTGCTGTAGAATGAGTTTTGACCCTCTAAAGCCGCAGTAGTTTGAGTTCTGCCTCTTTAAAGCTGCAGTAGAATGAGTTCTGACCCTCTAAAGCTGCTGTAGTTTGAGTTCTGACCCTCTAAAGCTGCAGTAGAATGAGTTGTGACCCTCTAAAGCTGCAGTAGTTTGAGTTGTGACCCTCTAAAGCTGCAGTAGAATGAGTTCTGACCCTCTAAAGCTGCAGTAGAATGAGTTCTGACCCTCTAAAGCTGCAGTAGTTTGAGTTCTGACCCTCTAAAGCTGCAGTAGTTTGAGTTCTGACCCTCTAAAGCTGCAGTAGTTTGAGTTCTGACCCTCTAAAGCTGCAGTAGAATGAGTTTTGACCCTCTAAAGCTGCTGTAGAATGAGTTTTGACCCTCTAAAGCTGCAGTAGAATGAGTTTTAACCCTCTAAAGCTGCTGTAGTTTGAGTTCTGACCCTCTAAAGCTGCAGTAGAATGAGTTTTGACCCTCTAAAGCTGCAGTAGTTTGAGTTCTGACCCTCTAAAGCTGCAGTAGTTTGAGTTCTGACCCTCTAAAGCTGCAGTAGAATGAGTTCTGACCATCTAAAGCTGCAGTAGAATGAGTTCTGACCCTCTAAAGCTGCAGTAGAATGAGTTCTGACCCTCTAAAGCTGCAGTAGTTTGAGTTCTGACCCTCTAAAGCTGCAGTAGAATGAGTTCTGACCATCTAAAGCTGCAGTAGAATGAGTTCTGACCCTCTAAAGCTGCAGTAGAATGAGTTTTGACCCTCTAAAGCTGCAGTAGTTTGAGTTCTGACCCTCTAAAGCTGCAGTAGAATGAGTTGTGACCCTCTAAAGCTGCAGTAGAATGAGTTTTGACACTCTAAAGCTGCAGTAGTTTGAGTTCTGACCCTCTAAAGCTGCAGTAGAATGAGTTCTGACCCTCTAAAGCTGCAGTAGTTTGAGTTTTGACCCTCTAAAGCTACAGTAGTTTGAGTTCTGACCCTCTAAAGCTGCAGTAGAATGAGATCTGACCCTCTAAAGCTGCATTAGTTTGAGTTCTAACTCTCTAAAGCTGCTGTAGTTTGAGTTCTGACCCTCTAAAGCTGCAGTAGTTTGAGTTCTGACCCTCTAAACCTGCAGTAGAATGAGTTCTGACCCTCTAAAGCTGCAGTAGAATGAGTTTTGACCCTCTAAAGCTGCAGTAGAATGAGTTTTGACCCTCTAAAGCTGCTGTAGAATGAGTTTTGACCCTCTAAAGCCGCAGTAGTTTGAGTTCTGCCTCTTTAAAGCTGCAGTAGAATGAGTTCTGACCCTCTAAAGCTGCTGTAGTTTGAGTTCTGACCCTCTAAAGCTGCAGTAGAATGAGTTGTGACCCTCTAAAGCTGCAGTAGTTTGAGTTGTGACCCTCTAAAGCTGCAGTAGAATGAGTTCTGACCCTCTAAAGCTGCAGTAGAATGAGTTCTGACCCTCTAAAGCTGCAGTAGTTTGAGTTCTGACCCTCTAAAGCTGCAGTAGTTTGAGTTCTGACCCTCTAAAGCTGCAGTAGTTTGAGTTCTGACCCTCTAAAGCTGCAGTAGAATGAGTTTTGACCCTCTAAAGCTGCTGTAGAATGAGTTTTGACCCTCTAAAGCTGCAGTAGAATGAGTTTTAACCCTCTAAAGCTGCTGTAGTTTGAGTTCTGACCCTCTAAAGCTGCAGTAGAATGAGTTTTGACCCTCTAAAGCTGCAGTAGTTTGAGTTCTGACCCTCTAAAGCTGCAGTAGTTTGAGTTCTGACCCTCTAAAGCTGCTGTAGTTTGAGTTCTGACCCTCTAAAGCTGCAGTAGAATGAGTTCTGACCCTCTAAAGCTGCAGTAGTTTGAGTTCTGACCCTCTAAAGCTGCAGTAGAATGAGTTTTGACCCTCTAAAGCTGCAGTAGAATGAGTTCTGACCCTCTAAAGCTGCAGTAGTTTGAGTTCTGACCCTCTAAAGCTGCAGTAGAATGAGTTTTGACCCTCTAAAGCTGCAGTAGAATGAGTTCTGAGCCTCTAAAGCTGCAGTAGAATGAGTTCTGACCATCTAAAGCTGCAGTAGAATGAGTTCTGACCCTCTAAAGCTGCAGTAGTTTGAGTTCTGACCCTCTAAAGCTGCAGTAGAATGAGTTTTGACCCTCTAAAGCTGCAGTAGTTTGAGTTCTGACCCTCTAAAGCTGCAGTAGAATGAGTTCTGACCATCTAAAGCTGCAGTAGAATGAGTTCTGACCCTCTAAAGCTGCAGTAGAATGAGTTCTGACCATCTAAAGCTGCAGTAGAATGAGTTCTGACCCTCTAAAGCTGCAGTAGAATGAGTTTTGACCCTCTAAAGCTGCAGTAGTTTGAGTTCTGACCCTCTAAAGCTGCAGTAGTTTGAGTTGTGACCCTCTAAAGCTGCAGTAGAATGAGTTTTGACACTCTAAAGCTGCAGTAGTTTGAGTTCTGACCCTCTAAAGCTGCAGTAGAATGAGTTCTGACCCTCTAAAGCTGCAGTAGAATGAGTTGTGACCCTCTAAAGCTGCAGTAGAATGAGTTTTGACACTCTAAAGCTGCAGTAGTTTGAGTTCTGACCCTCTAAAGCTGCAGTAGAATGAGTTCTGACCCTCTAAAGCTGCAGTAGTTTGAGTTTTGACCCTCTAAAGCTGCAGTAGTTTGAGTTCTGACCCTCTAAAGCTGCAGTAGAATGAGATCTGACCCTCTAAAGCTGCAGTAGTTTGAGTTCTAACTCTCTAAAGCTGCTGTAGTTTGAGTTCTGACCCTCTAAAGCTGCAGTAGTTTGAGTTCTGACCCTCTAAACCTGCAGTAGAATGAGTTCTGACCCTCTAAAGCTGCAGTAGAATGAGTTTTGACCCTCTAAAGCTGCAGTAGAATGAGTTTTGACCCTCTAAAGCTGCTGTAGAATGAGTTTTGACCCTCTAAAGCAGTAGTTTGAGTTCTGCCTCTTTAAAGCTGCAGTAGAATGAGTTCTGACCCTCTAAAGCTGCTGTAGTTTGAGTTCTGACCCTCTAAAGCTGCAGTAGAATGAGTTGTGACCCTCTAAAGCTGCAGTAGTTTGAGTTCTGACCCTCTAAAGCTGCAGTAGAATGAGTTCTGACCCTCTAAAGCTGCAGTAGTTTGAGTTCTGACCCTCTAAAGCTGCAGTAGTTTGAGTTCTGACCCTCTAAAGCTGCAGTAGTTTGAGTTCTGACCCTCTAAAGCTGCAGTAGAATGAGTTTTGACCCTCTAAAGCTGCTGTAGAATGAGTTTTGACCCTCTAAAGCTGCAGTAGAATGAGTTTTGACCCTCTAAAGCTGCAGTAGTTTGAGTTCTGACCCTCTAAAGCTGCAGTAGTTTGAGTTCTGACCCTCTAAAGCTGCTGTAGTTTGAGTTCTGACCCTCTAAAGCTGCAGTAGAATGAGTTCTGACCCTCTAAAGCTGCAGTAGAATGAGTTCTGACCCTCTAAAGCTGCAGTAGTTTGAGTTCTGACCCTCTAAAGCTGCAGTAGAATGAGTTCTGACCATCTAAAGCTGCAGTAGAATGAGTTCTGACCCTCTAAAGCTGCAGTAGAATGAGTTCTGACCATCTAAAGCTGCAGTAGAATGAGTTCTGACCATCTAAAGCTGCAGTAGAATGAGTTCTGACCCTCTAAAGCTGCAGTAGAATGAGTTCTGACCATCTAAAGCTGCAGTAGAATGAGTTCTGACCATCTAAAGCTGCAGTAGAATGAGTTTTGACCCTCTAAAGCTGCAGTAGTTTGAGTTCTGACCCTCTAAAGCTGCAGTAGAATGAGTTGTGACCCTCTAAAGCTGCAGTAGTTTGAGTTTTGACCCTCTAAAGCTGCAGTAGTTTGAGTTCTGACCCTCTAAAGCTGCAGTAGTTTGAGTTCTGACCCTCTAAAGCTGCAGTAGTTTGAGTTCTGACCCTCTAAAGCTGCAGTAGTTTGAGTTCTGACCCTCTAAAGCTGCAGTAGAATGAGTTCTGACCCTCTAAACCTGCAGTAGTTTGAGTTCTGACCCTCTAAAGCTGCAGTAGAATGAGTTCTGACCCTCTAAAGCAACTGTAGTTTGAGTTCTGACCCTCTAAAGCTGCTGTAGTTTGAGTTCTGACCCTCTAAAGCTGCAGTAGAATGAGTTCTGACCCTCTAAAGCTGCAGTAGAATGAGTTTTGACCCTCTAAAGCTGCAGTAGTTTGAGTTCTGACCCTCTAAAGCTGCAGTAGTTTGAGTTCTGACCCTCTAAAGCTGCAGTAGAATGAGTTTTGACCCTCTAAAGCTGCAGTAGAATGAGTTGTGACCCTCTAAAGCTGCAGTAGAATGAGTTCTGACCCTCTAAAGCTGCAGTAGTTTGAGTTCTGACCCTCTAAAGCAACTGTAGTTTGAGTTCTGACCCTCTAAAGCTGCAGTAGAATGAGTTTTGACCCTCTAAAGCTGCAGTAGAATGAGTTCTGACCCTCTAAAGCTGCAGTAGAATGAGTTCTGACCCTCTAAAGCTGCAGTAGAATGAGTTCTGACCCTCTTAAGCAACTGTAGTTTGAGTTCTGACCCTCTAAAGCTGCTGTAGTTTGAGTTCTGACCCTCTAAAGCTGCAGTAGAATGAGTTCTGACCCTCTAAAGCTGCAGTAGAATGAGTTTTGACCCTCTAAAGCTGCAGTAGTTTGAGTTCTGACCCTCTAAAGCTGCAGTAGTTTGAGTTCTGACCCTCTAAAGCTGCTGTAGTTTGAGTTCTGACCCTCTAAAGCTGCAGTAGAATGAGTTCTGACCCTCTAAAGCTGCAGTAGAATGAGTTCTGACCCTCTAAAGCTGCAGTAGAATGAGTTCTGACCCTCTAAAGCTGCAGTAGAATGAGTTCTGACCCTCTAAAGCTGCAGTAGAATGAGTTTTGACCCTCTAAAGCTGCAGTAGAATGAGTTCTGACCCTCTAAAGCAACTGTAGTTTGAGTTCTGACCCTCTAAAGCTGCAGTAGAATGAGTTTTGACCCTCTAAAGCTGCAGTAGAATGAGTTTTGACCCTCTAAAGCTGCAGTAGAATGAGTTGTGACCCTCTAAAGCTGCAGTAGAATGAGTTCTGAACCTCTTAAGCAACTGTAGTTTGAGTTCTGACCCTCTAAAGCTGCAGTAGTTTGAGTTCTGACCCTCTAAAGCTGCAGTAGAATGAGTTCTGACCCTCTAAAGCTGCAGTAGAATGAGTTTTGACCCTCTAAAGCATCAGTAGTTTGAGTTCTGACCCTCTAAAGCTGCAGTAGTTTGAGTTCTGACCCTCTAAAGCTGCAGTAGAATGAGTTTTGACCCTCTAAAGCTGCAGTAGAATGAGTTCTGACCCTCTAAAGCTGCAGTAGAATGAGTTCTGACCCTCTAAAGCTGCAGTAGAATGAGTTCTGACCCTCTAAAGCTGCAGTAGTTTGAGTTCTGACCCTCTAAAGCCTCTGTAGTTTGAGTTCTGACCCTCTAAAGCTGCAGTAGAATGAGTTTTGACCCTCTAAAGCTGCAGTAGAATGAGTTTTGACCCTCTAAAGCTGCAGTAGAATGAGTTTTGACCCTCTAAAGCTGCTGTAGTTTGAGTTATGACCCTCTAAAGCTGCAGTAGTTTGAGTTCTGACCCTCTAAAGCTGCAGTAGAATGACTTTTGACCCTCTAAAGCTGCAGTAGTTTGAGTTCTGACCCTCTAAAGCTGCAGTAGAATGAGTTTTGACCCTCTAAAGCTGCAGTAGAATGAGTTTTGACCCTCTAAAGCTGCAGTAGAATGAGTTTTGACCCTCTAAAGCTGCAGTAGTTTGAGTTTTGACCCTCTAAAGCTGCAGTAGAATGAGTTCTGAACCTCTTAAGCAACTGTAGTTTGAGTTCTGACCCTCTAAAGCTGCAGTAGAATGAGTTCTGACCCTCTAAAGCTGCAGTAGAATGAGTTCTGTCCCTCTAAAGCCTCTGTAGTTTGAGTTCTGACCCTCTAAAGCTGCAGTAGAATGAGTTTTGACCCTCTAAAGCTGCAGTAGAATGAGTTCTGACCCTCTAAAGCTGCAGTAGAATGAGTTCTGACCCTCTAAAGCTGCAGTAGTTTGAGTTCTGACCCTCTAAAGCTGCAGTAGTTTGAGTTTTAACCCTCTAAAGCTGTTGTAGAATGAGTTTTGACCCTCTAAAGCTGCAGTAGTTTGAGTTTTGACCCTCTAAAGCTGCAGTAGAATGAGTTTTGACCCTCTAAAGCTGCAGTAGTTTGAGTTTTGACCCTCTAAAGCTGCAGTAGTTTGAGTTTTGACCCTCTAAAGCTGCAGTAGAATGAGTTTTGACCCTCTAAAGCTGCAGTAGAATAAGTTTTGACCCTCTAAAGCTGCTGTAGTTTGAGTTCTGACCATCTAAAGCTGCAGTAGAATGAGTTCTGACCCTCTAACGCTGCCGTGATTTGAATTTTGAGGCCTACACTTGAACACTGAAGAATAAAGTGGGTCTGTAGAATATGTAAGGAATTGGATAGTCAAGAAAAAGTCCTGGAAATGTACTTTAAAAGAGATGATCCGTCTGTGGGTGAACATCTCCCTCTTGTGGATTAACAGCATTATTACTGTGTTAATGATATGAAAGAAGAGTTCTGGAGGTGCTGCTGCAGTGACTGGTTTTCAGTGCATTTGTTCTTCCTCAGATCTGAAAGAGTTCCTACGACAGAACGGCACAGAAGACACCTTTTATAAAAGTCCTAAGCCACATTTAAGACAATAATCAGATTATTTATTATGCTGAAAACCAGTGCCTCTGCTATAATGTGTACTTTATGTTTTGTGACACCAGGTGGCGCTGAAGGACTTTAAATACTTTTTAAAGAGTCTAGAATCTTCTCATAATAATGCTGAGGCGTTTTCTTTGACATAAATAAGGTTTAATGACGACAATAATCAGTTCTTCATAGTTTTTTTTTTTTTTGCAAAATCAACAAACTGAATATAACTTTGACAGAACCAAAAAGCTCAAATTAACCCAACAGATTATTAACTTTTATTTAACCAGATAAATGCAGATAAGAAGGGTGACCCGGTCCAGAGGTCAGCAGCGTCAGAAATATTATTAAATATTCAGTTCACCAGGGTTTTATTCAAGTATGTAATTATTGATAAAGACCCTCATAATAATCTGTTAAAGATGAAGATTGTAGCTCATTTCCACGTGTCGTCCCTCGACAGATCGAAGGCCCTAAATAAGCCCAACAAACACAAGAGTCAGAGTTTAGGATCTGAAGCAGGATCTAGAGAAGTTTACTTTGTTTGGTTTGAACAAATAAAACGATCTTTCAAAAATACATTTCATTTTCACAGAAAGGGACTAAAATGTTCCTACATACGTTTAGATTATTCACAAAAATCCTTTCACTTTTTTCATTAAACACAAATTATTTAAAAATTCAGACCTGAAGGATTTTTAAAACTGCTGTAGGAAAAGATTCTGTGACTGAAGTTCCGAGAGTGCGGCTGTAAGAATCAAGACAACACCGAAAAATATTTTTTGAAAGAAGAAATGTTGAGAAAATGATGAGGATGTATTTTAGAGCTGTACACAAAGAAGACAATTTAAAGTTGGTTAAAAACTGAAAAAACCTAAAGAAATGAATGGCTTGAATTAAAGCAGTGTCTCAGAGTTTTATCTGTTCATCCGTTTCTGAAGAAGGTGCAGGTCAAAGGTCAAAATACTCCTGCTTCTTCCTCAGAGTCGGAACCAGTTTAAACAGCTTTTTGATCTGATCTGTGAAAGTGTGACCGCGTCGTCGTCGGTTTGTTTCCCGTTGTCTTTGATTTTGTGACGTCCTGCTCCGGTGTCATCGTCTCGTCTCCTCGTTTCTTTGTTTCCTCGTCTCTTCGTTTCCTGTTTTCTCATCTCCTTGTCTCCTTGTCTCGTCTCCTCGTCTCTTCGTCTCCTCGTCTCTTCGTTTCCTGTTTTCTCATCTCCTTGTCTCCTCGTCTCGTCTCCTCGTCTCTTCGTTTCCTGTTTTCTCATCTCCTTGTCTCCTCGTCTCGTCTCCTCGTCTCTTTGTTTCCTCGTCTCGTCTCTTCGTCTCCTCGTCTCTTTGTCTCCTCGTCTCTTCGTCTCGTCTCCTCGTCTCTTTGTCTCCTCGTCTCCTCGTCTCTTTGTCTCCTCGTCTCTTCGTCTCTTTTTCTCCTTGTCTCCTCGTCTCTTTTTCTCCTTGTCTCCTTGTCTCTTTGTTTCCTCATCTCCTCGTATCTTTGTCTCTTCGTGTCCTTGTCTCCTCTTCTCCTCGTCTCGTCTCGTCTCCTAGTCTCCTCGTCTCTTCTCTTCGTCTCCTTGTCTCTTCGTCTCCTCGTCTCCTTCTCTCCTCGTCTCCTCGTCTCGCCTCTTCGTCTCATCTCCTAGTCTCCTCGTCTTGTCTCTTCATCTCGTCTCCTAGTCTCCTCGTCTCTTTTTTTCCTCGTCTCTTCGTCTCGTCTCCTAGTCTCCTCGTCTCTTTGTTTCCTCGTCTCCTCGTCTCGTCTCCTAGTCTCGTCTCCTATTCTCTTTGTTTCCTCGTCTCCTCGTCTCCTTGTCTCTTTGTTTCCTCATCTCCTCGTCTCCTTGTCTCTTTGTTTCCTCATCTCCTCGTCTCTTCGTCTTGTCTCCTTGTCTCTTTGTTTCCTCGTCTCCTCGTCTCGTCTCTTTGTCTTGTCTCCTCGTCTCTTTGTCTCCTCGTCTCTTTGTCTCCTCGTCTCTTTTTCTCCTTGTCTCCTCGTCTCTTCGTTTCCTGTTTCCTCATCTCCTCGTCTCCTCGTGACAGATGCCCTTAGTTAATATTTAATCTCGATGTTTTGTCGTTCGCTTTGTTTTAGTCGTCGACACAAAACTCTTCCGGAAACGGAGCTGAAATATTCATCTGAGTTTAACGCTGCTCAGGCTCAGAGGCACTTCAGAAGCTGAGGGAGTTGACCCACAGCGGCCTCTGAAACATTTATGAGAGAAACAGGTTCCTTCAGAGGCTGAAGTCCTGACCACGCTCCTCTAAAGGACCCACAATGCACCGCTAACGTTTAAAAAAAATCTGAGAAAAGTGCGGCTCATTTTAAATTTAAGAGTGTTTTTAGAAAATGTTACAGTGATGCAACTAGAAAACCAGTCCACACTTTACTTTTATTCATTTCTAGAAAGGATTTTTTAAATGCCAGTTGAATAATTAATATATTAATATTAAAATTAAGATTGTACTTTTGCATTTAATGTTGATTTGCAAAAGATTTATTTTGGGTGAAAGGTTTATTTGAGGTTTAAACAAATAAAGTCAGTGATAAATTGTGAGTAAGATAAAAGATATTTGAGAGTAAAAAGAGTCCTTTTAATTAAAGTTAACGTGAATAAAAAGAGTGAAATTGTATTTTATATTATTTTATTTTTTTTATTTGTTTTAAAAAAATCTAAAAAGGTCTCGTTGAAAAGTGGATAAAAAAGACAAATACTTCTGAGTGAACCTGGTTTAAAAGTTTCTAGACTCTTTTCCTTGAGTGGAAATGTGGAGGTCCCAGATCTGCAGAGGCTGACCTTTGACCCCCTGAACCCAGTGTCCTGGACTCACCACTCTTCTTTGACTCACATCCACTCTCTAAACTTACAAAGACCGACTTGTTAAACTGTGGTTATTGCCCCACACAGCTCTAGTGCACATCCTCTGGAGGGGTCAGGGTCAGGGTCAGGGTTAACCCTAACCCTGACCCTGACCCAATAAACTGCACAGGTCTGTTTACATTAGTGTTTTTAATTCAGTTACAAATGTGTTTAATACGAGCTGATCCTAATAGCTTTTCAAAAGTCACTCTGAACATTCGGTTCAAGTAATTATGACAGTATTAAACATCATCTAATGTCACTGACTGGCCTCACAGCAGTAGCCTGGCTCAGCCTGGGTCAGCCTGGGTCAGCCTGGCTCAGCCTCATGTATTCTACAGGAACTCAGTCAGTTCCTCGGACATGTTCTGGACTGAATAATCGCATTGGCATGCCTCTGGAGTCTTTCATTGCGTCACACTTAAGGCCGGTACACACCGGGACGAATATCGGCGCGCGTTATTCGCCAGCGTTTTTCAACGTGTTTTTTGTGTTCACACCCAAACGATTTTCTCTGACGATGAGTCGAGTGAACATGTAAATTCATTCCCTGACATTAGATGGCGCTTAATGTAAAACAGAAATACCCCGGTACACAAGGTGGCGCTGCGCAACTTTACGCTTCTGACACTCGCTTTTCACTCAGAAGAAGAGAGCAGGTCATTTTTGTAATCGATATCGCGTTTGTCATAAGTTCTTTGTTTCCGACACCAACGAGACCAGCAGCTCTACATTCATCTTGCCTTGCATCTTCTTCGTCTTATTTCTTCCCGGCAGTGTAGACGTTAATAATAATAATAATAATAATACGTTTTATTTATATAGTGCCTTTCCAGAGCTCAAGGACGCTTTACAATAAACAAACAACAATAAGGACAATTAACAAAGAGAGCAGACAGAACAACAATAAGCACATTTTGGGCGCAATTACACTAAATGATCTGCCCCCCATTGAAGCGATGCCGAGGGACAACGAGAAGGCTGGAATCAGCAGACCGTAAAGAGCGTGTAGGGCTGTAGGGCAGAAGCAGGTTACAGAGGTAGGGCAGAGCAAGGCCATGCAGAGACTTTAAAGCGAGAAGGAGAATTTTGTATTTAATACGGTGAACCACGGGAAGCCAGTGAAGATCGTGCAGGATTGAGGAGATATGTGCCGAACGCTCGGTGTGTGAGGCTAGCAGCAGAGTTTTGAATGTATTGTCATTTGGAAATGGAGCTAGCTGGTAGGCCGATGAAAAGTGCATTGCAGTAATCAAGACGTGAGGTGACAAATGCATGGATAACACTTGGCTCTTCTTCGCCGTTACGTATGTGTGCTCGGCAAGACCATTTTGTGTTTGAGCGCCCCCAAGTTGTGTTTTACTGTAACTTCAGAAGCTCCAGACACGTGAGCAAAAGCGCTAATGTCATTGGTCGGATAGTTTTTGACGCGGCCCGTCAAACCAAAAAAAACGAACCCGAGACGCTTTTACGCGTGGCGTTTTTCGCGTCGGTGTGAACACTCACATTGGCGCCCATTGTTTAGTCGCGAGGTGTTAAACGTCGGCAAATAACGTCCCGGTGTGAACAGGTCTTCACAGTTTTAATCAGTTTGAAATAATCGGGACGGCATGTGTTTAAAAACTCAGCAGCAGACAGCACTAAGAGTGTTCCTTTTTAAAGAGAAGTGTGAAGGAAGACAAAAGCCCTCTTTGAACAGAGGAGGCCTCAGATTCATGTTCCTAGTGTTTACAACAGTGTTCAGGACAGTTTGACTCTAGAACAACAACACCAGCAGTGTCACTAACGACTCTCACATCAGGAGTCACTGTCCTTTACTAACGACTATGAGACCAGAACAGCGTGCTCCAATCAGAGTTTCAGCTCCTTTTCTTCCTTTTTTAAAGATGTTTTTGTGTAATTCTGATTGTGCCCTGCCCTCAGGAAAATCCCCCTAAAACCAGGTCTAAACCAGGACTAAACCAGATCCCCCTAAAACCAGGTCTAAACCAGGACTAAACCAAATCCCCCTAAAACCAGGTCTAAACCAGGACTAAACCAGATCCCCCTAAAACCAGGTCTAAACCAGGACTAAACCAGATCCCCCTAAAACCAGGTCTAAACCAGGACTAAACCAGATCCCCCTAAAACCAGGTCTAAACCAGGACTAAACCAGATCCCCGTAAAACCAGGTCTAAACCAGGACTAAACCAGATCCCCCTAAAACCAGGTCTAAACCAGGACTAAACCAAATCCCCCTAAAATCAGGTCTAAACCAGGACTAAACCAAATCCCCCTAAAACCAGGTCTAAACCAGGACTAAACCAGATCCCCCTAAAACCAGGTCTAAACCAGGACTAAACCAGATCCCCCTAAAACCAGGTCTAAACCAGGACTAAACCAAATCCCCCTAAAACCAGGTCTAAACCAGGACTAAACCAGATCTCCCTAAAATCAGGTCTAAACCAGGACTAAACCAGATCCCCCTAAAACCAGGACTAAACCAAATCCCCCTAAAACCAGCTCTAAACCAGGACTAAACCAGATCCCCCTAAAATCAGGTCTAAACCAGGACTAAACCAGATCCCCCTAAAACCAGGTCTAAACCAGGACTAAACCAAATCCCCCTAAAACCAGGACTAAACCAGGACTAAACCAGATCCCCCTAAAACCAGGACTAAACCAGGACTAAACCAGATCCCCCTAAAACCAGGTCTAAACCAGGACTAAACCAAATCCCCCTAAAACCAGGTCTAAACCAGGACTAAACCAGATCCCCCTAAAACCAGGTCTAAACCAGGACTAAACCAGATCCCCCTAAAACCAGGTCTAAACCAGGACTAAACCAGATCCCCCTAAAACCAGGTCTAAACCAGGACTAAACCAAATCCCCCTAAAACCAGGACTAAACCAGGACTAAACCAGATCCCCCTAAAACCAGGTCTAAACCAGGACTAAACCAAATCCCCCTAAAACCAGGACTAAACCAGGACTAAACCAGATCCCCCTAAAACCAGGTCTAAACCAGGACTAAACCAAATCCCCCTAAAACCAGGTCTAAACCAGGACTAAACCAGATCCCCCTAAAACCAGGACTAAACCAGGACTAAACCAAATCCCCCTAAAACCAGGACTAAACCAGGACTAAACCAGATCCCCCTAAAACCAGGTCTAAACCAGGACTAAACCAAATCCCCCTAAAACCAGGTCTAAACCAGGACTAAACCAGATCCCCCTAAAACCAGGTCTAAACCAGGACTAAACCAGATCCCCCTAAAACCAGGACTAAACCAGGACTAAACCAGATCCCCCTAAAACCAGCTCTAAACCAGGACTAAACCAGATCCCCCTAAAACCAGGTCTAAACCAGGACTAAACCAAATCCCCCTAAAACCAGGACTAAACCAGGACTAAACCAGATCCCCCTAAAACCAGGACTAAACCAGGACTAAACCAAATCCCCCTAAAACCAGGTCTAAACCAGGACTAAACCAAATCCCCCTAAAACCAGGACTAAACCAGATCCCCTAAAACCAGGTCTAAACCAGGACTAAACCAAATCCCCCTAAAATCAGGTCTAAACCAGGACTAAACCAGATCCCCCTAAAACCAGGACTAAACCAGGACTAAACCAAATCCCCCTAAAATCAGGTCTAAACCAGGACTAAACCAGATCCCCCTAAAACCAGGACTAAACCAGGACTAAACCAAATCCCCCTAAAACCAGGTCTAAACCAGGACTAAACCAGATCCCCCTAAAACCAGGTCTAAACCAGGACTAAACCAGATCCCCCTAAAACCAGGACTAAACCAGGACTAAACCAAATCCCCCTAAAACCAGGTCTAAACCAGGACTAAACCAGATCCCCCTAAAACCAGGTCTAAACCAGGACTAAACCAGATCCCCCTAAAACCAGGTCTAAACCAGGACTAAACCAGATCCCCCTAAAACCAGGACTAAACCAGGACTAAACCAAATCCCCCTAAAACCAGGTCTAAACCAGGACTAAACCAGATCCCCCTAAAACCAGGACTAAACCAGGACTAAACCAGATCCCCCTAAAACCAGGTCTAAACCAGGACTAAACCAGATCCCCCTAAAATCAGGTCTAAACCAGGACTAAACCAGATCCCCCTAAAACCAGGACTAAACCAGGACTAAACCAGATCCCCCTAAAACCAGGTCTAAACCAGGACTAAACCAGATCCCCCTAAAATCAGGTCTAAACCAGGACTAAACCAGATCCCCCTAAAACCAGGACTAAACCAGGACTAAACCAAATCCCCCTAAAACCAGGTCTAAACCAGGACTAAACCAGATCCCCCTAAAACCAGGTCTAAACCAGGACTAAACCAGATCCCCCTAAAACCAGGACTAAACCAGGACTAAACCAAATCCCCCTAAAAGCAGGTCTAAACCAGATCCCCCTAAAACCAGGACTAAACCAGGACTAAACCAGATCCCCCTAAAACCTAAAACCAGGACTAAACCAGGACTAAACCAAATCCCCCTAAAACCAGGTCTAAACCAGGACTAAACCAAATCCCCCTAAAACCAGGTCTAAACCAGGACTAAACCAAATCCCCCTAAAACCAGGTCTAAACCAGGACTAAACCAGATCCCCCTAAAACCAGGACTAAACCAGGACTAAACCAAATCCCCCTAAAACCAGGTCTAAACCAGGACTAAACCAGATCCCCCTAAAATCAGGTCTAAACCAGGACTAAACCAGATCCCCCTAAAACCAGGACTAAACCAGGACTAAACCAAATCCCCCTAAAACCAGGACTAAACCAGGACTAAACCAGATCCCCCTAAAACCAGGTCTAAACCAGGACTAAACCAAATCCCCCTAAAACCAGGTCTAAACCAGGACTAAACCAGATCCCCCTAAAACCAGGACTAAACCAGGACTAAACCAGATCCCCCTAAAACCAGGTCTAAACCAGGACTAAACCAGATCCCCCTAAAATCAGGTCTAAACCAGGACTAAACCAGATCCCCCTAAAACCAGGACTAAACCAGGACTAAACCAGATCCCCCTAAAACCAGGTCTAAACCAGGACTAAACCAGATCCCCCTAAAATCAGGTCTAAACCAGGACTAAACCAGATCCCCCTAAAACCAGGACTAAACCAGGACTAAACCAAATCCCCCTAAAACCAGGACTAAACCAGGACTAAACCAGATCCCCCTAAAACCAGGTCTAAACCAGGACTAAACCAAATCCCCCTAAAACCAGGTCTAAACCAGGACTAAACCAGATCCCCCTAAAATCAGGTCTAAACCAGGACTAAACCAGATCCCCCTAAAACCAGGTCTAAACCAGGACTAAACCAGATCCCCCTAAAACCAGGTCTAAACCAGGACTAAACCAGATCCCCCTAAAACCAGGTCTAAACCAGGACTAAACCAAATCCCCCTAAAACCAGGTCTAAACCAGGACTAAACCAAATCCCCCTAAAACCAGGTCTAAACCAGGACTAAACCAGATCCCCCTAAAACCAGGTCTAAACCAGGACTAAACCAGATCCCCCTAAAATCAGGTCTAAACCAGGACTAAACCAAATCCCCCTAAAACCAGGTCTAAACCAGGACTAAACCAGATCCCCCTAAAACCAGGACTAAACCAGGACTAAACCAGATCCCCCTAAAACCAGGTCTAAACCAGGACTAAACCAGATCCCCCTAAAACCAGGTCTAAACCAGGACTAAACCAGATCCCCCTAAAATCAGGTCTAAACCAGGACTAAACCAGATCCCCCTAAAACCAGGACTAAACCAGGACTAAACCAGATCCCCCTAAAACCAGGTCTAAACCAGGACTAAACCAGATCCCCCTAAAATCAGGTCTAAACCAGGACTAAACCAGATCCCCCTAAAACCAGGACTAAACCAGGACTAAACCAAATCCCCCTAAAACCAGGACTAAACCAGGACTAAACCAGATCCCCCTAAAACCAGGTCTAAACCAGGACTAAACCAAATCCCCCTAAAACCAGGTCTAAACCAGGACTAAACCAGATCCCCCTAAAATCAGGTCTAAACCAGGACTAAACCAGATCCCCCTAAAACCAGGTCTAAACCAGGACTAAACCAGATCCCCCTAAAACCAGGTCTAAACCAGGACTAAACCAGATCCCCCTAAAACCAGGTCTAAACCAGGACTAAACCAAATCCCCCTAAAACCAGGTCTAAACCAGGACTAAACCAAATCCCCCTAAAACCAGGTCTAAACCAGGACTAAACCAGATCCCCCTAAAACCAGGTCTAAACCAGGACTAAACCAGATCCCCCTAAAATCAGGTCTAAACCAGGACTAAACCAGATCCCCCTAAAACCAGGACTAAACCAGGACTAAACCAAATCCCCCTAAAACCAGGTCTAAACCAGGACTAAACCAGATCCCCCTAAAACCAGGTCTAAACCAGGACTAAACCAGATCCCCCTAAAACCAGGACTAAACCAGGACTAAACCAAATCCCCCTAAAACCAGGTCTAAACCAGGACTAAACCAGATCCCCCTAAAACCAGGACTAAACCAGGACTAAACCAGATCCCCCTAAAACCAGGTCTAAACCAGGACTAAACCAGATCCCCCTAAAACCTAAAACCAGGACTAAACCAGGACTAAACCAGATCCCCCTAAAACCAGGACTAAACCAGGACTAAACCAAATCCCCCTAAAACCAGGACTAAACCAGATCCCCTAAAACCAGGACTAAACCAGGACTAAACCAAATCCCCCTAAAACCAGGTCTAAACCAGGACTAAACCAGATCCCCCTAAAACCAGGTCTAAACCAGGACTAAACCAGATCCCCCTAAAACCAGGTCTAAACCAGGACTAAACCAGATCCCCCTAAAACCAGGTCTAAACCAGGACTAAACCAAATCCCCCTAAAACCAGGTCTAAACCAGGACTAAACCAAATCCCCCTAAAACCAGGTCTAAACCAGGACTAAACCAGATCCCCCTAAAACCAGGTCTAAACCAGGACTAAACCAGATCCCCCTAAAATCAGGTCTAAACCAGGACTAAACCAGATCCCCCTAAAACCAGGACTAAACCAGGACTAAACCAAATCCCCCTAAAACCAGGTCTAAACCAGGACTAAACCAGATCCCCCTAAAACCAGGTCTAAACCAGGACTAAACCAGATCCCCCTAAAACCAGGACTAAACCAGGACTAAACCAAATCCCCCTAAAACCAGGTCTAAACCAGGACTAAACCAGATCCCCCTAAAACCAGGACTAAACCAGGACTAAACCAGATCCCCCTAAAACCAGGTCTAAACCAGGACTAAACCAGATCCCCCTAAAACCTAAAACCAGGACTAAACCAGGACTAAACCAGATCCCCCTAAAACCAGGACTAAACCAGGACTAAACCAAATCCCCCTAAAACCAGGACTAAACCAGATCCCCTAAAACCAGGACTAAACCAGGACTAAACCAAATCCCCCTAAAACCAGGTCTAAACCAGGACTAAACCAGATCCCCCTAAAACCAGGACTAAACCAGGACTAAACCAGATCCCCCTAAAACCAGGTCTAAACCAGGACTAAACCAGATCCCCCTAAAATCAGGTCTAAACCAGGACTAAACCAGATCCCCCTAAAACCAGGACTAAACCAGGACTAAACCAGATCCCCCTAAAACCAGGTCTAAACCAGGACTAAACCAGATCCCCCTAAAATCAGGTCTAAACCAGGACTAAACCAGATCCCCCTAAAACCAGGACTAAACCAGGACTAAACCAAATCCCCCTAAAACCAGGTCTAAACCAGGACTAAACCAGATCCCCCTAAAACCAGGTCTAAACCAGGACTAAACCAGATCCCCCTAAAATCAGGTCTAAACCAGGACTAAACCAAATCCCCCTAAAACCAGGTCTAAACCAGGACTAAACCAAATCCCCCTAAAACCAGGTCTAAACCAGGACTAAACCAAATCCCCCTAAAACCAGGTCTAAACCAGGACTAAACCAAATCCCCCTAAAACCAGGTCTAAACCAGTACTAAACCAAATCCCCCTAAAACCAGGTCTAAACCAGATCCCCCTTAAACCAGGACTAAACCAAATCCACCTAAACCAGGACTAAACCAAATCCACCTAAAACCAGGACTAAACCAGGACTAAACCAAATCCACCTAAACCAGGACTAAACCTGGACTAAACCAGGACTAAACCAAATCCACCTAAACCAGGACTAAACCTGGACTAAACCAGGACTAAACCAAATCCACCTAAACCAGGACTCATCCAGGACTAAACCAAATCCACCTAAAACCAGGACTCATCCAGGACTAAACCAAATCCACCTAAAACCAGGACTAAACCAGGACTAAACCAAATCCACCTAAACCAGGACTAAACCAAATCCACCTAAACCAGGACTAAACCAAATCCACCTAAACCAGGACTAAACCAGGACTAAACCAAATCCACCTAAACCAGGACTAAACCTGGACTAAACCAGGACTAAACCAAATCCACCTAAACCAGGACTCATCCAGAACTAAACCAAATCCACCTAAACCAGGACTAAACCAGGACTAAACCAAATCCACCTAAACCAGGACTAAACCTGGACTAAACCAGGACTAAACCAAATCCACCAAAACCAGGACTAAACCAAATCCACCTAAACCAGGACAAAACCAGGACTAAACCAAATCCACCTAAACCAGGACTAAACCAAATCCACCTAAACCAGGACTCATCCAGGACTCATCCAGGACTAAACCAAATCCACCTAAACCAGGACTCATCCAGGACTAAACCAGGTCTGAACCAGGTCTAAACTCTAAAGTCAGCTCCTGTGGCCGTTGGTGGAGTTACAGATCTCCTTTGTCCACGGTTTAATCCAGATAAATGCTTGAATAAACTGGTCTTGTGATCCCATGAAGTCTGTCCCTGAAGGATTTCCCATCATGCCTCAGCTGACATTACAACACTGATGCATTATGGGACATGACTTTGTGAATAAATGATAAAACATGCGACAAACAGCTCATTAATATTCATTACTTTCTCCGCACGGATTGACTTTTTTCAGGAACACGGAGCATTCTCACGACAAACAAAGCTTTGTGGACAGCTGCAGGACGAGGGTCAGGGGAACAGAGCTTCCACAAACTGTCCCGAAGCACGTCCCGAACGCTGCACAACATTTACCTTAAAATATACTGTTTAAAACTCATTTTGGGCTTTTATCCACAATGTGAGGTCTTTGTGAGTCTTTGTTTTAACACAAAAGACACTTCATATTTTCAACAGCTCTGCCGAAGGCCCTCAAAGCACTTTAATAATAATAATAATAATAATAATAATAATGGATTGGATTTATATTGCGCTTTTCTCCCGAGGGACCAAGGGACTCAACGCACTCACAGGTCGTCTTTATTCCTTTCTGGTGATGGTGAGCTACAACTGTAGCCACAGCTGCCCCGGGACACACTGACAGAGACGTGGCAGCCATCACCACAAACATTCACTGAACATTCTTACACATTCATACGAGACAAGCTGGGTTAAGTGTCTTGCCCAAGGACACAACGACAGTATGAACTGTGGGGAGAGCGGGAATCGAACCCACTACCTTCCGGTTGAAAGAGGACCGCTCTACCCACTGAGCTACTGCCGCCCACGTTAGAGATGGTTAGAGATGGTTAGAGATGGTCAGAGTTGATTAGAGATGGTTAGAGTTGGTCAGAGTTGGTTGGAGATGGCCAGAGTTGGTTAGAGATGGATAGAGATGGCCAGAGTTGGTCAGAGTTGGTTAGAGATGGATAGAGATGGTTAGAGTTGGTCAGAGTTGGTTGGAGATGGCCAGAGTTGGTTAGAGATGGATAGAGATGGCCAGAGTTGGTCAGAGTTGGTTAGAGATGGATAGAGATGGCCAGAGTTGGTCAGAGTTGGTCAGAGTTGGTTAGAGATGGTTAGAGTTGGTCAGAGATGGTTAGTGTTGGTTAGAGATGGTCAGAGTTGGTTAGAGATGGTTAGAGTTGGTTAGAGTTGGTCAGAGTTGGTTAGAGTTGGTTAGAGTTGGCCAGAGTTGGTCAGAGTTGGCCAGAGTTGGTCAGAGTTGGTTAGAGATGGATAGAGATGTTTAGAGTT
This sequence comes from Neodontobutis hainanensis, assembly GCA_024349245.1. NCBI lineage: Eukaryota > Metazoa > Chordata > Actinopteri > Gobiiformes > Odontobutidae > Neodontobutis > Neodontobutis hainanensis. The sequence goes on along the minus strand of JALDNG010000067.1, from coordinate 1,178,385 downwards.
GGCCAGAGTTGGTCAGAGTTGGTTAGAGATGGTCAGAGTTGGTTAGAGTTGGTTAGAGATGGTTAGAGATGGTTAGAGATGGTTAGAGTTGGTCAGAGTTGGTCAGAGTTGGTCAGAGTTGGTTAGAGATGGTTAGAGTTGGTCAGAGTTGGTTGGAGATGGTTAGAGATGGTTAGAGATGGTCAGAGTTGGTCAGAGTTGGTTAGAGATGGTTAGAGATGGTTAGAGATGGTTAGAGTTGGTCAGAGTTGGTCAGAGTTGGCCAGAGTTGGTCAGAGTTAGCCAGAGTTGGTCAAAGTTGGTTAGAGTTGGCCAGAGTTGGTCAGAGTTGGTTAGAGTTGGCCAGAGTTGGCCAGAGCTGGTCAGAGTTGGTTAGAGATGGTCAGAGTTGGTCAGAGTTGGTTAGAGTTGGTTAGAGTTAGCCAGAGTTGGTCAGAGTTGGCCAGAGTTGGTCAGAGTTGGTTAGGGATGGATAGAGATGGTTAGAGTTGGTCAGAGTTGGTTAGAGATGGTTAGAGTTGGTCAGAGATGGTCAGAATTGGTCAGAGTTGGTTAGTGTTGGTTAGAGATGGTCAGAGTTGGTTAGAGTTGGTCACAGTTGGTCAGAGTTGGCCAGAGGTGGTCAGAGTTGGTTAGAGTTGGCCAGAGTTGGTCAGAGTTGGTTAGAGTTGGTCAGAGTTGGTCAGAATTGGTCAGAGTTGGTTAGAGTTAGCCAGAGTTGGTCAGAGTTGGCCAGAGTTGGTCAGAGTTGGTCAGAGTTGGTTAGAGATGGATAGAGATGGATAGAGATGGTTAGAGTTGGTCAGAGTTGGTTAGTGTTGGTTAGAGATGGTCAGAGTTGGTTAGAGTTAGTCACAGTTGGTCAGAGATGGTCAGAGTTGGTTAGAGTTGGTTAGAGTTAGCCAGAGTTGGTCAGAGTTGGTCAGAGTTGGATAGAGTTGGATAGAGTTGGCAGGGCCGTTTGAAGGAATTTGGGGGCCCCAAGCAAAATGGACATGGAGGCCCCCCCCAACCCCCCGCACACATGCAAAGCCCACAGGAACCTCAGCACAGCCATACAGTTTAAGTTCACACACACTTTATATAAATAAAAAACGTTTACAGTTCAAATACTGCTGTTTCATATACTGTGCATAAATAAAAAGGTTTACAATGCAAATACTGCTTGAAAAAATATTAGAAATTTGAGCATTTTCAACCATTGAACATTTGCAAAAAACACCACTGTACCATGAAATCAAATATTTATTAAAAAGTGCACAATAACTACACAAAAACGCTAGAATGACAGTGCTTGTGGTACCTTGAGCTGTAGAGCAAACCTCAGTGTTGGGAAGTGGTGCAGACTCAATTTCTGTTCTGGACGCAGTGTCTTCCACTGTGAGAGATGGTATTGACGGTGTAGCTGGGGAAAAATAATGTTTTTATTAATATAATCCATATGTTCAGGTACAGAAAATAAAATCTGAAATTACCAGTGGAGTATGTTTTACCATTTCCCTGTTAGCATATTGAAAGAGGTCACTAACAGCTCAGTGAGAGAAATTCACTCTACCTTCATCAGTGGAGGTGTCCTTAGGAAGAGCCTGAGGGCTGAGCAATTTAAGCAAAGCACCTTGAGGGAGAAAGAAAACATGGTAACACTTTATAATAACAATCATTAATAGATGGTAAATTGATAGTCATTTAACTGTTAGCAAACAGTATTATTACTTATTATAAAGTTTACCGTTAGCAATGTTAGCATTTCCATATTTTGGTGTTAGAAGGGAAGGGATGCAGGCAGCTGCTTACCATTGCTTAAAAATATCCCAAGCTAATGTTTGATGCACGGAATTTATTGTGTGGTTTTCCTTTCATAACACTATGGTAAATAGATTATCACGGTAGAAAAGTATAGCATGTTGCTATGCCACTTTCATCAAAACCTATTACAAAGCTACAGCAATGTCATGTCATTAAATATGATAAACAGTGATTCTGGAACAGATCAGCGTCTTCTTTATACCGTGAAAAACACTTTACAGTAACCAAATTCAGTCCATTCGAAAAAAAAGTTGCACTAACTGTTTGTTAAAATAGCATTTGCCGTCAGGCAGGTAACGTTAGCTAACATAAACATATTTTTGCTAGCCTAACCTGCTGCATAATTACACCATTTGTACAAGACTGAAAAGAAGAGCTATTTTATTCAGTGTAATTTATCACTTACCACTATCTTGTTTTTTCTTATCCTCCTCTTCCTTTCTCTTCTTTCTCTTCTGGCTTCCTGATGCATAATTCCTCTTCAGAGTTGGTTAGAGATGGTCAGAGTTGGTTAGAGATGGTCAGAGTTGGTTAGAGTTGGTCAGAGATGGTCAGAGTTGGTCAGAGATGGTCAGAGTTGGTTAGAGATGGTCAGAGTTGGTTAGAGATGGTCAGAGTTGGTTAGAGATGGTCAGAATTAGTCAGAGTTGGTTAGTGTTGGTCAGAGTTGGTTAGAGTTGGTTAGAGATGGTCAGAGTTGGTCAGAATTAGTCAGAGTTGGTTCGTGTTGGTTAGAGTAGGTCAGAGTTGGTTAGAGTTGGTCAGAATTAGTAAGAGTTGGTTAGAGATGGTCAGAGATGGTCAGAGTTGGTTAGAGTTGGTCAGAGTTGGTCAGACTTGGTCAGAGTTGGTTAGAGTTGGTCAGAGTTAGTCAGAGTTGGTTAGAGATGGTCAGAGTTGGTTAGAGTCGGTCAGAATTAGTCAGAGTTGGTTATAGATGGTCAGAGTTGGTTATAGATGGTCAGAGTTGGTTAGAGTTGGTCAGAATTAGTCAGAGTTGGTTAGTGTTGGTTATAGATGAATCTGACTCTAACAAACTAAATGTTTTGGTGAAGGTGACGTAGTTAACCTTTTCTTTAAGATGACCTTTAAGATGATAGTTTTCTTTATAATTCTTTTTGACGCCAGCTCCATTTGGACTGTCACCTGTAAAAACTCATGGTTTAGTCCATGTTTAGACCTGGTTTAGACCTGGCTCAGACCTGGCTCAGACCTGGTTCAGACCTGGTTTAGACCTGGTTTAGTCCATGTTTAGACCTGGTTCAGACCTGGTTTAGACCTGATTTAGACCTGGTTTAGTCCATGTTTAGACCTGGTTTAGACCTGGTTTAGAACTGGTTTAGACCTGGCTCAGACCTGGCTCAGACCTGGTTCAGACCTGGTTTAGACCTGGTTTAGTCCATGTTTAGACCTGGTTCAGACCTGGTTTAGACCTGCTTCAGACCTGGTTTAGTCCATGTTTAGACCTGGTTTAGACCTGGCTCAGACCTGGTTTAGACCTGATTTAGACCTGGTTTAGTCCATGTTTAGACCTGGTTTAGACCTGGCTCAGACCTGGCTCAGACCTGGTTTAGACCTGGTTTAGACCTGGTTTAGTCCATGTTTAGACCTGGTTCAGACCTGGTTTAGACCTGATTTAGACCTGGTTTAGTCCATGTTTAGACCTGGCTCAGACCTGGTTCAGACCTGGCTCAGACCTGGCTCAGACCTGGCTCAGACCTGGTTCAGACCTGGTTCAGACCTGGTTCAGACCTGGTTTAGACCTGGTTCAGACCTGGTTTAGTCCATGTTCAGACCTGGTTTAGACCTGGTTCAGAACTGGTTTAGAACTGGTTCAGACCTGGTTTAGACCTGGTTTAGACCTGGTTTAGTCCATGTTTAGACCTGGTTTAGACCTGGCTCAGACCTGGCTCAGACATGGCTCAGACCTGGTTCAGACCTGGTTTAGACCTGGTTTAGTCCATGTTTAGATCTGGTTCAGACCTGGTTTAGACCTGATTTAGACCTGGTTTAGTCCATGTTTAGACCTGGTTTAGACCTGGTTTAGACCTGGCTCAGACCTGGTTCAGACCTGGCTCAGACCTGGCTCAGACCTGGCTCAGACCTGGCTCAGACCTGATTTAGACCTGGTTTAGACCTGGTTTAGACCTGGTTTAGACCTGGTTTAGACCTGGCTCAGACCTGGCTCAGACCTGGCTCAGACCTGGTTCAGACCTGGTTCAGACCTGGTTTAGACCTGGTTTAGACCTGGTTTAGTCCATGTTTAGACCTGCTTTAGACCTGGCTCAGACCTGGCTCAGACCTGGCTCAGACCTGGTTCAGACCTGGTTTAGACCTGGTTTAGTCCATGTTTAGACCTGGTTCAGACCTGGTTTAGACCTGATTTAGACCTGGTTTAGTCCATGTTTAGACCTGGTTTAGTCCATGTTTAGACCTGGTTTAGACCTGGTTTAGACCTGGCTCAGACCTGGTTCAGACCTGGCTCAGACCTGGCTCAGACCTGGTTCAGACCTGGTTTAGACCTGGTTTAGTCCATGTTTAGACCTGGTTTAGACCTGGTTTAGACCTGGCTCAGACCTGGCTCAGGCCTGATTTAGACCTGGTTTAGACCTGGTTTAGACCTGGTTTAGACCTGGTTTAGACCTGGTTTAGACCTGGCTCAGACCTGGCTCAGACCTGATTTAGACCTGGTTTAGACCTGGTTTAGACCTGGTTTAGACCTGGTTTAGACCTGGCTCAGACCTGGCTCAGACCTGGTTTAGTCCATGTTTAGACCTGGTTTAGACCTGGTTCAGACCTGGTTTAGACCTGGTTTAGTCCATGTTTAGACCTGGTTTAGTCCATGTTTAGACCTGGTTTAGACCTGGTTTAGACCTGGCTCAGACCTGGCTCAGACCTGGCTCAGACCTGGTTCAGACCTGGTTTAGACCTGGTTTAGTCCATGTTTAGACCTGGTTTAGACCTGGTTTAGACCTGGCTCAGACCTGGCTCAGACCTGGCTCAGACCTGGTTTAGACCTGGTTTAGACCTGGTTTAGTCCATGTTTAGACCTGGTTCAGACCTGGTTCATACCTGGTTCAGACCTGGTTTAGTCCATGTTTAGACCTAGTTTAGACCTGGTTCAGACCTGGTTCAGACCTGGTTCAGACCTGGTTCAGACCTGGTTCAGACCTGGTTCAGACCTGGTTCAGACCTGGTTTAGACCTGGTTTAGACCTGGTTTAGACCTGGTTCAGACCTGGTTCAGACCTGGTTCAGACCTGGTTCAGACCTAGTTTAGACCTGGTTTAGACCTGGTTCAGACCTGGTTCAGACCTGGTTCAGACCTGGTTTAGACCTGGTTTAGACCTGGTTCAGACCTGGTTCAGACCTGGTTCAGACCTGGTTTAGGCCTGGTTTAGACCTGGTTCAGACCTGGTTCAGACCTGGTTCAGACCTGGTTCAGACCTGGTTCAGACCTTGTTCAGACCTGGTTCAGACCTGGTTCAGACCTGGTTTAGACCTGGTTTAGACCTGGTTCAGACCTGGTTCATACCTGGTTCAGACCTAGTTTAGACCTGGTTTAGACCTGGTTCAGACCTGGTTCAGACCTGGTTCAGACCTGGTTCAGACCTGGTTTAGACCTGGTTTAGACCTGGTTCAGACCTGGTTCAGACCTGGTTCAGACCTGGTTCAGACCTGGTTTAGGCCTGGTTTAGACCTGGTTTAGACCTGGTTCAGACCTGGTTCAGACCTGGTTCAGACCTGGTTCAGACCTGGTTCAGACCTGGTTTAGACCTGGTTCAGACCTGGTTCAGACCTGGTTCAGACCTGGTTTAGACCTGGTTCAGACCTGGTTCAGACCTGGTTCAGACCTGGTTCAGACCTGGTTCAGACCTGGTTTAGACCTGGTTCAGACCTGGTTCAGACCTGGTTCAGACCTGGTTCAGACCTGGTTTAGGCCTGGTTTAGACCTGGTTCAGACCTGGTTCAGACCTGGTTCAGACCTGGTTTAGACCTGGTTCAGACCTGGTTCAGACCTGGTTCAGACCTGGTTCAGACCTGGTTCAGACCTGGTTCAGACCTGGTTCAGACCTGGTTTAGACCTGGTTCAGACCTGGTTCAGACCTGGTTCAGACCTGGTTCAGACCTGGTTTAGGCCTGGTTTAGACCTGGTTCAGACATGGTTCAGACCTGGTTCAGACCTGGTTCAGACCTGGTTCAGACCTGGTTTAGACCTGGTTCAGACCTGGTTCAGACCTGGTTCAGACCTGGTTTAGGCCTGGTTTAGACCTGGTTCAGACCTGGTTCAGACCTGGTTCAGACCTGGTTTAGGCCTGGTTTAGACCTGGTTCAGACCTGGTTCAGACCTGGTTCAGACCTGGTTTAGACCTGGTTCAGACCTGGTTCAGACCTGGTTCAGACCTGGTTCAGACCTGGTTTAGACCTGGTTCAGACCTGGTTCAGACCTGGTTCAGACCTGGTTTAGACCTGGTTTAGGCCTGGTTTAGACCTGGTTCAGACCTGGTTCAGACCTGGTTCAGACCTGGTTCAGACCTGGTTTAGACCTGGTTCAGACCTGGTTCAGACCTGGTTCAGACCTGGTTCAGACCTGGTTCAGACCTGGTTTAGACCTGGTTCAGACCTGGTTCAGACCTGGTTCAGACCTGGTTTAGACCTGGTTTAGGCCTGGTTTAGACCTGGTTCAGACCTGGTTCAGACCTGGTTCAGACCTGGTTTAGGCCTGGTTTAGACCTGGTTCAGACCTGGTTCAGACCTGGTTCAGACCTGGTTCAGACCTGGTTTAGACCTGGTTCAGACCTGGTTCAGACCTGGTTCAGACCTGGTTTAGACCTGGTTCAGACCTGGTTCAGACCTGGTTCAGACCTGGTTCAGACCTGGTTCAGACCTGGTTTAGACCTGGTTCAGACCTGGTTCAGACCTGGTTCAGACCTGGTTTAGACCTGGTTTAGGCCTGGTTTAGACCTGGTTCAGACCTGGTTCAGACCTGGTTCAGACCTGGTTTAGACCTGGTTCAGACCTGGTTCAGACCTGGTTCAGACCTGGTTCAGACCTGGTTTAGTCCATGTTTAGACCTGGTTTAGTCCTGGTTTAGACCTGGTTTAGACCTGGTTCAGACCTGGTTCAGGCCTGGTTCAGGCCTGGTTCAGGCCTGGTTCAGACCTGGTTTAGACCTGGTTCAGACCTGGTTCAGACCTGGTTCAGACCTGGTTCAGACTTGGTTCAGACTTGGTTCAGACCTGGTTCAGACCTGGTTCAGACCTGGTTCAGACCTGGTTCAGTCCTGGTTTAGACCTAGTTTAGACCTGGTTCAGACCTGGTTCAGACCTGGTTCAGACCTGGTTCAGACCTGGTTCAGACCTGGTTTAGTCCTGGTTCAGACCTGGTTCAGACCTGGTTTAGACCTGGTTCAGACCTGGTTCAGACCTGGTTCAGACCTGGTTCAGACCTGGTTTAGACCTGGTTTAGACCTGGTTCAGACCTGGTTCAGACCTGGTTCATACCTGGTTCATACCTGGTTCAGACCTAGTTTAGACCTAGTTTAGACCTGATTCAGACCTGGTTCAGACCTGGTTCAGACCTGGTTCAGACCTGGTTCAGACCTGGTTTAGACCTGGTTCAGACCTGGTTCAGACCTGGTTCAGACCTGGTTCAGACCTGGTTTAGACCTGGTTTAGACCTGGTTTAGACCTAGTTTAGACCTGGTTCAGACCTGGTTTAGACCTAGTTTAGACCTGGTTCAGACCTGGTTCAGACCTGGTTCAGACCTGGTTCAGACCTGGTTCAGACCTGGTTCAGACCTGGTTTAGACCTGGTTTAGACCTGGTTCAGACCTGGTTCAGACCTGGTTCAGACCTGGTTCAGACCTGGTTCATACCTGGTTCAGACCTAGTTTAGACCTGGTTTAGACCTGGTTCAGACCTGGTTCAGACCTGGTTCAGACCTGGTTCAGACCTGGTTTAGACCTGGTTTAGACCTGGTTCAGACCTGGTTCAGACCTGGTTCAGACCTGGTTCAGACCTGGTTCAGACCTGGTTCAGACCTGGTTTAGGCCTGGTTTAGACCTGGTTCAGACCTGGTTCAGACCTGGTTCAGACCTGGTTTAGGCCTGGTTTAGACCTGGTTCAGACCTGGTTCAGACCTGGTTCAGACCTGGTTTAGACCTGGTTCAGACCTGGTTCAGACCTGGTTCAGACCTGGTTTAGGTTGTGTTTGGTGAGGTTTAAACAGACTCTGGTGGTTGCTCTGTTCGTGCACACAGTTGGACACACAGTGGAAGTAGGAGAAACTAAACCCGTCTCACTGGGATTCTGTAAGTATCAGAAAGTATTTCAGATACATGTCAACCTTTGTGTCGTGTAAGAGCCACAGCCTCAGGTTGTGTTTAATGTCTTAAAGCGCCTCGTTAATCCTGTTGACTCTTGTATTGTTCGTCTGATACACGTTAGTCCTGCGTGCTCTGCTGGCCTTCAAATGTTTGAACTTTTAGAGATTCTTACAGAGTCACCGCCTCAAACATTTAGGTTTCGTTCGTAGCTTACAGACGGGTTAACCTTGGCTCTCACACCTCAGGCTTAGCTCCACTCAGGTGTGGTGTTCCCCAAGGGGCAGTTTTAGGCCCTGTATTGTTTTCTCTTTAAATGTGGCCTCTTGGGTCTGATTTTTACGAGCACGACATTTCTTTTCATTGCTTCGCAGACGAGTGACAACCTGCAACATGTCAAAGACTGGTTAACATTGCATTTTTTAAACCTAAACAAAAAGAAAACAGAATTTGGGAAATTCCAATGAAATGATTGATGCCGTCGGCCCACGAGCCCCTTACCGTCGCACTTCTGTCAGAAATCTTGTCGTGATCACAAGAAGCTCATAAAATTCAACAACATCACAGGAAAAAAACAACCACAACAATATAGTCTAAATAAAAAGAATGAGAAGAGGCTAAAATGCTTTAGTAACATGCCTTGTTAGCATAGCAACAGCGCCCTCTAGTGTGTTCCTTTAAAAATGCATGTTTTTCTGTTTAGTGCAGTTCGAATGTGAACGCTCGGTGGACCGGGGCTTTAGGAGCAAACGTGTGAACACTTTAAAGCTTGCTTTAGTCCTTTGTTTTGTCTGGATGTGTTTCTACTTTAGTTCTAGAACCTGCTTAATTAATCTTTCTTATAATTAAGTCTTTGAAATTTCCTGAATTCTTTAGGGGAGGTCCATGTTTCCTCCTTTTCCCGCTTGGAGCTTGTTTTTCTTCTCTTTTGTTCGTGTTTTGTTCTGGTTCATCGTTTGGTTGTTTAAATCTCAGATGAATGACTCTCTTTGGATTAAACTCAAATCAAAGCTTTATTAGATTCAGCCTCAGGACTTCCATCAAAAACAGACTCACGAAAACCAGAACTAAACCGGGTCTGAACCGGGACTGAACCAGGTCTAAACAGGTCTGAACCAGGTCTAAACCAGGTCTGAACCAGGTGTAAACCAGGTGTAAACCAGGTGTAAACCAGGTGTAAACCAGGTGTAAACCAGGACTAAACCAGGTCTAAACCAGGTCTAAACCAGGTCTAAACCAGGACTAAACCAGGACTAAACCAGGTCTAAACCAGGTGTAAACCAGGTGTAAACCAGGTGTAAACCAGGTGTAAACCAGGTGTAAACCAGGTGTAAACCAGGTCTAAACCAGGTGTAAACCAGGTCTAAACCAGGTCTAAACCAGGTCTAAACCAGGTCTAAACCAGGACTAAACCAGGTCTAAACCAGGTCTAAACCAGGTCTAAACCAGGACTAAACCAGGTCTAAACCAGGTCTAATCCAGGACTAATCCAGGACTAATCCAGGACTAATCCAGGACTAATCCAGGACATTATGGCTCTTCGTTTCGGGGGAAAGTTGATTAAAGATGATATATATATAATCTAATCTAATCTAATCCAAATGAAGATGGTGTTGTGTAAAACTCAGTGATGAGTTTAAAGTCAGACTGAGGCTTGTTGAGAATCAGATTTTTATGTTTAATCTGTGTCAGCGGTACGACTCGTCCTGAGCTCTTCTTCTGTGGATTTAAATCAGAAACAGTCCAAAGTAAAAGCAGCTGCAGGAGACAAAGAGCTGCTCCGATGGCGTTAAACACGGATTGAATCGTCATAAAAGATGAGTTCCATCTGTGAGCGAGCAGTTCAGGGATTTGATTCAGACAAACATCTGGAGAAACAGTCTGCTGCTGCTGCCACCGATAAATAACCACCGAAGAAGAATGTGCTGAGTGGAGGCGACGTGTTCGACATGACGGATTCAGGCACAACACCGGCACCAGAGCAAAAAACACCAGCAAACTCTGAAAAAGTGATCAGAACTCAGAGTCACAAGTGTTAAACACGACGCATTCAGGCACAACACCGGCAGAGCACATGGATAAAACCAGTTCAAATCCTGCTAAAACCTGTTCAGAACCAACTAAGACCTGTTCAAATCCTGCTAAAACCTGTTCAAATCCAACTAAAACCTGTTCAGAACAAACTAAGACCTGTTAAAATCCAAGTAAGTCATATTAACAACATTCCTAATCTCAAACCAACTTTAATTTTGGAAATGTAATCAGATGCATTAATGTTTATGTATTAATGATTAAAACAGAGGAAGAAATATTGAATTTTGAATAAAACCATTGCCACTGATTTGATCTTTGACCCCAGAGCTCTTCACTTCTGTCTGAGAGGATTAGCACATGTTGACAAAGAAAAGAAATATTTCACAGAAACACTCGAAGCGGTCGAAGGTTTGGTTTGAACCAAACAGAGTCGGAACTATCTTCAGTAAACGCAGAGGAAAGAGTGACAGAGTCTGGGATCTGAACTTTATAAATGACATGATTAACCTGATCTGTCTGAACAGGGCTTTCGTTTGTTTGACTTTAGAGAACAGACAGTGGAACAGTGTTGTCCTGCTGAAGCTGTTCAACCTGAACAAAAACAGAGCTGTGTTAAAAGGATAAGGGACTCTTTTCAGTTTTTAGAGTAAAAGCTGCTGCCGAAGCTCCATCTGTAAAAACCCACAGAGACCAGGATCTGGGACCAGCTCTGAACCAGAAGAGACGCATCCACCGTAAAAAGAACAAAGAACTGGCAGCTCCACTGTGACCACAGCCAACTGTTCTACGGAAGCCTGCAGGGACAAAACACCTCCAGAGTCTGAGGGAAACGAGAAGGATCTTCAGACGAGGTGTTAGTGGGGTTCAGAGCCATGGAAAACCTGTTCAGATCCATGGAAAACCTGTTCAGATCCATGTAAAACCTGTTCAGATCCATGTAAAACCTGTTCAGATCCATGTAAAACCTGTTCAGATCCATGTAAAACCTGTTCAGATCCATAGAAAACCTGTTCAGATCCATGGAAAACCTGTTCAGAGCCATGGAAAACCTTTTCAGATCCATGGAAAACCTGTTCAGATCCATGGAAAACCTGTTCAGATCCATGGAAAACCTGTTCAGAGCCATGGAAAACCTGTTCAGAGCCATGGAAAACCTTTTCAGATCCATGTAAAACCTGTTCAGATCCATGGAAAACCTGTTCAGATCCATGGAAAACCTGTTCAGAGCCATGGAAAACCTGTTCAGAGCCATGGAAAACCAGTTCAGAGCCATGGAAAACCTGTTCAGATCCATGGAAAACCTGTTCAGATCCATGGAAAACCTGTTCAGAGCCATGGAAAACCTGTTCAAATCCAACTAAAACCTTTTTAGATCCATGGAAAACCTGTTCAAATCCAACTAAAACCTTTTTAGATCCTTGGAAAACCTGTTCAAATCCAACTAAAACCTTTTTAGATCCTTGGAAAACCTGTTCAAATCCAACTAAAACCTTTTTAGATCCATGGAAAACCTGTTCAGATCCATCTAAACCCTGGTCTGTAGTGGACTGACGTGACGCTCGCTGACAGCTGCTGCTAATTGGACTAAATTCTTTTACCTCCGGCTTCTGTTGGTCTCAGAGCAGCGTCGAAGCTGAATAAGTCATGCTCGTCCACAGCAGAGCAGAGTGAATATTTAACAACGCAATCTGTTAATGACCTCCGAGCCTCCATCAGAGCTGTGTCTCTGAACAGACACACGAGCAGAGTCTGAGACAGGGACACAGGTCTGAGACAGGGTCACAGGTCTGAGAGAGGGACACAGGTCTGAGACAGGGTCACAGGTCTGAGAGAGGGACACAGGTCTGAGACAGGGACAGGGACACAGGTCTGAGACAGGGACAGGGACACAGGACAGAGACAGGGTCACAGGTCTGAGACAGGGACAGGGACACAGGACAGAGACAGGGACACAGGTCTGAGACAAGGACAGGGACACAGGACTGAGACAGGGACACAGGTCTGAGACATGGACAGGGACACAGGTCTGAGACAGGGACATATGTCTGAGACAGGGACAGGCACAGGGACACAGGTCTGAGACAGGGACAGGGATAGGGAGACAGGACAGAGACAGGGACACAGGTCTGAGACAGGGACAGGGATAGGGACACAGGACTGAGACAGGGACACAGGTCTGAGACAGGGCCAGGGACACAGGTCTGAGACAGGGACAGGGACACAGGACTGAGACAGGGACACAGGTCTGAGACAGGGACACAGGTCTGAGACAGGGACGCAGGTCTGAGACAGGGACAGGGACACAGGTCTGAGACAGGGACACAGGTCTGAGACAGGGACACAGGTCTGAGACAGGGACAGGGACACAGGTCTGAGACAGGGACACAGGTCTGAGACAGGGACACAGGTCTGAGACAGGGACACAGGTCTGAGACAGGGTCGACTGGAGCTGAGACAGGGACAGGGACACACGTCTGAGAAAGGGACAGGGACACAGGTCTGAGACAGGGACAGGGACACAGGACTGAGACAGGGACACAGGTCTGAGACAGGGACACAGGTCTAAGACAGGGACAGGGACACAGGTCTGATACAGGGACAGGGACACAGGACTGAGACAGGGACACAGGTCTGAGACAGGGACACAGGTCTGAGACAGGGACACAGGTCTAAGACAGGGACAGGGACACAGGTCTGAGACAGGGTCGACTGGAGCTGAGAATGGGACAGGGACACAGGTCTGAGACAGGGACACAGGTCTGAGACAGGGACACAGGTCTGAGACAGGGACAGGGACACAGGTCTGAGACAGGGACACAGGTCTGAGACAGGGACAGGGACACAGGTCTGAGACAGGGACACAGGTCTGAGACAGGGACAGGGACACAGGTCTGAGACAGGGACACAGGTCTGAGACAGGGACAGGGACACAGGACAGAGACAGGGTCACAGGTCTGAGACAGGGACAGGGACACAGGACAGAGACAGGGACACAGGTCTGAGACAAGGACAGGGATAGGGACACAGGACTGAGACAGGGACACAGGTCTGAGACATGGACAGGGACACAGGTCTGAGACAGGGACAGGGATAGGGAGACAGGACAGAGACAGGGACACAGATCTGTGACAGGGACAGGGATAGGGACACAGGACTGAGACAGGGACACAGGTCTGAGACAGGGACAGGGACACAGGTCTGAGACAGGGACAGGGACACAGGTCTGAGACAGGGACAGGGACACAGGACTGAGACAGGGACACAGGTCTGAGACAGGGACACAGGTCTGAGACAGGGACACAGGTCTGAGACAGGGACAGGGACACAGGTCTGAGACAGGGACACAGGTCTGAGACAGCGACAGGGACAGGGACACAGGTCTGAGACAGGGTCGACTGGAGCTGAGACAGGGACAGGGACACACGTCTGAGAAAGGGACAGGGACACAGGTCTGAGACAGGGACAGGGACACAGGACTGAGACAGGGACACAGGTCTGAGACAGGGACACAGGTCTAAGACAGGGACAGGGACACAGGTCTGATACAGGGACAGGGACACAGGACTGAGACAGGGACACAGGTCTGAGACAGGGACACAGGTCTAAGACAGGGACAGGGACACAGGTCTGAGACAGGGTCGACTGGAGCTGAGAATGGGACAGGGACACAGGTCTGAGACAGGGACACAGGTCTGAGACAGATACAGGGACACAGGTCTAAGACAGGGTCGACTGGAGCTGAGACAGGGACACAGGTCTGAGACAGGGACACAGGTCAGGGACAGGGACACAGGTCTGAGACAGGGACAGGGACACAGGTCTGGGACAGGGACACAGGTCTGAGACAGGGATAGGAACAGGGACACGGGTCTGGGACAGGGACACAGGTCTGAGACAGGGTCGACTGGCGCTGAGACAGGGACAGGGACACAGGTCTGAGACAGGGACAGGGACACAGGTCTGAGACAGGGACACAGGTCTGAGACAGGGACAGGGACACAGGTCTGAGACAGGGACAGGGACACAGGACTGAGACAGGGACACAGGTCTGAGACAGGGACACAGGTCTGAGACAGGGACACAGGTCTGAGACAGGGACACAGGTCAGGGACAGGGACACAGGTCTGGGCAGGGCCCTCTGGGCGGATCCTCTGGGAGGCGTCTCTGAGCTGGGTCTCTGGGCGGGACCTCTGAGCGGGGCCTCTGAGCGGGGTCACTGAGCGGGGCCTCTGAGCGGGGTCACTGGGAGGGGCCTCTGGGAGGGGTCTCTGGGCGGGGCCTCTGGGAGGGGTCTCTGGGAGGGGCCTCTGGGAGGGGTCACTGGGAGGGGCCTCTGGGAGGGGTCACTGGGAGGGGCCTCTGGGAGGGGTCTCTGGGCGGGGCCTCTGGGAGGGGTCTTTGGGAGGGGCCTCTGGGAGGGGTCACTGGGAGGGGTCTCTGAGCGGAGCCTCTGGGAGGGGCCTCTGGGCAAGGCCTCTGGGAGGGGTCTCTGGGAGGGGTCACTGGGAGGGGTCTCTGAGCGGGGTCACTGGGAGGGGCCTCTGGGAGGGGTCACTGGGAGGGGCCTCTGGCTGAGTGCTGCAGCCAGAGTTCTTATTGAAAGTTACTTCAGGGAAAGTGGAGATACGTTGTTGTCGATACTAAAACTGTTGAAAAAACCCGCTCTGTCTCGTCTTTAGTTTCTCCAGAAACACGAACAGCTAAGTCTCTACAGTTACTGTCTTCAGCAGCTTGTTGTCCAGGTCCAGATGAAGCTCCGTTATCTGCCTCAGCACTGTGTCTACAGTCGTCCTCACGTGTGTTTATTAAAAGGTCTACGTTTGATTAATACAAACCCTGAGCGTCGTGCTGAGCTCAAAGTGTCTCATTCCGAAAAGAAAACACACGTCTGTGCGAAACACTGTATTTAAGAAAGAAAGAGGACTGTGCCCGGACCCGGACTTGGAGGGTCCCGGGAAAAGCCTCTGTCTCTGAAACAAACCACAGTAAAAAGAACGATGGGATAATGCAATAATAACATTTGGGTTTATTAATATTCCTCTTCAGTTTCTGTTGTCCTTCAGAGTTTAGAATCAGAGCTGACCTGAGACCAGCCGCTGGACCAAAGCCAGAGACCTGGACATGTTAAACCTCAGAAAAACGACTCAGAGTGATTAAATGCTGAGGTGACTGTGGTGTGCTCCTCTCTCTGTGTTTGGTTCGGAGCCAGACTGCAGCTGGAGACGTCTCTGATGGAAACACTGACCTTGGGCTGTAGCTGTTAGCCTCCAGATGCTAACGCTACCCTCTTCTGTTTGGCCCTCGTCGTTCCAGATAAAGTACGAACAGCAGCAGCAGAGTTTCCTACAACTGTCTTTAAACTCGACTGAAAAGCCTTTGACTCGAGAGACATCCTTCGCTTCAGGACAACGTCAAATCCAGACTGGGACCTTTTCACAGGAGGACTTCATGTGGCCTCAAAATCAGCTCTGATCTTTGGTTTTTGATTAAATACAACTCTGATTTATGATTCAGTGAGAACTGACATAGACCTGGTTTAGTCCAGGTTTAGACCTGGTTCAGAGCTGGTTTAGAGCTGGTTTAGACCTGGTTTAGTCCTGGTTTAGACCTGGTTTAGTCCAGGTTTAGACCTGGTTCAGAGCTGGTTTAGACCCGGTTTAGTCCTGGTTTAGACCTGGTTTAGTCCAGGTTTAGTCCAGGTTTAGACCTGGTTTAGACCTGGTTTAGACCCGGTTTAGTCCTGGTTTAGACCTGGTTTAGTCCTGGTTTAGTCCTGGTTTAGACCCGGTTTAGTCCTGGTTTAGAACTGGTTTAGACCCGGTTTAGTCCTGGTTTAGTCCTGGTTTAGTCCAGGTTTAGACCTGGTTCAGAGCTGGTTTAGACCTGGTTTAGACCTGGTTTAGACCCGGTTTAGTCCTGGTTTAGACCTGGTTTAGTCCTGGTTTAGTCCAGGTTTAGTCCAGGTTTAGTCCTGGTTTAGTCCAGGTTTAGACCTGGTTCAGAGCTGGTTTAGACCCGGTTTAGTCCTGGTTTAGACCTGGTTTAGACCTGGTTTAGTCCTGGTTTAGTCCTGGTTTAGACCCGGTTTAGTCCTGGTTTAGTCCTGGTTTAGACCCGGTTTAGTCCTGGTTTAGACCTGGTTTAGACCTGGTTTAGTCCTGGTTTAGTCCTGGTTTAGTCCTGGTTTAGTCCTGGTTTAGACCCGGTTTAGTCCTGGTTTAGTCCTGGTTTAGACCTGGTTTAGACCTGGTTTAGTCCTGGTTTAGTCCTGGTTTAGTCCTGGTTTAGTCCAGGTTTAGACCTGGTTTAGTCCAGGTTTAGACCTGGTTTAGACCCGATAATAAGATTCATCCTGAAGCTCACAGACTTAAGGGAAATTAAACGAGGGGTTAGTCCTGGGAGATCCAGCCGTAGACTGTGTCTGATCCAGGACCGTCCCATGTCCTCGGCTCAGATCTTATCAGAGTCTGGATCTAAGCCTTTATTAACTCTGTCCAGAGTGAAAACAGACGCAGCTCCAGAACTGGACTCTCTGCTCGTGATGGACACGGTGCAGTTCAGGGCAGGACTCTGGAGCCGGAACAACACTGACCCTGAGATAATGAGAACCAGTCTGAGCTGAGTTTATGGAAATGATGTGTTCAGGTGTTTTCTCGATCAGACCTCCGCCGCAGACCTCAGCCAGACACAGCTCACAGATAATGCTCTGTACGGGGGCTTTAACCCTCCACATTCTGAACAAATAATGCTTCAAAGTCAAAGTCAGTCCAGGTTTTCTTCAAATTCCTGCTTCAGATAGATTATTATGAATTATGTTCAGATTATGTTTTGATTTAATGATAATTTAAAAAGACGTCGAAAGAGGTTTATGTCTGTTTCTTCTTTGGTTTAGTCCTGGTTTAGTTTAGATAATATCCTCCTGCCCCTTAATAATTTTAAAATCCTGTATATGGCCTGCTTCTAAAAGCAAGTCTTTGTTTTGCCTTGGTTTATTGTTTTAAAGGTCAATGATATTTGAGTAAATCAGAATCTGTCAAACTGACAGTTTATTTTAAATCCATAATAACTAACTCTCAGTGACACTCATTTAATATTTTATTTTGAAAAAGTGTTTATCTGAAACTTTTTCATCTGGAAGAGCATTAAATGGAGCAGCTGCTGTTGTTTCAGGTGAACACCGTGTGATGTTTAATGGATGACGCTGTTTACTGCAGTTTGTTAAAGATGGATGAACAGAAACATCCCTAAAGTTTTCTCCCAACATCAGCCGCATGAGTGAGGTCTGAACAGTAACCTGAGCCTGGAGGAGGAGGAGTCTTAACCCGGAGGAGGAGCCTAATCATGGAGGAGGAGGAGTCTTAACCCGGAGGAGGAGCCTAATCATGGAGGAGGAGGAGTCTAAACCCGGAGGAGGAGCCTAAACCCGGAGGAGGAGCCTAATCATCGAGGAGGAGGAGCCTTAACCCGGAGGAGGAGCCTAATCATCGAGGAGGAGGAGTCTAAACCCGGAGGAGGAGCCTTAACCCGGAGGAGGAGCCTAATCATGGAGGAGGAGGAGCCTAAACCCGGAGGAGGAGCCTAATCATCGAGGAGGAGGAGTCTTAACCCGGAGGAGGAGCCCAATCATCGAGGAGGAGGAGTCTTAACCCGGAGGAGGAGCCCAATCATCGAGGAGGAGGAGTCTTAACCCGGAGGAGGAGCCCAATCATCGAGGAGGAGGAGTCTTAACCCGGAGGAGGAGCCCAATCATCGAGGAGGAGGAGTCTTAACCCGGAGGAGGAGCCCAATCATCGAGGAGGAGGAGTCTAAACCCGGAGGAGGAGCCCAATCATCGAGGAGGAGGAGTCTAAACCCGGAGGAGGAGCCCAATCATCGAGGAGGAGGAGTCTAAACCCGGAGGAGGAGCCCAATCATCGAGGAGGAGGAGTCTAAACCCGGAGGAGGAGCCCAATCATCGAGGAGGAGGAGTCTAAACCCGGAGGAGGAGCCCAATCATCGAGGAGGAGGAGTCTAAACCCGGAGGAGGAGCCTAATCATCGAGGAGGAGGAGTCTAAACCCGGAGGAGGAGCCTAATCATCGAGGAGGAGGAGTCTAAACCCGGAGGAGGAGCCTAATCATCGAGGAGGAGGAGTCTAAACCCGGAGGAGGAGCCTAATCATGGAGGAGGAGGAGCCTAAACCCGGAGGAGGAACCTAATCATGGAGGAGGAGGAGCCTAAACCCGGAGGAGGAACCTAATCATCGAGGAGGAGGAGCCTAAACCCGGAGGAGGAACCTAATCATCGAGGAGGAGGAGCCTAAACCCGGAGGAGGAGCCTAATCATCGAGGAGGAGGAGTCTTAACCCGGAGGAGGAGCCTAATCATCGAGGAGGAGGAGTCTTAACCCGGAGGAGGAGCCTAAACATGGAGGAGGAGGATTCTTAACCCGGAGGAGGAGCCTAAACATGGAGGAGGAGCCTAAACATGGAAAAGGAGCCTAAGCCTGAGGAACAGGAGCCTAAACTAGAGGTGGAGGAGCCTAAACCTGGAGGAGGAGCTTAAACCTGAAAGAGGAGGGGCTTAAACCTAGAGGAGGGGCCTCAGAAGGAATAAGAATGATTTGTGTCGACACAAGTTCAGTCAGAGCTTTAGGCTTTTTTAACAAATATTCAACAACATCTGAGGGTGCACGTGGCAGAGTGGTTAGCACTCCTGCCTTACAGCAAGAAGGTTGTGAGTTCAAAAACCCGGCCGACTCAAATATTCTCGGCCGTCTCCGGTCTTTCTGTGAGGAGTCTGCATGTCCTCCACGTGTTACCGTGGGTTCTCTCCGGGTACTCCGGCTTCCTCCCACCGTACATACACATGCATGTACAGGTTAATTGGCAACTCTAAAGTGTCCCTAGTGAATGAATGTGAGAGAGAATGGTTGTCTGTCACTGTCTGTCTCTAAATGTCAGCCCTGCGACCAACTGGCCACTGTCCAGGGTGTACTCTACCTCAGGCCCAAAGCTGCTGGGATAGGCTCCAGTCACCCCGACCCCTAACGGGACTAAGCGGTAGAAAATGAATGAATGAATGAATTCAACATCATCTGTCCTTCTGACGTCTGAATAAAAACACAGATGTCTTTGTGTTAAACTCTGAGTAAACTTCAGAGACTCAGGCTGAAGGTCGAGAGGACTGTGGTCAGACAAATCCAGTCCCTGTAGACCTGCTGTTTACTTCTGCAGCTCTGAGACCTGCTCTGAGACCCGCTCTGAGACCCTCCCAGACCCGCTCTGAGACCCTCCCAGACCCGCTCTGAGACCTGCTCTGAGACCCGCTCTGAGACCTGCTCTGAGACCCGCTCTGAGACCCTCCCAGACCTGCTCTGAGACCTGCTCTGAGACCCGCTCTGAGACCCTCCCAGACCCGCTCTGAGACCCGCTCTGAGACCTGCTCTGAGACCCGCTCTGAGACCCTCCCAGACCCGCTCTGAGACCTGCTCTGAGACCCGCTCTGAGACCCTCCCAGACCTGCTCTGAGACCCTCCCAGACCCGCTCTGAGACCTGCTCTGAGACCCTCCCAGACCCGCTCTGAGACCTGCTCTGAGACCCGCTCTGAGACCCTCCCAGACCTGCTCTGAGACCCTCCCAGACCCGCTCTGAGACCTGCTCTGAGACCCTCCCAGACCCGCTCTGAGACCTGCTCTGAGACCCGCTCTGAGACCCTCCCAGACCCGCTCTGAGACCCTCCCAGACCCGCTCTGAGACCCTCCCAGACCCGCTCTGAGACCTGCTCTGAGACCCTCCCAGACCCGCTCTGAGACCTGCTCTGAGACCCGCTCTGAGACCCTCCCAGACCTGCTCTGAGACCCTCCCAGACCCGCTCTGAGACCTGCTCTGAGACCCTCCCAGACCCGCTCTGAGACCTGCTCTGAGACCCGCTCTGAGACCCTCCCAGACCTGCTCTGAGACCCTCCCTGAGACCCGCTCTGAGACCTGCTCTGAGACCCGCTCTGAGACCTGCTCTGAGACCCGCTCTGAGACCCTCCCAGACCTGCTCTGAGACCCTCCCAGACCCGCTCTGAGACCCTCCCAGACCCGCTCTGAGACCTGCTCTGAGACCCGCTCTGAGACCCTCCCAGACCTGCTCTGAGACCCTCCCAGACCCGCTCTGAGACCTGCTCTGAGACCCGCTCTGAGACCTGCTCTGAGACCCGCTCTGAGACCTGCTCTGAGACCCGCTCTGAGACCCTCCCAGACCTGCTCTGAGACCCTCCCAGACCCGCTCTGAGACCTGCTCTGAGACCCGCTCTGAGACCCTCCCAGACCTGCTCTGAGACCTGCTCTGAGACCCGCTCTGAGACCCTCCCAGACCCGCTCTGAGACCTGCTCTGAGACCCGCTCTGAGACCCTCCCAGACCTGCTCTGAGACCCTCCCAGACCTGCTCTGAGACCCGCTCTGAGACCTGCTCTGATTTAATGCTGCATTAAAGTGTGTCGTCAGTGAATCAGAATTAATGAGAGGAAGGGACGCTTTAAATGAATTAAAGCATGAAGTGGCTTTGGAAGGTTATTGAGACGAGCTGAAGGAATCCCAGACAACAAACTGAAACTGCTCTTAACCAGGTCTAAACCAGGTCTAAACCAGAAATAAACCAGGTCTAATCCAGGTCTAACCCAGGACTAAACCAGGTCCAACCCAGGTCCAACCCAGGACTAAACCAGGTCTAAACCAGGACTAAACCAGGTCTGATCCAGGTCTAAACCAGGTCTAAACCAGGTCTAAACCAGGTCTAAACCAGGTTTAAACCAGGTCTAAACCAGGTCTAAACCAGGACTAACCCAGGACTGATCCAGGTCTAACCCAGGACTAAACTAGGTCCAACCCAGGTCTAAACCAGGACTAAACCAGGTCTGATCCAGGTCTAAACCAGGTCCAACCCAGGTCTAAACCAGGACTAAACCAGGTCTGATCCAGAGCTATATTAATAAACCTGCCTTTTTCAAGAACCTTGTTTCCAGCTCGGTTGAGGAGAGGCCAGACGGTTGGAGAGAGGTTTGAAGGAAGACATTTTTGTTCAAGTGAATAAATTATAAAGATATGATAAAGATAATGATAAATATTAAGCACAGCTCTCTTACAGTTGATCTCAGAATTGGAAAAGTTCCTAGGAATTAGAAAAAAAACGTCTTCACCTTGAAAACTGAGTCCATTACTTGTTTTTTATGCTTTATTGATTCTGTTGATTGTTGATCCCTTGATTTATCCAAAATAAAATTTTCATCAATTCAGAATAAATTCGAGAAATGTATAGGCAACACATGCAGAGTTTTTAGTTTTAACTGTAAAAATGACCAGTATTGGTTTAAGTTTTCTTATTCATTGCTGAGATTAAGTTCATAAATGTGAGAGATAAACAGTTAACTGTAAAAGAGACGACACGACGTAGACACGACGAAGACACGACAAAGACACGACAAAGACACGGAGACGACACGACGAAGACACGACAAAGACACGACAAAGACACGGAGACGACACGGAGACGACACGACGAAGACACGACAAAGACACGACAAAGACACGGAGACGACACGACGAAGACACGGAGACGACACGACGAAGACACGGAGACGACACGACGAAGACACGGAGACGACACGACGAAGACACGGAGACGACACGACGAAGACACGACGAAGACACGGCGAAGACACGACGAAGACACGACGAAGACACGACGAAGACACGACGAAGACACGACGAAGACACGGAGACGACACGACAAAGACACGACAAAGACACGACGAAGACACGGAGACGAAACGACAAAGACACGACAAAGACACGACGAAGACACGGAGACGACACGACAAAGACACGATGAAGACACGGAGACGACACGGAGACGACACGACAAAGACACGACAAAGACACGACGAAGACACGGAGACGACACGACGAAGACACGACGAAGACACGACAAAGACACGACGAAAAGACACGACGAAGACACGACGAAGACACGACGAAGACACGATGAAGACACGGAGACGACACGGAGACGACACGACAAAGACACGACAAAGACACGACGAAGACCGCGAGGCGACCACGGCGAAGACACGCGAAGACACGACAAAGACACGACGAAAAGACACGACGAAGACACGACGAAGACACGACGAAGACACGACGAAGACACGACGAAGACACGACGAAGACACGAAGAAGACACGACGAAGACACGGAGACGACACGACAAAGACACAGAGACGACACAGAGACGACACGGAGACGACACGACGAAGACACAGAGACGACACGACGAAGACACAGAGACGACACGACGAAGACACGGAGACGACACGGAGACGACACGACGAAGACACAGAGACGACACGGAGACGACACGACAAAGACACAGAGACGACACAACAAAGACACGCCGAAGACACGACAAAGACACGCCGAAGACACGACAAAGACACGACAAAGACACGCGGAGGCGACACGGCGAAGACACGGAGGCGACACGAAGACACGGAGGCGATCACGGAGACGACACGGCGAAGACACGAAGACACGGCGAGACACGGAGACGACACGGAGATGACACGACAAAGACACGGAGACGACACGACGAAGACAGGACAAAGACACGCCGAAGACACGACAAAGACACGCCGAAGACACGACAAAGACACGCCGAAGACACGCCGAAGACACGCCGAAGACACGCCGAAGACACGCCGAAGACACGCCGAAGACACGCCGAAGACACAACGAAGACACGGAGACGACACGACGAAGACACGCCGAAGACACGACAAAGACACGACAAAGACACGCCGAAGACACGACACGAAGACGACACGGAGACGACACGGAGACGACACGGAGACGACACGGAGACGACACGGAGACGACACGACGAAGACACGACGAAGACACGACGAAGACAGCGGAGGCGACACGGCGAAGACCGCAGCGAAGACCGCGGAGGCGACCACGGCGAAGACACGGAGGCGACCGCGGCGAAGACCGCACGAAGACCACGACAAAGACCGCGGCGAAGACCGCGGCGAAGACCACGGCGAAGACCACGGCGAAGACCGGAGGCGACCGCGGCGAAGACCGCGGCGAAGACACGGAGGCGACCACGGCGTGAACCACGGCGAAGACACGGAGGCGACACGGCGTGAACCGCGGCGAAGACACGGAGGCGACACGCGGCGTGAACCGCGGCGAAGACACGGAGGCGACCACGGCGTGAGACACGGCGAAGACGCGGAGGCGACACACGAAGACACGGAGGCGACCGGCGAAGACCGCGGAGGCGACACGCGCGAAGACACGGCGAAGACACGGCGAACGCGGAGGCGACCACGGCGGCGAAGACACGCGGAGGCGACCACGGCGAAGACCGCGAGGCGACCGCGGCGAACGCGGAGGCGACCGCGGCGAAGACGGAGGCGACCGCAGCGAAGACACGCGGCGAAGACCGCGGAGGCGACACGACGAAGACCGCGGAGGCAGCGGCGAAGACACGCGGAGGCGACCGCGGCGTGAACACGGCGAAGACACGCGGCGTGAACCGCGGAGGCGGCGGCGAAGACACGGAGGCGACCGCGGCGAAGACCGCGGAGGCGACCACGGCGGCGAAGACACGGAGGCGCGGCGAAGACACGGAGACGACGCGACGAAGACACGGAGACGACGCGACGAAGACACGGAGACGACGCGACGAAGACACGGAGACGACACGACGAAGACACGGAGACGACACGACGAAGACACGGAGACGACACGACGAAGACACGGAGACGACACGACGAAGACACGTAGACGACACGACGAAGACACGGCGAAGACACGACGAAGACACGGAGACGACCACGGCGAAGACACCACGTGAGACACAGAGCGACACGGCGAAGACACGACGAAGACACTCGTGAACACGGCGAAGACACAGAGACGACACAGAGACGACACTCACGAGACACGACGAAGACACTCACGTGAGACACAGAGCGACACTCGTGACACAGAGGCGACACGACGAGACACAGAGACGACCACGGCGAAGACACGGAGGCGACACGGCGAGACACGGAGGCGACCACGGCGAGACCGCGGAGGCGACCACGGCGAAGACACGGAGACGACACGACGAAGACACGGAGACGACACGACGAAGACACGGCGAAGACACGACGAAGACACTACGTAGACACAGAGACGACACGACGAAGACACGGAGACGACACGACGAAGACACGGAGACGACACGCCGAAGACACGGAGACGACACGCCGAAGACACGGAGACGACACGCCGAAGACACGGAGACGACACGGCGGCGAAGACACGACGGCGTGAGCGACCACGGCGAAGACACCGGCGAAGACACGGAGGCGACGGCGAAGACACGGCGAAGACGGCGAAGACCGCGGCGAAGACACGCGGCGAAGACACGCGGAGGCGACCACGGCGAAGACACGGAGAGGCGACCACGGCGAAGACACGGAGGCGACCACGGCGAAGACGCGGAGGCGACACGGCGAAAACACGGAGACGACACGCGGCGAAGACACGGAGGCGACACGGCGAAGACACTCGTGAGCGACCACGGCGAAGACACTCGTGAGCGACACGGCGAAGACACTCGTGAGCGACACGGCGAAGACACTCGTGAACACGGCGAAGACACTACGTGAACACGGCGAAGACACTACGTGAACACGACGAAGACACTCGTGACACAGAGGCGACACGGCGGCGAAGACACGCGGACGACCACGGCGAAGACACGCGGAGGCGACACGGCGAAGACACGGAGGCGACCGACGAAGACACGGAGGCGACACGCGGCGAAGACACGGAGGCGACACGACGAAGACACGGAGACTACGGCGAAGACACGGCGAAGACACGGCGAAGACACTACGTGATACAGAGCGACCACGGCGAAGACACGCGGAGGCGACCGGCGAAGACACGGAGGCGACACGCCGAAGACACGGAGGCGACACGCCGAAGACGGAGGCGACACGCCGAAGACACGGAGGCGACACGCGCCGAAGACACGACGGCGTGACGACCACGACCAAGACACGACGAAGACCGCGGAGGCGACCGGCGAAGACACGGCGAAGACACGGCGAACCACGGCGAAGACACACGGCGAAGACACGGAGGCGACACACGAAGACACGAAGACACGGAGGCGACGGCGAAGACACGCGGAGGCGACACGGCGAAGACACGGAGGCGACACGGCGAAGACACGGAGGCGACCGCAGCGAAGACACGGAGGCGACCACGGCGAAGACACGCGGAGGCGACCACGATGAAGACACGGAGCGACCGCGGCGAACGCGGAGGCGACCGGCGAAGACACGCGAAGACACGGCGAGACACGGAGGCGACACGGAGACGACACGAAGACACGGCGAACGCGGAGGCGACCACGGCGAAGACGCGGAGGCGACCACGGCGAAGACACGGAGGCGACACACGGCGAAGACAGGCGACACGGCGAAGACCGCGGAGCGACCACGGCGAAGACACGCGGACGACACGGCGAAGACACGCGGCGTGAGCGACCACGACCAAGACACGACGAAGACACAGAGACGACCACGGCGAAGACCACGACAAAGACACGACGAAGACACGGCGAAGACACGGCGAAGACACGCGGACGACCACGGCGAAGACCGCGGCGTGAGCGACACAACCAAGACACGCGGCGAAGACACGGACGACCACGGCGAAGACACGGAGGCGACACGGCGAAGACACGACAAAGACACGGCGAAGACCACGGCGAAGACACGACGAAGACACGACAAAGACACGACGAAGACACGACGAAGACACGACGAAGAAACGGAGACGACACGGCGAAGAAAGCGGAGGCGACCGCGGCGAAGACACGGAGGCGACCGACGAAGACACGACGGCGAAGACCGCGGCGTGAACCGCGGCGAAGACACGACAAAGACACTACGAAGACCACGACAAAGACACGACGAAGACCGCGACAAAGACACGGAGGCGACACGACAAAGACCACGGCGAAGACCGACGAAGACACGACGAAGACACGCGGAGCGACACGACAAAGACACGGCGAAGACCGCGGAGGCGACCACGGCGAAGACGCGGAGACGACACGACAAAGACACAGAGACTACACAACAAAGACACGCCGAAGACACGACAAAGACACGCCGAAGACACGACAAAGACACGACAAAGACACGGAGACGACACGACGAAGACATGTAGACGACACGGAGACGACACGAAGACGACACGCCAAAGACACGGAGACGATACGGAGACGACACGGAGATGACACGACAAAGACACGGAGACGACACGACGAAGACACGACAAAGACACGCCGAAGACACGACAAAGACACGCCGAAGACACGACAAAGACACGCCGAAGACACGCCGAAGACACGCCGAAGACACGCCGAAGACACAACGAAGACACGGAGACGACACGACGAAGACACGCCGAAGACACGACAAAGACACGACAAAGACACGACGAAGACACGCCGAAGACACGCCGAAGACACGACACGGAGACGGCACGGAGACGACACGGAGACAACACGGAGACGACACGGAGACGACACGGAGACGACACGGAGACGACACGGAGACGACACGGAGACGACACGGAGACGACACGCCGGACAATATTCACAACAGACGCAGTAAGAGCCTTTTTATGAATTTGAGTTAAACACAGGAACACTTTTATTCTCAAAGTGAACGACCTGCAGGGACTTGTTCACCACTAAATTCTTTGTACTAACCTTTGTAAATCACATAAATCACAGATTTAGAAATAGTTATTGGCTGTTGACACTTGACACTTGTTCTGAGTTTGTAGAGGCTCAGTTTTTGGATTGTTTAATACTATGTTTTAAATCATTTAGTTCAGGTGTCATGATTAACTTATGTGTTTCCATTTAGAGACACTGTACTATATTTAAGGTAAATAAAAATGAAATAAATATGGTTCTTGATGGAGACTCCGTGTGTTTCTTTGCAGAGAACCATGAAGGTCCTGGGGTTCTTTCTGCTGCTGGCTCTGGTTCATCCAGCCTTTACTCAATGCACAGTCTATGCCAAGTTTGTGATGCAGCACACGTACAATGGAAACTCACCTGTCGACTGTGATCGACACCTGAACAACGTGTACAAGCAGCTGAACATGAGGTACTGGGAGACTTCCATGACCACACCAACATCACTGCAGTGACCAGCATCTGCACAGGAGAGGGGTCGAAGGTCGGAGGAAGTCTGTATGAGAGCATTAAAACCTTTCGTGTGATCGAGTGCAATGAGGCGGTTTGTGCCATTCAGCTCCCGACTGTAAATACTTCGGACAGTACAAAAACCAACGTGTCACTGTGGCCTGTGTCGGCGGGCTCCCGGTGCATTATCACGACTGACCCTGAAATCCCCAGCACAAACACCACTCATGGAATAATAATCATCCTGACATTCTGTTTTAGCTGCTCGTGTATTTATTTTGAACATGTACTAAGTAGTCAAGTAATTACAAAAAAACAAGTACAAAATGAATTGACCGAGTCTGTTTATCTTTATCTTAGTGGGAAGAAGTGTAACCTTATTAATTCCTTTTACTACAAGCTTTTTACCACCTTCCTGGTCTCATTTTAAGGATTGTATATGAGCTCAGTGTATTATCATATACTAGACTATTACTACATAATAACCCAATTATTAATATGTTTTATAACAGTGTATCTATGTAACATAGCATCCCGTTTCATCATCCTACATTTATTAAAAGTTCCTTTTGTGTTTCTTTTTAGCTAATGCCCTGCTTTAGTGTCGAAAAGTGGTTTCGAAACTGAGTTTATGTCCCGTTCGTCCCCTCTTTCGTCCCCTCTTTCGTCCCCTCTTTCGTCCCCTCTTTCGTCCCCTCTTTCGTCCCCTCTTTCGTCCCCTCTTTCGTCCCCTCTTTCGTCCCCTCTTTCGTCCCCTCTTTCGTCCCCTCTTTCGTCCCCTCTTTCGTCCCGTTCGTCTCCTCTTTTGTCCCGTTCTGTTATTTTCTGTATTTGTTCTGATGTAAAGCTGATGGACACCTGTGAGTGACGATGTGGGTTTAATTAAACGGCGCGCGGTGAGGAAAATGACGGAGGTCATTAGCGCCGAACAGATGGGGCCCCGTCGTCATGGAAACGGCCCCGGTTGTTTACGGCCCTTTGTTTGTAAATGAGGCCTGAGGCGCGGGACGTCCCTCTCCTGATTCTCATTCAGCGAGAGCTTCAGGTGAACGCCTCTCAAACAGCTGCAGGAAACAGAACGACATAATCCCAGATGAAAAACAAGAGAGCGCTCACCTTCAGCTGGAGTTCAGCTCAGTCACAGAACACACACGAAGACCGGCAGAAATCATTTGGGTCAAGAAGAAAAAAAGGTGTCGCTAAGCAAGTTAATTAATAAAGAGTAGCAGAAAACTTCAGATCAACTCTGCTTAAAAGATTCTAATAGAAAGGTATTTTTATTCTTGACAACACTTCCAGAGCTGAGTCCAGAACCTGAGGCTGGGGACCTTTCAGGTTTAAAACCTCCCAACCCTGTGGTCACCAGCAGAAGTAGGTCACACTCCTCTGCCACCAAAACCAGAGACTGGTCCAACCTCAGACCCATGAGCTCCGGGGCCTCTCTCCAGGGGCCGGAGCTCGTGGGAGTTTGTCCACGAGCTCCGGGGCCTCTCTCCAGGGGCCGGAGCTCGTGGGAGTTTGTCCACAGACACCAGCGTCTAACCTGAGTTTGAGATGTAGAATTTAAAATGTGTAAAACATTTCCAGGGCTAACGTCCTCTCAGGAGACGCTCATTAAAGTGTCAGGTTTTAATCAGCTCTGAGTCCGGTCTATGAGGATCTGAGGTCAGAGGTCATGTCCCTAATGTTTAATGTCATGTTAAAAAACATGAGACACTGGCCAAAAACATACAAGGTCTGGTCCTGCCTCATGTTTAATGTAAACAGTTATTTAGCTCAGAGACAGATAATGGAAGGAAGGACTTTGTCTGAAAAAACTCAAACCAGACTGAGGTGGACTTGGCTCAGATCCGGACTTGATTGGATCTAATGATACCTGGACCTGTTTCTGCAGCGTTCGACAGAAAAATGTGACAAATGGACAATTTGGCAAAACGACAGAAAAATGAGAGGCGTCACTGAGACTTACACAACCAGGAATCAACACAGGCTTTTAGTCCTGGTTCAGTCCTGGTTCAGTCCTGGTTCAGTCCTGGTTCAGTCCTGGTTCAGTCCTGGTTCAGTCCTGGTTCAGTCCTGGTTCAGTCCTGGTTCAGACCTGGTTTAGTCCTGGTTTAGTCCTGGTTTAGTCCTGGTTTAGTCCTGGTTTAGTCCTGGTTTAGTCCTGGTTTAGTCCTGGTTCAGACCTGGTTTAGTCCTGGTTCAGTCCTGGTTTAGTCCTGGTTTAGTCCTGGTTTAGTCCTGGTTCAGTCCTGGTTTAGTCCTGGTTCAGACCTGGTTCAGTCCTGGTTCAGTCCTGGTTCAGTCCTGGTTTAGTCCTGGTTTAGTCCTGGTTCAGACCTGGTTTAGTCCTGGTTTAGTCCTGGTTTAGTCCTGGTTCAGTCCTGGTTTAGTCCTGGTTTAGTCCTGGTTCAGACCTGGTTCAGACCTGGTTCAGACCTGGTTCAGTCCTGGTTCAGTCCTGGTTTAGACCTGGTTTAGACCTGGTTTAGTCCTGGTCTAAGACTAACTCTCAAAAGGACCTCATTAACGACAGATTCCGAGGCCAATGTTGAAAAAGCATCAGTTTAAATCTAAAATAATGTTATGGATGGATTTAAATGGCCTCATTTCCTAAAGCTGACGTTCTGGACCGGTTTTGGGCCGGGTCCGGGTTTTGATTTGTGGATGTGACTTTTGTAATTGGTTCATAATTCAATCCATGTAGAGTTTATTACAGCGGCAGTAAAACCAAACGGGAAAACGAGCCATTATCGCAGCTGTTTCCGGGTTTGAGAGGTTTTTAGTGAAACAAGTGCAAAAACAGACGTCGAGGGTCGTTCAGTAAAAGCCTGTTCTGTTCCAGTTTGGCTCAGAGTGACGCCTCTGTCGCTGCGTTTGTCTTGAACCAAGGCCAATAAAGCCATTTAAACAGACGGAAACACGGTTTAAACGTACAGGAGCAACTTTATCCTTGCATTAGTCAAACACTATAAAGGTATGTTTTACCTGGAATCATCTGAAAAATGAAGACACAATCTCCTGCAGGGCTCCTCGACCCACAGCGTGAGCAGAACTCTCTCTGTACCTGTGTCCCACCTGTGTCCCAGAGCAGAGGACGTAACAAAACTGCCCTACATGTGTATTATTATTATTATTATTATTATTATTATTAGAGGCTAAAGCACGTCTGGTTTCAGGTTCTGTTTAACACTGCCTCATTGTTTCAGCTCATGAGGCTCCTACTGTCCCTGCCCTACCCTGTCCCCTCGGCTCTGTCCGGGACACCGTCCCCTCGAGGCTCTGTCCGGGACACCGTCCCTTGAGGCTCTGTCCAGGACACCGTCCCCTCGAGGCTCTGTCCGGGACCCGTCCCTTGAGGCTCTGTCCGGGACCCGTCCCTTGAGGCTCTGGTGTAAATTATCGATCAGATCTTTACAGACGGAGCAGTAATTGGCCTGGACCCCGCTGACTTTCACTCGGGTCACTTCTAATGAGTTCACTTTGAGTTTTTTTGGCCCCTGCTGCCGCTCACAGCTGGCTTTAGACAAAGTGCCTCTGTTCTCCAGCGAACCACACAGCCTCAGAGTTTACTCTGCCTTTTACCAGAGAATAATTACTTGCTGATATACTTTAGGTTTTAGACCAAGTAGGGTTAAGGCCTGTTCACACCGGGACGAATTTTGCGTGTGATATTCGCTGACGTTGAACGCCTCGCGACTAGTGAGTGAGTGAGTGTTCACACCGACGCGAAAAACGCCACGCATAAAAGCGTCAGTTTATAAAAAAACGCCTCGAGTTCGTTTTTTTGGTTTGACGCGCAAAAACTATACGACCAATGACATTAGCGCTTTTGCTCACGTGTTTGGAGCTTCTGAAGTTACAGTAAAACACAACTTGGGGGCGCTCAAACGCAAAACGGTCTTGTCGAGCACACATACGTAACGGCGAAAAAGATATACGCCAAGTAGCGTCTACACTGCCGGGAAGAAATAAGACGAAGAAGAACACAAAGAACTTATGACAAACGCGATATCAATTACTTGATTAGTTGAAGAGTTACGTGAGTTTATAAAAGAAGGAGGAGGCGGAGTCTACAGAAGAAGGAGGAGGAGGCGGAGTCTACAGAAGAAGGAGGAGGAGGCGGAGTCTACAGAAGAAGAAGGAGACGACGGAGTCTACAGAAGAAGGAGGAGACGACGGAGTCTACAGAAGAAGGAGGAGACGACGGAGTCTACAGAAGAAGGAGGAGACGACGGAGTCTACAGAAGAAGAAGGAGGAGTCTACAGAAGAAGGAGGCGGAGTCTACAGAAAGAGGAGGCGGAGTCTACAGAAAGAGGAGGCGGAGTCTACAGAAAGAGGAGGCGGAGTCTACAGAAGGAGGAGGAGGAGTCTACAGAAGAAGGAGGAGGAGTCTACAGAAGAAGGAGGAGGAGTCTACAGAAGAAGGAGGCGGAGTCTACAGAAGGAGGAGGCGGAGTCTACAGAAGGAGGAGGCGGAGTCTACAGAAGAAGAAGGAGGAGTCTACAGAAGAAGAAGGAGGAGTCTACAGAAGAAGGAGGAGGAGGCGGAGTCTACAGAAGAAGGAGGAGGAGGCGGAGTCTACAGAAGAAGGAGGAGGAGGCGGAGTCTACAGAAGAAGAAGAAGAAGGCGGAGTCTACAGAAGACGGAGTCGGAGTCTACAGAAGAAGGAGTCTACAGAAGGAGGAGGCGGAGTCTACAGAAGGAGGAGGAGGAGTCTACAGAAGAAGGAGGAGGAGGCGGAGTCTACAGAAGAAGGAGGAGGAGGCGGAGTCTACAGAAGAAGAAGAAGAAGGCGGAGTCTACAGAAGACGGAGTCGGAGTCTACAGAAGAAGGAGTCTACAGAAGGAGGAGGCGGAGTCTACAGAAGAAGAAGGAGGAGTCTACAGAAGAAGAAGGAGGAGTCTACAGAAGAAGGAGTCTACAGAAGGAGGAGGCGGAGTCTACAGAAGAAGAAGAAGAAGGCGGAGTCTACAGAAGAAGAAGGAGGAGTCTACAGAAGAAGGAGTCTACAGAAGGAGGAGGCGGAGTCTACAGAAGAAGAAGAAGGCGGAGTCTACAGAAGAAGAAGAATAAGGCGGAGTCTACAGAAGAAGAAGAAGAAGGCGGAGTCTACAGATGAAGTAGGAGGAGTCTACAGAAGAAGGAGTCTACAAAAGAAGGAGGAGGAGGAGTCTACAGAAGAAGGAGTCTACAAAAGAAGGAGGAGGAGGAGTCTACAGAAGAAGGAGTCTACAAAAGAAGGAGGAGGAGGAGTCTACAGAAGAAGGAGTCTACAAAAGAAGGAGGAGGAGGAGTCTACAGAAGAAGGAGTCTACAAAAGAAGGAGGAGGAGGAGTCTACAGAAGAAGGAGGAGGCGGAATACTTGATAACATTAACCTGGTTTGTATCTTGTCTTTAGAAAGTTTGTAGTCCTGGTCATTGTTAAATCTCAAACTTGATACAGAAATACAGTGCATCATGAATGTTACCGGGCTTTGTGGCTTTTACTGCAGTAAAACAATAGTTTTCAGATAGCATAAACGGACATATTAATCAAAAATGAATCCCCCCCAGAGTTGTCATATAGTAAAAACTTAGCTCTAGAAACCGGAGCCATCTTTTCTTCCAGAATGTAAATATGATTTTTACACTTGTAAAGTCCTCATTGGGTTTCTCCTTATATTTCTGCTTTTGGAGCCTGCCCTCTGGTGGACGGAGGCATATTGCTGTATACCACTGTATGGACTTTTTAAAGGGATTCCATGAGAGAGGCTTGTCAATAGCTTTAGTTCCTGGTGCATGATGGGAGTTGTAGTCCCCAGTGTTTATGAGAGCAGCTTGTGTTTGATTAAAGTCTTTAATAAAACGCTTTTCTTCGACAAATGGAGACGAATGTGCCACGTTTCGACCAATCACAGCCTGCTGTGCTACGTGCACATCCCTCGTGCACGATCCCATAAGCAAATCAATTAAAACAATCACCGCCGTGCGCTGACAGGAGCATGCATGTAAGCCATAAGGAAAACTACAGGGAAATAAAGACGAATGAACCGCTCCAACAGGATTTCTCTGAAAAAAAACAGAATGAGGTTTAGTCCTGGCTTAGATCTGAGTTAGACTCAGGTTAGTCATGGTTAAGATCTGGTTTAGTCCTTGGTTTAGATCTGGGTTAGACCTGGATTAGTCCTTGTTTAGATCTGGTTTAGTCCTGGCTTAGATCTGAGTTAGACCTAGGTTAGTCCTGGTTAATATCTGGTTTAGTCCCGGTTTAAATCTGGGTTAGACCTGGATTAGTCCTGGTTTAGACCTTGTTTAGATCCGGGTTAGACCTGTTCTAAAGCTGGAGGCTGTATAATAACTGATTTTACAGCATACACTAAAGTGGTCTTGATGAGTCTCCTTCAGACTCCACTGAACTGGACTCAGTTATATTTTATTATAATTAGCATAAAACCATTAGTCTTTATTTCTGAGATTAAACGGAGACAAAAGAGAGACACCAAGGATTTCTTCAGGATGGAGACGGACTAAAATTTAGACAAAACCTTCTCCCTGAGCTCCACCGTTCTTACAGAACAGAGAGAACACTGACGGAACACTGACCGAGAACTGAAAGATCACTGAAAAAACACTGACCAAGAACACTGACAGAACACTGACGGAACACTGACGGAACACTGACGGAACACTGACCGAGAACTGAAAGATCACTGACCAAGAACACTGACGGAACACTGACGGAACAACTGACGGAACACTGACGGAACAACTGACGGAACAACTGACGGAACAACTGACGGAACAACTGACGGAACAACTGAGGGAACACCGACGGAACACCGACGGAACACCGACGGAACACTGACCGAGAACTGAAAGATCACTGAAAAAACACTGACCAAGAACACTGACAGAACACTGACGGAACACCGACGGAACACCGACGGAACACCGACGGAACACCGACGGAACACCGACCGAGAACTGAAAGATCACTGAAAAAACACTGACCAAGAACACTGACGGAACACTGACAGAACACTGACGGAACACTGACGGAACACTGATGGAACACTGATGGAACACTGACCGAGAACTGAAAGATCACTGAAAAAACACTGACCAAAAACACTGACAGAACACTGACGGAACACTGACGGAACAACTGACGGAACACTGAGAACACTGACGGAACACTGACGGAACAACTGACGGAACACTGACGAAACACTGACGGAACAACTGACGGAACACTGACGAAACACTGACGGAACACTGACGAAGTGGGGGTGCATGTGGCACTCCTGTCTCACAACGAGAAGGTTGCGAGTTCAAAACCCGGCATGCTGGTCTTTCTGAGGAGTCTGCATGTGCTGCTCGTGGGTTCTTTCTGGGTACTCTGGCTCCTCCAAAGTCATGCATGTAAAAGTTAACAGGAAACTAGTCCCTAGTGAATGAATGTGAGAGTGAACGGTTGTCTGTCACTGTCCGTCTCTAAATGTTAGCCCTGCGACTAACTAGCCACTAACCAGGATGTACCACACCTCAGGCCCAAAGCTGCTGGGATAGGCTCCGGTCCCTCTAACGGGACTAAGCGGTAGAAAATGAATGAATGAAAAGACGAGGAGTCATATGTATGTCTTTCATTTATCTTCTCTTTTGTTTTTGTTCAGCTCTCCACAAACTAGTTTCTAAATTTACAGAACGGGCTAAATCAGGACAAAAGATTATTCCAGTGTAGACGTTCTGTACCGTTCTGTTTTTGTGATATCGTAAAAGCAGGAACATATTTGTGAAATAAATATGACATTAAGGACCAGAAAAGCAAAAGAAAGTCAGTGAAATCTTGACTTAAAAAACTCATTTTGACTAAAAAACAAGAAATTAACATTAAAACCGAGCAGGAAGTTGGGTCAGGATTATTTAGTTTTTTTGAAACAAGAACATTTTGGAAATGCTCTAAAACAAAACTAAACTTTTCCTTCAACCCAGATTGAACTCTGAAGATGGGTTTGTGAACGTCCTCTGGTTCTGTCGTCCTCGACTTTAACTTTGTTTTTCTCTGCGACTCAAACCTGTCACATCACAGGATAACGCTCCGTTAACGCTCTCGTCCTGAATTATACAGACTCCAGGCTTTTACCGAAGACAGACTCCGGTCTCTTCGGACTCAGGACACGCTCCGAGACGAAAACAGACTCCAACAAACGGCTCACGGTTTTCACAGCGAGACGTTAAAGATTAAACAATCAAATGTGTTCAGGGTTGGGTCTGATTTAAACAAACGAGACGTGAGACAAAAGAGGAACAGGTTGAGGTTGAGGAGGAGGAAAACAAAATGCCACTTAAAGAAGAAATGAATGTGTGACTGAGTCGAACTCCTACAACTGCCCGGCTTTTGTGCAGCCAAGTAAAAAAAAATAAAAATAATACACAATAAATAAAATAGAGGATTAAAAAGTACAAAGACAGGTTTAGATGGATAAACCAAAGCAGTCTCTACAGTTACATATTTACACGACTCTGTGTGGCGCCCACGGGCCTTCATGGCTGGAGTTTGGCTCTGTGTCGGTCAGGACCATGTGACTCAGAGCATGACCAGGACTTTTGGCTCAGATGCCACGGCCTTCGGAGGTGGGACCCCCCGATATGGGATGTCCTGAGCAGTCTTCCACCTTCAGCCCCCCCCACTGTCCCCGGAGAGCTGGAGGTCTCACTGCAGTCCTGCCAGGGGCACAGGTCCTGGACCAGCATCTGTAATTACTTAAACTACACACTATTGTCATTTTGCAGCATCGCCATCATTCTGAGGCCACGATTGGAACGTTCGTGTTGTCCGTCCACAGCGCTGGGAACCTGGCCAGGACCGGCCCCACCCATGACGTACCACACTCCTGAAGCCTGCCCAGTCTCTGCTCAAGGGCTGGACCTCGAGCCCCACCCTCAGCAGGAGTGGCCTGGCCCTGGGGAGGACCATGGGTCTGTGGTTTTGGTGGAAACTGACCTATAGTGACCCGACCCGCGGCGCTAAGAGAAAACAGTGATGTCTCTCCCTGTATCCATCCGTCCTCTCTGTCTGTCCCTCTGTCCCAGATCCCTCCGTCCCAGTCCCACTCTCCCCGTCCTCGTCTCGTTCCGGCGCCGGCTCCAGATGGAAGTCATTTCTCCTCGTGTCTCTGCGGCGCGTCACATCTGTCGCCGCAGATGCCTAATGAATACGTGAACAGCGCTCATTAATACTGCACGTGCACAGGGACGGCGTGCACGTGGCGGGCGTGCACGTGGGGCCCCGGGAGCGTGTGTGGCCGGCAGCAGCTGGCGCCCCTCAGGAACAGAGCGCGGCACTTTGTCTCCTCTTTAGTGCTTTATTGGATTGAACTGGTGTGTGTTAAAGACAGGAGCAGGTCAGGGATCTGTGCACGAACAGATGGAGCAAAAGTCACATTAACTCGACTCCAATTCAATTATTTACTGCTTCATTTTTCAGAGGTAGTTAATAAAACACACTGTTCCTTTGTGTCACAGAAAGAGTTCACATCAGGATTGTTTTTTCTATTTTTCTAGGTTTACATCTCAGTTTATTTATCCACTTACTGCTCCTTTAGAAAGATTAAAGCTGTCCTCCACAGGACTAAACCAGGACTAAACAGGTCTAAACCAGGCCTAATCCAGGACTAAACCAGGACTAAACCAGGCCTAATCCAGGACTAAACCAGGACTAATCCAGGTCTAATCCAGGCCTAAACCAGGACTAATCCAGGTCTAATCCAGGCCTAAACCAGGCCTAATTCAGGCCTAAACCAGGCCTAAACCAGGTCTAATCCAGGCCTAATCCAGGTCTAATCCAGGCCTAAACCAGGTCTAATCCAGGCCTAAACCAGGCCTAAACCAGGCCTAAACCAGGCCTAAACCAGGCCTAAACCAGGCCTAAACCAGGACTAAACCTGGTCTAAACCAGGCCTAAACCAGGTCTAATCCAGGCCTAAACCAGGTCTAAACCAGGTCTAAACCAGGCCTAAACCAGGCCTAAACCAGGCCTAAACCAGGACTAAACCTGGTCTAAACCAGGCCTAAACCTTGTTCCTTAAAAGGAAGGGGTTAGAAATGTTTAATATAATCTTGTATGTTTTATAACATAATATAATATAATATAAAATAGTATATTATAATATAATTATATAATATAATAAATTATATATATAATATAAAATAATATATTATAATTATATAATATAATATTAGGATAAGGTCTAATAACCCGTCATCATTAAACAGTGTTTGAACAGTTTTTAGACTCGAGTCTTGCTCTGAACCGTCTCAAACACATCCAGCTCAAAAACCAACAGGAGCACGGAGCCAGTGAACTGCATTATGGGAAATGATCTTACCCTTTATTTTTAGTAGTACAGCCCTGACCTTTGACCCTAATGAGGGTCTGGGCCTTAAAGCTACCTCAGCCTGTAGCCCGGCCCACCTCAGCAGCCTCTCTGCAGACAAACCCCACCCTCTGCTCACGATGAGGCACCGTTCAGGTTTACATTTGTGTGTCTCTGTTACAAACCTGGAAGAACCGTCCTGTCGTCTGGTCACGACTGGATTATTGAAACTCTGACGGGACTCAAACTGTCAAGTTCTGTGTGTTTTTAACCGACTACAGCTCTGCCCAAACTTGAAATCTGCTTTATCTCTGATGAACGCAAAGGACAACTCAAAACTCTTCTTTCTTTTCTCTTTTATTTTCTTAAAGATGATTGGGGTGGAACAGAATAGTTTGATAACCTTTAAGATACGCAAACCAAACCATAAATTAGTTGCAAATAATTCACAAATAAATCTCAATAACACTTCCTCAATAATAATAATGTTACTGAATCTTCAAACCAAACAAAGTCCTTTAAATTAACCTAGGGTCTCTAATAGTTAATAATTAAACGTATCTAATCTAAACAATACACACCTTAGAGTTCTTCACATAAAGTATTTACTATTTGATTTAAATTGCACATTACAACCACACAAACAAACTCATACAGAAGCCTGAACTCAAACAAACAGTCCATTTTGTCCTACCAGCTGCGTCCACACAGTCCATTTTGTCCTACCAGCTGCGTCCACACAGTCCATTTTGTCCTACCAGCTGCGTCCACACAGTCCATTTTGTCCTACCAGCTTCGTCCACACAGTCCATTTTGTCCTACCAGCTGCGTCCACACAGTCCATTTTGTCCTACCAGCTTCGTCCACACAGTCCATTTTGTCCTACCAGCTGCGTCCACACAGTCCATTTTGTCCTACCAGCTGCGTCCACACAGTCCATTTTGTCCTACCAGCTGCGTCCACACAGTGAGATGGACAACTGAGCTTTTACCAAACATTTCAACTGCCATGCACTCTCTGTGCGCTGGTAAATATGGTCTCAAGAGCACTTCCTGGAAGTTGGTTCCATCACCTTTTTGATGCGTGGTTGCCCCCTGCAGTTTGGGAGTGCTCTTAGTAATCTGAGTGCTCAGTTCTGAACTGGTACTGATGACTTTCAGGAGAACTTTCCTTTTCCTCCTGTTACTCGTCTCAGGCCCGTTGTTCTCTTAATGACGTGTGCTGTCCACGAGTTTCTGACTAATACATTACATCCAAGTGCCTCCAGCTCAGTAAACATGTTCCTGAGCACTGGACGGAGTGGAACAGGAGAGCTTTCGTAAGAAAGACGTCGGAAGTGTGTTTTTTTCATTGATTATTGAAGAAAACAAATGTTAGAGACATTGGTTCATTTCAGAAAAATTACATTAAAATGACACAAAGTAAAGAACGATGCACATTTTCCACCTTTTGTCGAACAAGGTCTGTTTATGTATAGACCTGTTAAAGACAAGACTCAACTCTTCATTTGACTAAAAGCAGCTACGTCCTGGTCTTAAAGCCGTTCCAAGTCCGGTCTCAGGGGACGAGTCCAGGTCTAAGTCCATTAAAGTCCATTAGAGTCTAAGCCGCTTTGACCAAAGACAGAGGCTCCATTAAAATGTAAAGGTTTTAACGCAGCTTTGAAAAGGAACGTTTAATCTGGAAGGAAGGAAGGAAGGAAGGAAGGAAGGAGGGAAGGAAGGAGGGAAGGAAGGAAGGAAGGAAGGAAGGAAGGAAGGAAGGAGGGAAGGAAGGAAGGAAGGAAGGAAGGAAGGAAGGAAGGAAGGATGGAAGGAAGGAATGAAGGAAGGAAGGAAGAAGGAGGGAAGGAAGGAAGGAAGGAAGGAAGGAAGGAAGGAAGGAAGGAAGGAAGGAAGGAAGGAAGGAAGGAAGGAACGACAGATTAGATTTCAGGACCAGGTCTAAACCATGACTAAACCAGGACTAAATCAAGACTAAACCAGGACTAAACCAGGACTAAACCAGGACTAAACCAGGTCTAAACCAGGTCTAAACCAGGTCTAAACCATGACTAAACCAGGACTAAATCAAGACTAAACCAGGACTAAACCAGGACTAAACCAGGACTAAACCAGGTCTAAACCAGGTCTAAACCAGGTCTAAACCAGGACTAAACCAGGTGTAAACCAGGTCTAAACCAGGACTAAACCAGGTCTAAACCAGGTCTAAACCAGGACTAAACCAGGTCTAAACCAGGTCTAAACCAGGTCTAAACCAGGACTAAACCAGGTCTAAACCAGGTCTAAACCAGGTCTAAACCAGGTCTAAACCAGGACTAAACCAGGACTAAACCAGGTCTAAACCAGGTCTAAACCAGGTCTAAAGCAAAGACTCCTAAAGTGTTACTTTATAAAAGGTATTAATATGTGAATAAATTTGTCCTGATTCTGTTTAACACTTTTACAGTTTCTTAATTAAAACCTCGTTTGAGAACTTTCTGTAAAATCTCGATGTGAAAGACTTTCTAATGGATTCACTGAGAACGAGCCGTTTAGACGTCATCAGAGCCGATAATGAACGACAGAAACACGTTTGACGGAGTTTAAAGTTGAGCTAGAGTTTGTGAAAAGATTTATTATTTATTTAGTTTTCTCCAAAGTATCAACTCCAGCTTCAAACTCTGGACCTGAGACTCTGGACCTGAGACTCTGGACCTGAGACCAGACTCTGGACCTGAGACTCTGGACCTGAGACTCTGGACCTGAGACCAGACTCTGGACCTGAGACTCTGGACCTGAGACCAGACTCTGGTCCTGAGACTCTGGTCCTGAGACTCTGGACCTGAGACCAGACTCTGGACCTGAGACTCTGGACCTGAGACCAGACTCTGGACCTGAGACTCTGGACCTGAGACCAGACTCTGGTCCTGAGACTCTGGTCCTGAGACTCTGGACCTGAGACCAGACTCTGGACCTGAGACTCTGGACCTGAGACTCTGGACCTGAGACTCTGGACCTGAGACCAGACTCTGGTCCTGAGACTCTGGTCCTGAGACTCTGGACCTGAGACCAGACTCTGGACCTTAGACTCTGGACCTGAGACCAGACTCTGGTCCTGAGACTCTGGTCCTGAGACTCTGGACCTGAGACCAGACTCTGGACCTGAGACTCTGGACCTGAGACCAGACTCTGGTCCTGAGACTCTGGTCCTGAGACTCTGGACCTGAGACCAGACTCTGGACCTGAGACTCTGGACCTGAGACCAGACTCTGGACCTGAGACTCTGGACCTGAGACTCTGGTCCTGAGACTCTGGACCTGAGACCAGACTCTGGACCTGAGACTCTGGACCTGAGACCAGACTCTGGTCCTGAGACTCTGGTCCTGAGACTCTGGACCTGAGACCAGACTCTGGACCTGAGACTCTGGTCCTGAGACTCTGGACCTGAGACCAGACTCTGGACCTGAGACTCTGGTCCTGAGA
This sequence comes from Neodontobutis hainanensis, assembly GCA_024349245.1. NCBI lineage: Eukaryota > Metazoa > Chordata > Actinopteri > Gobiiformes > Odontobutidae > Neodontobutis > Neodontobutis hainanensis. The sequence continues at coordinate 1,137,135 of JALDNG010000067.1, read as the reverse complement.
CTCTGGACCTGAGACTCTGGACCTGAGACCAGACTCTGGACCTGAGTCCAGACTCTGATCCTGAGCCTCTAGACCTGAGACTCTGGACCTGAGACTGGACTCTGGACCTGAGACCAGACCAGACCTGAGTCTCTGGACACAGTGAGACACAGAAAGTTCCAGCCGGTCTGAAGGTCAGTCCTTCTTTAGTCCTGTCCTCTGAGCTGCTGCTGTCTCTTCTTTAAATAAACCGATCATAATCCTGTTCCAACACTAGAATTCCCACAATCCTCTGCTCCCGAGGACACCGGCCTGAAGGGACCACTCCGTTTGTCCTTCACTCATCTGTCCATCGTCAGTTTGTCCTTTACATTTATTAAAACGCTCTTATGTCCGCACATCTTTTGGGACATCATTGTGTCCTTTTGTCCCCGTCTCCTTTAAACGTGTTCCTTTGAGGAAACTCAGGGTTTTCAACAGAAACACACGTCCAAGCTTCGTCCTGCATTCTGAAAAAGCCCTGTGTCTGCTCTGAGTCCAGTAGAAACAGCGGAGTTCAGTTCGATCGACCGCTCCAGCTCTGACGACATAAGGGAGGTGCAGGACGAGGTTTTTGTCTCTGTCCAAGAACACAGCTCAGTAAAGCCCACAGTGACAGGCTCGTTGCCTCACGTTGGCTTTGAGCTGGTCGCTGAACTGTGAACATAAACCTCTGAAAGATCTCAGGAGGCCTTTCTCTTGGAGAGTGTGTCCGTCTACACATTGTCGTTATTCTGTTCTAGTTTCCAGGAACAGAGCGAGTCTGGTTCTGCTCGGCCTCAGTGCGAGACCAGAGACTGTCCACAGGCCTGCGTCTCAGGTAGAAACTGTATTAAGTCTGAAAAGTCGTTGTGTTTCAGGTTTTAGGTCTCACTCCTGCGGCTCTTCGGTGCCACAAACAGCAGTGACCAGAGTGTCCACTGGAGGGAGCTCTGTTCACTGACACTGAGCAGAGCAGCACCTCGACACTAAACCTGTTAAACATGAAATGATTGATATTTCTTGTTTTAAAGAGAAGCAGAGACATGAGCATCAGTGGAAGGAGATTAATGCAGTTTATTGTGAGGACTTCTGGAAACAGAAAACATCTGTGAAAGTAAAGAGCTGTTTCTGCTTTAGTCAGACGTGAGCTTCATTAACGTCTGTGTCTGACAGAAACACGGCCGCTCACAGTTTAAATATTAATTATGCATTTTATTAGTGTAGCCATGAGCTGCGTTTGGACTCGTTACTTCAGAACAATAAAATAATAAAAATAAAATGGTCTGCAGCAAATATCCATGCATCTGGAAGGAGCTGAAGATTTAAAATGTGGGTGGGATAAATTAGAAAAGACACATATATTTGCTGTGATATTTTGAAAGCATAATATTAACAGTTTTCTTTAACCTTCTGATTATTTTGTCCAGTTGTTTTTGTAAAAGAGAACCCACAGCCGACAGTAAATCCCAGTTTTATTTAAATGTAAGGATCGTGCCGACGTATTTGTGAGACACATATTGAAGATGTATCTGTAAGAATTATCCGTCACATGTGTCCACCTCAGAAGACGTTCTCCAGCTCCACAGTTTTCCAACAGCACATACACTTCTTCATCGTTCTCACGTGTCCCCCTCGTCCTGTTTCTGAGACTGTCTCTGTCTCACGGAGACGCCCACGGTCCTGTACAAATGCATTCATCTCAAGAACAGAGCTGCTTCCAATGGTCCACGGCAGGTGAGCGATAAATAAAAGACTAACATGGATTTAAAGTTAAAATATTTTTGAGCCCCATGTGTTTGGTTCCTCCTCCTTCACAATAAATGTCTTTATAAACTTAAATTAAGAATCGTATAATCTTGTAGACATGTACCCCAGCACCAAAACCGACAAAGACCGACACTAGACCGACACTAGACCGACCCCAGACCGACACTAGACCGACACTAGACCGACTCCAGACCGACTCCAGACCGACACTAGACCGACTCCAGAATGACACTACACCGACAAAGACCGACACTAGACCGACTCCAGACCGACACTAGACCGACTCCAGACCGACACTAGACCGACTCCAGACCGACTCCAGACCGACTCCAGACCGACACTAGACCGACTCCAGAATGACACTAGACCGACAAAGACCGACACTAGACCGACACTAGACCGACTCCAGACCGACTCCAGACCGACACTAGACCGACTCCAGAATGACACTAGACCGACAAAGACCGACACTAGACCGACTCCAGAATGACACTAGACCGACCCCAGACCAACACTAGACCGACCCCAGACCGACACTAGACCGACTCCAGACCGACACTAGACCGACTCCAGACCGACACTAGACCGACTCCAGACCGACACTAGACCGACTCCAGACCGACACTAGACCGACACTAGACCGACTCCAGACCGACACTAGACCGACTCCAGAATGACACTAGACCGACAAAGACAGACACTAGACCGACACTGGGCCGACTCCAGACCGACTCCAGAACGACACTAGACCGACTCCAGAATGACACTAGACCGACAAAGACCGACACTAGACCGACTCCAGACCGACACTAGACCGACACTAGACCGACTCCAGACCGACACTAGACCGACTCCAGAATGACACTAGACCGACAAAGACCGACACTAGACCGACACTAGACCGACTCCAGACCGACTCCAGACCGACACTAGACCGACTCCAGAATGACACTAGACCGACAAAGACCGACACTAGACCGACTCCAGAATGACACTAGACCGACCCCAGACCGACACTAGACCGACCCCAGACCGACACTAGACCGACTCCAGACCGACACTAGACCGACTCCAGACCGACACTAGACCGACTCCAGACCGACACTAAACCGACACTAGACCGACTCCAGACCGACACTAGACCGACTCCAGAATGACACTAGACCGACAAAGACCGACACTAGACCGACTCCAGAATGACACTAGACCGACTCCAGACCGACACTAGACCGACTCCAGACCGACTCCAGACCGACACTAGACCGACTCCAGAATGACACTAGACCGACAAAGACCGACACTAGACCGACTCCAGACCGACTCCAGACCGACTCCAGACCAACTCCAGACCGACACTAGACCGACACCAGACCGACACTAGACCGACTCCAGACCGACACTAGACCGACTCCAGACCGACACTAGACCGACACTAGACCAACTCCAGACAAACACCAGACCGACTCCAGACCGACACTAGACCGACACCAGACCGACACTAGACCGACTCCAGACCGACACTAGACCGACTCCAGACCGACACTAGACCAACTGCAGAATGACACTAGACCGACAAAGACCGACACTAGACCAGCACCAGACCGACAAAGACCGACACTAGACCGACACTAGACCGACTCCAGACCGACTCCAGACCGACACTAGACCGACTCCAGAATGACACTAGACCGACAAAGACCGACACTAGACCGACTCCAGAATGACACTAGACCGACCCCAGACCGACACTAGACCGACCCCAGACCGACACTAGACCGACTCCAGACCGACACTAGACCGACTCCAGACCGACACTAGACCGACACTAGACCGACTCCAGACCGACACTAGACCGACTCCAGAATGACACTAGACCGACAAAGACCGACACTAGACCGACTCCAGAATGACACTAGACCGACTCCAGACCGACACTAGACCGACTCCAGACCGACTCCAGACCGACACTAGACCGACTCCAGAATGACACTAGACCGACAAAGACCGACACTAGACCGACTCCAGACCGACACTAGACCGACTCCAGACCGACTCCAGACCAACTCCAGACCGACACTAGACCGACACCAGACCGACACTAGACCGACTCCAGACCGACACTAGACCGACTCCAGACCGACACTAGACCGACACTAGACCAACTCCAGACAAACACCAGACCGACTCCAGACCGACACTAGACCGACACCAGACCGACACTAGACCGACTCCAGACCGACACTAGACCGACTCCAGACCGACACTAGACCAACTGCAGAATGACACTAGACCGACAAAGACCGACACTAGACCAGCACCAGACCGACAAAGACCGACACTAGACCGACACTAGACCGACTCCAGACCGACACTACACCGACTCCAGACCGACACTACACCGACTCCAGACCGACACTAGACCGACTCCAGAATGACACTAGACCGACAAAGACCGACACTAGACCGACACTAGACCGACTCCAGAATGACACTAGACCGACTCCAGACCGACACTAGACCGACCCCAGACCGACACTAGACCGACTCCAGACCGACACTAGACCGACACTAGACCGACTCCAGACCGACTCCAGACCGACACTAGACCGACTCCAGACCGACACTAGACCGACTCCAGACCGACACTAGACCGACACTAGACCGACTCCAGACCGACACTAGACCGACTCCAGAATGACACTAGACCGAGTCCAGACCGACACTAGACCGACTCCAGACCGACACTAGACCGACTCCAGACCGACACTAGACCGACTCCAGACCAACTCCAGACCGAAACTAGACCGACTCCAGACCGACACTAGACCGACACTAGACCGACACTAGACCGACTCCAGACCGACACTAGACCGACTCCAGACCGACACTAGACCGACTCCAGACCGACACTAGACCGACTCCAGACCGACACTAGACCGACTCCAAACCGACACTAGACCGACAAAGACCGACACTAGACCGACTCCAGACAAACACCAGACCGACTCCAGACCGACACTAGACCGACACTAGACCGACTCCAGACCGACTCCAGACCGACACTAGACCGACTCCAGAATGACACTAGACCGACTCCAGACCGACACTAGACCAACTCCAGACAAACACTAGACCAACACCAGACCGACAAAGACCGACTCCAGACCGACACTAGACCGACTCCAGACCGACACTAGACCGACTCCAGAATGACACTAGACCGACTCCAGACCGGCACTAGACCGACTCCAGACCGACACTAGACCGACACCAGGCCAGCACCAGACTGACAAAGACCGACACTAGACCGACACTAGACCGACTCCAGACCGACACTAGACCAACTCCAGACAAACACTAGACCGACTCCAGACCGACACTAGACCAACTCCAGACAAACACTAGACCGACTCCAGACCGACACTAGACCAACTCCAGACAAACACTAGACCGACTCCAGACCGACACTAGACCAACTCCAGACAAACACTAGACCGACTCCAGACCGACACTAGACCGACTCCAGACCGACACTAGACCGACACTAGACCGACAATAGACCGACTCCAGACCGACACTAGACCGACTCCAGACCGACACTAGACCGACTCCAGACCGACACTAGACCGACTCCAGACCGACACTAGACCGACACTAGACCGACAATAGACCGACTCCAGACCGACAATAGACCGACTCCAGACCGACACTAGACCAACTCCAGACAAACACTAGACCGACTCCAGACCGACACTAGACCAACTCCAGACAAACACTAGACCGACTCCAGACCGACACTAGACCGACTCCAGACCGACACTAGACCAACTCCAGACCGACACTAGACCGACTCCAGACCAACTCCATACCGACACTAGACCGACTCCAGACCGGCACTGGGACCGACTCCAGACCGGCACCAGACCGACTCCAGACCGACACTGACCGACTCCAAATCGACACTAGACCGACAAAGACCGACACTAGACCAACTCCAGACAAACACCAGACCGACTCCAGACCGACACTGACCGACACTGACCGACTCCAAACCGACTCCAGACCGACACTGGACCGACTCCAGAATGACACTAGACCGACTCCAGACCGACACTAGACCAACTCCAGACAAACACTAGACCAACACCAGACCAACAAAGACCGACTCCAGACCGACACTGACCGACTCCAGAATGACACTAGATCGACTCCAGACCGACACTAGACCAACTCCAGACCGACACTAGACCGACACCAGGCCAGCACCAGACTGACAAAGACCGACACTAGACCGACTCCAGACCGACACTAGACCAACTCCAGACAAACACCAGACCGACTCCAGACCAACACTAGACCGACACTAGACCGACTCAGACCGACTCCAGACCGGCACTGGGCCGACACTAGACCGACACTGACCGACTCCAGACCGACTCCAGACCGACACTGACCGACTCCAGAATGACACTGGGACCGACTCCAGACCGACACTAGACCAACTCCAGACCGACACTAGACCTACTCCAGACCGACACTAGACCGACTCCAGAATGACACTAGACCGACTCCAGACCGACACTAGACCAACTCCAGACCGACACTAGACCAACTCCAGACAAACACCAGACCGACACCAGACCGACAAAGACCGACTCCAGACCGACGCTAGACCGACACCAGACCGACACCAGACCGACAAAGACCGACTCCAGACCGACTCCAGACCGACTCCAGACCGACACTAGACCGACTTCAGACCGACATCAGACCGACACCAGGCCAGCACCAGACTGACAAAGACCGACACTAGACCGACACTAGACCGACTTCAGACCGACACTGGGACCGACTCCAGACCGACACTAGACCGACACTAGACCGACACTAGACCGACACTAGACCGACTCCAGACCGACACTAGACCGACTCCAGACCGACACTAGACCGACTTCAGAATGACACTAGACCGACTCCAGACCGACACTAGACCAACTCCAGACAAACACTAGACCGACTCCAGACCGACACTAGACCGACTCCAGACCGACACTAGACCAACTCCAGACCGACACTAGACCGACTCCAGACCAACTCCATACCGACACTAGACCGACTCCAGACCGGCACTAGACCGACTCCAGACCGGCACTAGACCGACTCCAGACCGACACTAGACCGACTCCAAATCGACACTAGACCGACAAAGACCGACACTAGACCAACTCCAGACAAACACCAGACCGACTCCAGACCGACACTAGACCGACACTAGACCGACTCCAAACCGACTCCAGACCGACACTAGACCGACTCCAGAATGACACTAGACCGACTCCAGACCGACACTAGACCAACTCCAGACAAACACTAGACCAACACCAGACCAACAAAGACCGACTCCAGACCGACACTAGACCGACTCCAGAATGACACTAGATCGACTCCAGACCGACACTAGACCAACTCCAGACCGACACTAGACCGACACCAGGCCAGCACCAGACTGACAAAGACCGACACTAGACCGACTCCAGACCGACACTAGACCAACTCCAGACAAACACCAGACCGACTCCAGACCAACACTAGACCGACACTAGACCGACTCCAGACCGACTCCAGACCGGCACTAGACCGACACTAGACCGACACTAGACCGACTCCAGACCGACTCCAGACCGACACTAGACCGACTCCAGAATGACACTAGACCGACTCCAGACCGACACTAGACCAACTCCAGACCGACACTAGACCTACTCCAGACCGACACCAGACCGACACCAGACCGACACCAGACCGACTCCAGACCGACACTAGACCAACTCCAGACAAACACCAGACCGACTCCAGACCAACACTAGACCGACACTAGACCGACTCCAGACCGACTCCAGACCGGCACTAGACCGACACTAGACCGACACTAGACCGACTCCAGACCGACTCCAGACCGACACTAGACCAACTCCAGACCGACACTAGACCTACTCCAGACCGACACTAGACCGACTCCAGAATGACACTAGACCGACTCCAGACCGACACTAGACCAACTCCAGACCGACACTAGACCTACTCCAGACCGACACTAGACCGACTCCAGAATGACACTAGACCGACTCCAGACCGACACTAGACCAACTCCAGACCGACACTAGACCAACTCCAGACAAACACCAGACCGACACCAGACCGACAAAGACCGACTCCAGACCGACGCTAGACCGACACCAGACCGACACCAGACCGACAAAGACCGACTCCAGACCGACTCCAGACCGACTCCAGACCGACTCCAGACCGACACTAGACCGACTTCAGACCGACATCAGACCGACACCAGGCCAGCACCAGACTGACAAAGACCGACACTAGACCGACTCCAGACCGACACTAGACTGACTCCAGACTGACACTAGACCGACACCAGGCCAGAACCAGACCGACAAAGACCGACTCCAGACCGACACTAGACCAACTCCAGACCGACACTAGACCGACTCCAGACCGACACTAGACTGACTCCAGACCGGCACTAGACCGACTCCAGACCGACACCAGACCGACACTAGACCGACTCCAGACCGACAATAGACCGACTCCAGACCGACACCAGACCGACACCAGACCGACACTAGACCGACTCCAGACCGACACTAGACCGACACCAGGCCAGCACCAGACTGACAAAGACCGACACTAGACCGACACTAGACCAACTGCAGACCGACACTTGACCGACTCCAGACCGACACTAGACTGACTCCAGACCGACACCAGACCGACTCCAGACCGACACCAGACCGACTCCAGACCGACACCAGACCGACACTAGACCTACTCCAGACCGACACTAGACCGACTCCAGACCGACTCCAGACCGACACTAGACCGACTCCAGACCGACACTAGACCGACTCCAGACCGACTCCAGACCGACACCAGACCGACTCCAGACCGACACTAGACTGACTCCAGACCGACACCAGACCGACTCCAGACCGACACTAGACTGACACTAGACTGACTCCAGACCGACACCAGACCGACTCCAGACCGACACCAGACCGACACTAGACCGATTCCAGACCGACACTAGACCAACTCCAGACCGACACTAGACCGACTCCAGACCGACTCCAGACCGACTCCAAACCGACTCCAGACCGACTCCAGACCGACACCAGACCGACATAGACCAACTCCAGACCGACTCCAGACCGACACTAGACCGACTGCAGACCGACACTAGACTGACACTAGACTGACACTAGACTGACTCCAGACCGACACCAGACCGACTCCAGACCGACACAAGACCGACTCCAGACCGACACAAGACCGACTCCAGACTGACACTAGACCGACACCAGGCCTGAACCAGACCGACAAAGACCGACTCCAGACCGAAACTAGACTAACTGCAGACCGACACTTGACCGACTCCAGACCGACACTAGACTGACTCCAGACCGACACCAGACCGACTCCAGACCGACACCAGACCGACTCCAGACCGACACCAGACCGACACTAGACCGACTCCAGACCGACACTAGACCGACTCCAGACCGACTCCAGACCGACACTAGACCGACTCCAGACCGACACTAGACCGACTCCAGACCGACTCCAGACCGACACTAGACCGACTCCAGACCGACACTAGACTGACTCCAGACCGACACCAGACCGACTCCAGACCGACACTAGACTGACACTAGACTGACTCCAGACCGACACCAGACCGACTCCAGACCGACACCAGACCGACACTAGACCGATTCCAGACCGACACTAGACCAACTCCAGACCGACACTGGACCGACTCCAGACCGACTCCAGACCGACTCCAAACCGACTCCAGACCGACTCCAGACCGACACTAGACCGACATAGACCAACTCCAGACCGACTCCAGACCGACACTAGACCGACTGCAGACCGACACTAGACTGACACTAGACTGACACTAGACTGACTCCAGACCGACACCAGACCGACTCCAGACCGACACAAGACCGACTCCAGACCGACACAAGACCGACTCCAGACCGACACAAGACCGACTCCAGACTGACACTAGACCGACACCAGGCCTGAACCAGACCGACAAAGACCGACTCCAGACCGAAACTAGACTAACTGCAGACCGACACTTGACCGACTCCAGACCGATTCCAGACCGACACTAGACCGACTCCAGACCGACACTAGACCGACTCCAGACCGACACTAGACCGACTCCAGACCGACACCAGACCGACTCCAGACCGACACCAGACTGACACTAGACTGACTCCAGACCGACACCAGACCGACTCCAGACCGACACCAGACCGACTCCAGACCGACACCAGACCGACACTAGACCGACACTAGACCGACTCCAGACCGACTTCAGACCGACACTAGACCGACTCCAGACCGACACTAGACCGACTCCAGACCGACACTAGACCGACTCCAGACCGACTCCAGACCGACACTAGACCGACTCCAGACCGACACTAGACTGACTCCAGACCGACACCAGACCGACTCCAGACCGACACTAGACTGACACTAGACTGACTCCAGACCGACACCAGACCGACTCCAGACCGACACCAGACCGACACTAGACCGACTCCAGACCGACACAAGACCAACTCCAGACCGACACTAGACCGACTCCAGACCGACTCCAGACCGACACTAGACCGACTCCAGACCAACTCCAGACCGACTCCAGACCGACACTAGACCGACTGCAGACCGACACTAGACCGACTCGAGACCGACACTAGACCGACACTAGACTGACACTAGACTGACTCCAGACCGACACCAGACCGACTCCAGACCGACTCCGGACCAACTCCAGACCGACATAGACCAACTCCAGACCGACTCCAGACCGACACTAGACCGACTGCAGACCGACACTAGACCAACTCCAGACCGACACTAGACCGACTCCAGACCGACACTAGACTGACTCCAGACCGACACCAGACCGACTCCAGACCGACACCAGACCGACACTAGACCGACTCCAGACCGACACTAGACCAACTCCAGATCGACACTAGACCGACTCCAGACCGACTCCAGACCGACTCCAAACCGACTCCAGACCGACTCAAGACCGACTCCAGACCGACACTAGACCGACTCCAGACCGACTCCAGACCGACTCCAGACCGACATAGACCAACTCCAGACCGACTCCAGACCGACACTAGACCGACTGCAGACCGACACTAGACCGACTCCAGACCGACACAAGACCGACTCCAGACCGACACTAGACTGACACTAGACTGACACTAGACTGACTCCAGACCGACACCAGACCGACTCCAGACCGACTCCGGACCAACTCCAGACCGACATAGACCAACTCTAGACCGACTCCAGACCGACACTAGACCGACTCCAGACCGACACAAGACCAACTCCAGACCGACACTAGACCGACTCCAGACCGACACTAGACTGACTCCAGACCGACACCAGACCGACTCCAGACCGACACCAGACCGACACTAGACCGACTCCAGACCGACACTAGACCAACTCCAGATCGACACTAGACCGACTCCAGACCGACTCCAGACCGACTCCAAACCGACTCCAGACCGACTCAAGACCGACTCAAGACCGACACTAGACCGACTCCAGACCGACTCCAGACCGACTCCAGACCGACATAGACCAACTCCAGACCGACTCCAGACCGACACTAGACCGACTGCAGACCGACACTAGACCGACTCCAGACCGACACAAGACCGACTCCAGACCGACACTAGACTGACACTAGACTGACACTAGACCGACTCCAGACCGACACCAGACCGACTCCAGACCGACACAAGACCGACTCCAGACCGACACAAGACCGACACTAGACCGACTCCAGACCGACACTAGACCGACACCAGACCGACTCCAGACCGACACTAGACCGACTCCAGACCGACACCAGACCGACACTAGACCGACTCCAGACCGAAACTAGACTAACTGCAGACCGACACTTGACCGACTCCAGACCGACTCCAGACCGACACTAGACCGACTCCAGACCGACTCCAGACCGACTCCAGACCGACACTAGACCGACTCCAGACCAACTCCAGACCGACTCCAGACCGACACTAGACCGACTGCAGACCGACACTAGACCGACTCCAGACCGACACTAGACCGACACTAGACTGACACTAGACTGACTCCAGACCGACACCAGACCGACTCCAGACCGACACAAGACCGACTCCAGACCGACACAAGACCGACTCCAGACTGACACTAGACCGACACCAGGCCTGAACCAGACCGACTCCAGACCGACTCCAGACCGACACTAGACCGACTCCAGACCGACACTAGACCGACTCCAGACCGACACCAGACCGACTCCAGACCGACATAGACCAACTCTAGACCGACTCCAGACCGACACTAGACTGACACCAGACCGACACCAGACCAACTCCAGACCGACTCCAGACCGACACTAGACCGACTCCAGACCGACACAAGACCGACTCCAGACCGACACAAGACCGACTCCAGACTGACACTAGACCGACACCAGGCCTGAACCAGACCGACAAAGACCGACTCCAGACCGAAACTAGACTAACTGCAGACCGACACTTGACCGACTCCAGACCGACTCCAGACCGACACTAGACCGACTCCAGACCGACTCCAGACCGACTCCAGACCGACACTAGACCGACTCCAGACCAACTCCAGACCGACTCCAGACCGACACTAGACCGACTGCAGACCGACACTAGACCGACTCCAGACCGACACAAGACCGACTCCAGACCGACACAAGACCGACTCCAGACCGACTCCAGACTGACACTAGACCGACACCAGGCCTGAACCAGACCGACAAAGACCGACTCCAGACCGAAACTAGACTAACTGCAGACCGACACTTGACCGACTCCAGACCGACTCCAGACCGACACTAGACCGACTCCAGACCGACACTAGACCGACTCCAGACCGACACTAGACCGACTCCAGACCGACACTAGACCGACTCCAGACCGACTCCAGACCGACTCCAGACCGACTCCAGACCGACACTAGACTGACTCCAGACCGACACCAGACCGACTCCAGACCGACACCAGACCGACACTAGACCGACTCCAGACCGACACTAGACCAACTCCAGATCGACACTAGACCGACTCCAGACCGACTCCAGACCGACTCCAAACCGACTCCAGACCGACTCAAGACCGACACTAGACCGACTCCAGACCGACTCCAGACCGACTCCAGACCGACATAGACCAACTCCAGACCGACACCAGACCGACACTAGACTGACTCCAGACCGACTCCAGACCGACTCCAGACCGACACCAGACCGACACTAGACTGACTCCAGACCGACCCCGGACCGACTCCGGAGCGACTCCGGACCGACTCTGGACCGACTCCGGACCGACTCCGGACCGACTCCAGACCGACTCCAGACCGGCCTGTCTGAACTTTCTTCTTCTCTCGAGAATGTTGTCGAACATGTTTGGATCTAAAATGGCCGAATATCTTTGTTTCATTTATGTGACTGAAAGAAAAAAAAAATAAAACAAATTGGACTGAATTAAAATTAAATGTTTGGGTTAGGGTTAGGGTTAGGGTGACATCATCTTAAAGTTATTAGGTAAATTCAACAAAATATTTTAAGTAGAAATAACACAAGCAAACCTAATAACTTTAATAATTTAAATATAACGTCATGTGTCAGAACTGTTTTAGATGGAAAAACACTTTTGAACAAAATAAAGACAAATATTAAACCTCACAATAAAGTATTTTAAAAATAGTCCATCAATAATGTCTTCCAAAATAAAATAAAAACTGAAACCAGGGCTGTCCCTTTATGATATTTCAAACCTGAGCTGTTCGTCCACACTTTCTTTTCATCACATGATGTTTTTCTGTGAATTCCACTCAAAGGAAAGTGTGGGCTCTTTAGGAACGATTAAATCCTCTGAGAAACCACGAACAAAGAGGCTCTTCTCATTAAAACCAGAAAAGACGCCGTGTTTTGGATAAAAAATAAAAGGTTTGACTCATAAACGTGTCTCTGAAGCTCACAGGAAGTTCTCCCACTCTTTTCTGCCGCTATCTGCAGCTCGTCTCTCCCACAGAGCTCCCTGAGGTCGGTTCCTCCCCCGACAGGAAGTGGATAAGTCCCGACAGGAAGTGGATAACCCCAGGAGGAAGTGCTCCCTGAAATAGAGAGAACTCACCCACACTTTTCTGCAGCAGCCAATCAGAGCGCAGCAAACACTTCCTGTGTTTTGAATCTCAAACACTTCAAATGATAAAGAATTAACTCTAGAGTTCGGTTTCCTTTTGAACTAATAACACTGACACTTTTCACTGTGGACTCTAAGACCAAGACCGAGACCAGGACCAGACCAGGACCAGACCAAGACGAAGACAAAGACCAGACCAGGACCAGACCAGGACCAGACCAGACCAGGACCAGGACCAAGACCAAGACCTTTTCAGTCTAAGAATAGTTAAAGAGTTTATTACCAGCCTTTGAAAGAACGGCGCTGAAGCGACAGTGGTTCTGGAGGTTGTCCCGTGACCGAGGGGCAGCAGGTCAAAGATCTGCCACAGTCAGAGGTTATTCTGGGGTTATTTTAAGAAGGTTGGATCTTGAGGAGGAGGAAATCTTTGCTGCAGCTGAACCAGATGCTACTGTTTTCTCTCAATTAAAGTCCCAGCTCCATAAAAGGCTGTTTACATTCTTCCTTTCTTTTAATGTCATTTCTGTCATTCACAGCGTTATGTTTGGACATTTCTGGATCATATTTTCACTCACTCTATTGACCCTTATTGTTGGCATTAAATAAAATGTTTTTTATTTGACATAAAGCCTTTTATCTGCTCGTGGTGCAGTCTTCATTATCTCCTCAGCCTCGGCTCTAAACCACTCTGTTTTCCGTCGTCTCTAAAGTAAATGCTAATGCTCCTCTCCGCATCTGGATCGGGTCTAACTCAAACCATTCTCGTCTACATTTCAAAATAAACCCCAACCCGTAATTATCCTCAGTGTTTTTGTGGAAAACAATCGCAGCCTGACGTCTGAATATTCATTGAAACAGGAAGCGTTTGGAGAAGTTCGGAGGAAACGCAGTGGAGTTGAATAAAGAGTGAGGAATGTGTTCAGCAGACGGTTGGAGGAGAAAACGAAGCAGTTATATTTGTGTTTCTGTTACAAGCAGCTGGAGTTTGGAAAAGGGCATTTGAATCAGAAAAAATATAAAATTTCTGAGCCAAGGAAACTGTTCTGGTGGTGGACACAGGAACATTTTCAGAGTAAACATCCAGGACAGTAGCCACTCTTTCAGAAATGTCCAATCGTCAAAACTGGGCCTTCTTTAATTTTCCTTTATTTATTCTTGCCTAGAGATTTCAGAATAAAATTGCACCATACCAACGTTATTTATAAAGCACTTTAAGAAATTGTGCAGTCATCTGAAGTGCTGCACACGAGCAAGGAAATAAAACAGAATGCAATAGAAGCACAAAAAACTCAAGACAGCATAAAACACAGTGAATAAATAACTCAAGTTAAAAGCACAAAGGCTTTAAAAAATAATAGTAAAAGTGATTTAAACTGTAACTAGCTTTTTTTTCATGTGACACGGACACAGCCTTGTATCAGCTCTGGTGACAGCGGGCTGGGCACATTCACCTGACCAACTGTCAGCTCCAGTGACAGCGGGCGGGGCACATTCACCTGTCCAACTGTCAGCTCTGGTGACAGCGGGCGGGGCACATTCACCTGACCAACTGTCAGCTCCAGTGACAGCGGGCGGGGCACATTCACCTGTCCAACTGTCAGCTCCGGTGACAGTGGGTGGGGCACATTTACCTGTCAGCTCTGGTGACAGTGGGCGGGGCTCATTCACCTGTCCAACTGTCAGCTCCGGTGACAGTGGGTGGGGCACATTCACCTGTCAGCTCTGGTGACAGTGGGCGGGGCACATTCACCTGTCCAACTGTCAGCTCCAGTGACAGTGGGCGGGGCACATTCACCTGTCCAACTGTCAGCTCCGGTGACAGTGGGCGGGGCACATTCACCTGTCCAACTATCAGCTCCAGTGACAGTGGGCGGGGCACATTCACCTGTCAGCTCCAGTGACAGTGGGTGGGGCACATTCACCTGTCAGCTCCGGTGACAGTGGGCGGGGCACATTCACCTGTCCACCAAAGGATGAACTTTGACATGATAGCGAGCTAATGTTGCCGGCCTGTAAAGGGAAGTGAGTAGAGCCCGCCCCCTGCATGTGACATCACAATTCTAGATTTTGAGAAATGAGGCTCCTTTAGGCATTCTGAGGGATAACAGTGAGATCCCACACTTTGTTTCACACTTTGTGAATTAGTTAAGTCCAAACAGAAGCAGTTAAATGTTCCCTTTAAGAGGTCCTCTAAGCTTATCCTGGGTCTAAAACAGTATTAAGTTTGAGCTGAACACAAACAACTAGTGGCAGACATGTTTTTTTTACAGGTGTTGAATGTTTCAGAGATAAAAGATTGATCTGAAGTCACTGCTGCAGGACGAGTGTAAAACATTTAAAGAGCTCTCATTGATTTGACCTGAAGCTGAATCACTTGCTGTTCATCCATTTATCATGAATCTAACATGAATTTATCAGCGATTTACTCAGAGGAGGTGAATATTTCAGTGTGACCTCAGTCCAACGCTGCTGGGCTTTGTTTAGACTCTGTTTACTGTAAAGAACATTCTTTTGGATCGCTACAAAAGCACTGCTGCAACAGTGTTTTCGGTCTTAGCAGCGACTAAAGTTTACAGTTTACAGTCTTCTTACTGTCTCACCAGCCCTCGATGGAAACAAGCACAGTCCTACTGACCTTCACAAGTACGAGAAGTGTCTCTTTCACAAATGACATAACTTATGTGAAAAAGCCAGTGAAAAAAGTCTGGTGTGAGGTGAAAGAAGGTTGAGCTGCTGCTTTAGAGGATTGTTTTCTGTCTGCAGACACGAGGTTTAACGGGGAGTATTTCTCTGGTCTGAAATGTTCTTATGGTCTTGTTTTTCTTATAAACACAATATTCTTTTTCTGCTGAGGTTACACTATAAGATTTTTAAAAAGTATTTCAATGTTCATCTCTCCAGCTTTTCTCAGTAACTTCCACTTGAAAACTAAACTTCTGGAGAATGATCGATTTCCCGTCTCTGCTCAGCTCAGACTGACAGTGGACTGCGTTTCCCATCATCCCTCAGGAGCCGTTTGACTGACAGTGGACTGCGTTTCCCATCATCCCTCAGGAGCGCAGGGTCAGTGCAGTTGTAGTCCACTGAGGTCATAGACAGAGATGTTAGTTCCATTATTGATCATCATCGACGTCAAAGGCCCTGAACCGCCTCATCTTTATTGAACGCTGCTCTGGGACCAGACCAGTCCAGACCAGACCAAGACCAGGACTCTCTGAGACTTCAGACCCGGAGCTGCTAAAGCCCCATGTTTCTGGTCTGGTTGCCCCAAATTTTTTTGAATATATATTTTTTCATAATTAAAAAGATTAAACATGTTGAACTGAACAAAATCGTTTTGAAGTATAGAGTTCACTTGATGCCATTATTTTTTAGAAACAAAGGCCAACCTAAAATATCACTGACTGCTCTGATCTGGAATTTTTTTCTGTTGTTTTTAGAGTCCTTGTTTTAGCCGCCGCCCCTTTTTAAATTAAATCTTGGTTTGTTGGTCGGAGAGGATTGAGGGGTTCAGACCTACTTCATAAAAAAGTGAAAGGGTCTGCCTGGCCAGGCATTCAGACATAATGAGTAGATCCCTGAACGTGTGCTGCCCCTAAGGCTTAACATTTCCATAAAACTCACTAAAATGTCACAATTATGAAAATACTCAGATTTATGCACCAAAGGTCAAGACCACTGTCTTTTCTTCTTGTTTGGGTCTTTTGGGGATTTCCAAGAACTGACCTAAAATAATCAAAGATTGTCTCTGTGGAAGCGCTCCCTTCTTTTGTTTTTCTAATAAAACTCTGTTGTTCCTGAACTTATTCTTTGCTGATAAAATGAGACGTTGTCAGATCGAGGAGGTGAAAAACAAATCCAATAACATGATTCTTGCCAAAATAATAAAACATTAAAGCTCTATTCTTCTGTTTTTTATCGAGGCTGACGTCTAAGTTCAGTCCCATCTCCTTCAGCTCAGGCCTCTCCCTCAGTTTGTCTCCGCGGACGATAAACTCCCACGTTCCTCTTTGTTTTCTGTGTTTTTCTGTGTTTTTGATAAAATCCCTCCATCGCTGCTCGGCTCTCAGGAGCCTGACCCTGAACTGTCTCTGGGCTCGGTCTAATTCCTGAAACAAATGGGGCGTTTAAACTCTTCAAGATGTTCATTAAAAGAAGAGCTGCATTGTTCTTCGTCCTGAACTTCAGCCCCCACAATGCCCTGCTGCTTCCTGTCGGTTGCTCTCAGGGTTTGGGTGTGTTCAGTCTTTATTTATTATCGATGTTCACAAAGACATCAGACCAGGACCAGACCTGGACCAGACCTGGGCCTAAACCAGACCTGGACCAGGACCAGACCAGGACCTGGACCAGGACCAGGACCAGACCAGGACCAGACCTGGACCAGACCAGGACCAGACCTGGACCAGATCTGGGCCAGGACCAAACCAGGACCAGACCTGGGCCTAAACCAGACCAGGACCAGATCTGGGCCAGGACCAAACCAGGACCAGACCTGGGCCTAAACCAGACCAGGACCAGACCTGGACCAGGACCAGACCAGGACCTGGACCAGGACCAGGACCAGACCAGGACCAGGACCAGGACCAGGACCAGGACTTGTTGTTTCAGTGCAATACCACAACTGTCCACTAGAGCTGATGAGTATTGTGATCAGAATGTGGAGAACAGTGTTTTTACAGATTCTTACTGAACTCATAAAGTGATTATTGAAGCTGCTCTGAATCTCATTTCCATCGAACGCTGCATTAATCCGAGGTCAGAGGTCACCGATAATCCATTTCACATGAGCCTCTTTCAGTGAGACGAATAAATTAATGAAACTGAAACTTTAAAAGCCTTCTGTTTCAGGCGATCTGTAAAAAACAGAAAAGAAAAGCCCTTTGTTTAAGGCAGGCCCTAACATTTATTTGAATACTTCTGTGGAAATGGGGTGGGGTCAGATTTAGCTCTGGTTCTGCTCAGGTCTAGGTTTAGAGGTGATTAGTTCTGGTTTAGTCCTGCTTTAACGTGAGAGTCAGAATGTGTAAGAGTGTTTTAATCACTGTTAACGTCTCTGGATGGGTCTTTTATCAGACTGTCTGTCCACACTCCGGTTCATTTGGGCCAAAAGACGAGGAAGGAACCAACAGCAGACCTGTTGGATGAGACACTGAGTCGCCAAAAGCCCCTGCAGCTTGTGTTAAAAATGAGATTTGTCGACAATTTCTCAGATCAACAGAAAAAAGAGAAATAAATTTCCCTCAAGACGTGATGCGTTCAAAGACGTCTCAGACCAACGCCATTCTCACCGCTTTCATTTTTTACATATGTTTGTTATTCGTTTTATCATCAACTGAAATCTGTGACGCTGTCTATCGCCCCCTATAGGCCATTTAACATGACTTTAGTCCAGACTTAGACCAGGTCCAGACTCATGGAGACCAGTGTTAGTCCAGTCTTAGACCAGGTCCAGACTCGTGGAGGTCAGTGGTAGTCCAGTCTTAGACCAGGTCCAGACTCGTGGAGGTCAGTGTTAGTCCAGACTTAGACCAGGTCCAGACTCACGGAGACAGAGTTAGTCCGGTCTTAGACCAGGTCCAGACTCATAGAGTCCAGTGTTAGTCCAGTCTTAGACCAGGTCCAGACTCACGGAGACCAGTGTTAGTCCGGTCTTAGACCAGGTCCAGACTCACGGAGGCCAGTGTTAGTCCGGTCTTAGACCAGGTCCAGACTCGTGGAGGTCAGTGTTAGTCCAGACTTATACCAGGTCCAGACTCACGGAGACAGAGTTAGTCCGGTCTTAGACCAGGTCCAGACTCACGGAGACCAGTGTTAGTCCGGTCTTAGACCAGGTCCAGACTCACGGAGGCCAGTGTTAGTCCGGTCTTAGACCAGGTCCAGACTCACGGAGGTCAGTGTTAGTCCGGTCTTAGACCAGGTCCAGACTCACGGAGGTCAGTGTTAGTCCAGACTTAGACCAGGTCCAGACTCACGGAGGTCAGTGTTAGTCCAGACTTAGACCAGGTCCAGACTCACGGAGGCCAGTGTTAGTCCGGTCTTAGACCAGGTCCAGACTCACGGAGGTCAGTGTTAGTCCGGTCTTAGACCAGGTCCAGACTCACGGAGGACAGTGTTAGTCCAGACTTAGACCAGGTCCAGACTCATGGAGACCAGTGTTAGTCCAGTCTTAGACCAGGTCCAGACTCACGGAGGTCAGAGTTAGTCCAGTCTTAGACCAGGTCCAGACTCATGGAGACCAGTGTTAGTCCAGACTTAGACCAGGTCCAGACTCACGGAGGTCAGTGTTTGAAGGAGACAGAGTTAGTCCGGTCTTAGATCAGGTCCAGACTCGTGGAGGTCAGTGTTTGAAGGAGACAGAGTTAGTCCGGTCTTAGACCAGGTCCAGACTCACGGAGGCCAGTGTTAGTCCAGACTTAGACCAGGTCCAGACTCATGGAGACCAGTGTTTGAAGGAGACAGACTGGTCTTTACTACAGAGGACACGTTTGGTGAAAACACATGAAAGTTTGTTCATGTAAATAACTCTGTAGCGAGATAAAGCCCAGCTCTCTTACAGTTGTCTTTTGGACTTAGAGACGAAAACTGGGTCCAGATGCTTTCACTTTTCCTTTTTTTTTCAATTCTGTAGAGTGTTCCGCTGACTCATCTTTTTTAAATGTTTGCAGTGAGTCTGAACTAAACATGACAAAATCTCTTTAAAAATAAAATTGAGAATTTTGTGGCAACCCCCAAAACCTCAGGGGCCCAACGTCTGGTCCTGACTCAGTGAAACTGTGGATCATAAAGAAAGAGCTTCAACAACATAACTCTGGACAAGAATCTGGAGGACTGTGTTTCAGAGACTCTGGACACTGGCTGTAAATCAGAGTCATGTAGCACTCTGCACCGCGGCCCCTGAGGCCCCTGAGGCCCCTGAAACAAGGGCCACAATAAAACTTGTGACTGAGCTGAGCCTCCTGTCGCTCAGCTGTAAATAACAACAGCAGCTGCAAAGGGCTTTAGAAGAATGATCGCTCACTTTGTCTCAGGCTGAAGTCAAACAACGAACATCAACTAAAGGTTTTACTTGGATTTGAACTGGTTTTACTTGGATTTGAACTGGTTTTAGTTGGATTTGAACTGGTTTTAGTTGGATTTGAAGTGGTTTTAGTTGGATTTGAACTGGTTTTAGTTGGATTTGAACTGGTTTTAGTTGGATTTGAACTGGTTTTAGTTGGATTTGAGGTGTTTTTTGTTGGATCTGAAGTGGTTTTAGTTGGATTTGAACTGGTTTTAGTTGGATTTGAAGTGGTTTTAGTTGGA
The DNA here is from genome assembly GCA_024349245.1 of Neodontobutis hainanensis. Lineage (NCBI taxonomy): Eukaryota > Metazoa > Chordata > Actinopteri > Gobiiformes > Odontobutidae > Neodontobutis > Neodontobutis hainanensis. The sequence goes on along the minus strand of JALDNG010000067.1, from coordinate 1,115,770 downwards.
TCTGAAGTGGTTTTAGTTGGATTTGAGCTGGTTTTAGTTGGATTTGAAGTGGTTTTAGTTGGTTTTGAACTGGTTTTACTTGGATTTGAAGTGGTTTTAGTTGGATTAGAAGTGGTTTTAGTTGGATTTGAAGTGGTTTTAGTTGGATTTGAAGTGGTTTTAGTTGGAACTGGTTTTAGTTGGATTTGAACTGGTTTTAGTTGGATTTGAACTGGTTTTAGTTGGATTTGAACTGGTTTTAGTTGGATTTGAAGTGGTTTTAGTTGAATTTGAACTGGTTTTAGTTGGATTTGAAGTGGTTTTAGTTGGATTTGAAGTGGTTTTAGTTGGATTTGAACTGGTTTTAGTTGGATTTGAACTGGTTTTAGTTGGATTTGAAGTGGTTTTAGTTGGATTTGAACTGGTTTTAGTTGGATTTGAAGTGGTTTTAGTTGGATTTGAAGTGGTTTTAGTTGGATTTGAAGTGGTTTTAGTTGGATTTGAACTGGTTTTAGTTGGATTTGAACTGGTTTTAGTTGGATTTGAACTGGTTTTAGTTGGATTTGAAGTGGTTTTAGTTGGATTTGAACTGGTTTTACTTGGATTTGAAGTGGTTTTAGTTGGATTTGAAGTGGTTTTAGTTGGATTTGAACTGGTTTTAGTTGGATTTGAACTGGTTTTAGTTGGATTTGAAGTGGTTTTACTTGGATTTGAAGTGGTTTTAGTTGGATTTGAAGTGGTTTTAGTTGGATTTGAACTGGTTTTAGTTGGATTTGAACTGGTTTTAGTTGGATTTGAACTGGTTTTAGTTGGATTTGAAGTGGTTTTAGTTGGATTTGAAGTGGTTTTAGTTGGATTTGAACTGGTTTTAGTTGGATTTGAACTGGTTTTAGTTGGATTTGAAGTGGTTTTAGTTGGATTTGAACTGGTTTTAGTTGGATTTGAACTGGTTTTAGTTGGATTTGAACTGGTTTTAGTTGGATTTGAAGTGGTTTTAGTTGGATCTGAAGTGGTTTTAGTTGGATTTGAACTGGTTTTAGTTGGATTTGAAGTGGTTTTAGTTGGATCTGAAGTGGTTTTAGTTGGATTTGAACTGGTTTTAGTTGGATTTGAAGTGGTTTTAGTTGGATTTGAACTGGTTTTACTTGGATTTGAAGTGGTTTTAGTTGGATTTGAAGTGGTTTTAGTTGGATTTGAACTGGTTTTAGTTGGATTTGAACTGGTTTTAGTTGGATTTGAAGTGGTTTTAGTTGGATTTGAACTGGTTTTAGTTGGATTTGAACTGGTTTTAGTTGGATTTGAACTGGTTTTAGTTGGATTTGAAGTGGTTTTAGTTGAATTTGAACTGGTTTTAGTTGGATTTGAAGTGGTTTTAGTTGGATTTGAAGTGGTTTTAGTTGGATTTGAAGTGGTTTTAGTTGGATTTGAACTGGTTTTAGTTGGATTTGAACTGGTTTTAGTTGGATTTGAAGTGGTTTTAGTTGGATTTGAACTGGTTTTAGTTGGATTTGAAGTGGTTTTAGTTGGATTTGAAGTGGTTTTAGTTGGATTTGAAGTGGTTTTAGTTGGATTTGAACTGGTTTTAGTTGGATTTGAAGTGGTTTTAGTTGGATTTGAACTGGTTTTAGTTGGATTTGAAGTGGTTTTAGTTGGATTTGAACTGGTTTTACTTGGATTTGAAGTGGTTTTAGTTGGATTTGAAGTGGTTTTAGTTGGATTTGAACTGGTTTTAGTTGGATTTGAACTGGTTTTAGTTGGATTTGAAGTGGTTTTACTTGGATTTGAAGTGGTTTTAGTTGGATTTGAAGTGGTTTTAGTTGGATTTGAACTGGTTTTAGTTGGATTTGAACTGGTTTTAGTTGGATTTGAACTGGTTTTAGTTGGATTTGAAGTGGTTTTAGTTGGATTTGAAGTGGTTTTAGTTGGATTTGAACTGGTTTTAGTTGGATTTGAACTGGTTTTAGTTGGATTTGAAGTGGTTTTAGTTGGATTTGAACTGGTTTTAGTTGGATTTGAACTGGTTTTAGTTGGATTTGAACTGGTTTTAGTTGGATTTGAAGTGGTTTTAGTTGGATCTGAAGTGGTTTTAGTTGGATTTGAACTGGTTTTAGTTGGATTTGAAGTGGTTTTAGTTGGATCTGAAGTGGTTTTAGTTGGATTTGAACTGGTTTTAGTTGAATTTGAAGTGGTTTTAGTTGGATTTGAACTGGTTTTACTTGGATTTGAAGTGGTTTTAGTTGGATTTGAAGTGGTTTTAGTTGGATTTGAACTGGTTTTAGTTGGATTTGAACTGGTTTTAGTTGGATTTGAAGTGGTTTTAGTTGGATTTGAACTGGTTTTAGTTGGATTTGAACTGGTTTTAGTTGGATTTGAAGTCGTTTTAGTTGGATTTGAAGTGGTTTTAGTTGGATTTGAACTGGTTTTAGTTGGATTTGAAGTGGTTTTAGTTGGATTTGAACTGGTTTTAGTTGGATTTGAACTGGTTTTAGTTGGATTTGAAGTGGTTTTAGTTGGATTTGAAGTGGTTTTAGTTGATTTGAACTGGTTTTAGTTGGATTTGAACTGGTTTTAGTTGGATTTGAAGTGGTTTTAGTTGGATTTGAACTGGTTTTAGTTGGATTTGAAGTCGTTTTAGTTGGATTTGAAGTGGTTTTAGTTGGATTTGAACTGGTTTTAGTTGGATTTGAAGTGGTTTTAGTTGGATTTGAACTGGTTTTAGTTGGATTTGAACTGGTTTTAGTTGGATTTGAAGTGGTTTTAGTTGGATTTGAACTGGTTTTAGTTGGATTTGAACTGGTTTTAGTTGGATTTGAACTGGTTTTAGTTGGATTTGAAGTGGTTTTAGTTGGATTTGAACTGGTTTTAGTTGGATTTGAAGTCGTTTTAGTTGGATTTGAAGTGGTTTTAGTTGGATTTGAACTGGTTTTAGTTGGATTTGAAGTGGTTTTAGTTGGATTTGAACTGGTTTTAGTTGGATTTGAAGTGGTTTTAGTTGGATTTGAAGTGGTTTTAGTTGGATTTGAACTGGTTTTAGTTGGATTTGAAGTGGTTTTAGTTGGATTTGAAGTGGTTTTAGTTGGATTTGAACTGGTTTTAGTTGGATTTGAAGTGGTTTTAGTTGGATTTGAACTGGTTTTAGTTGGATTTGAAGTGGTTTTAGTTGGATTTGAAGTGGTTTTAGTTGGATTTGAAGTGGTTTTAGTTGGATTTGAACTGGTTTTAGTTGGATTTGAAGTGGTTTTAGTTGGATTTGAACTGGTTTTACTTGGATTTGAAGTGGTTTTAGTTGGATTTGAAGTGGTTTTAGTTGGATTTGAACTGGTTTTAGTTGGATTTGAACTGGTTTTAGTTGGATTTGAAGTGGTTTTAGTTGGATTTGAACTGGTTTTAGTTGGATTTGAACTGGTTTTAGTTGGATTTGAAGTCGTTTTAGTTGGATTTGAAGTGGTTTTAGTTGGATTTGAACTGGTTTTAGTTGGATTTGAAGTGGTTTTAGTTGGATTTGAACTGGTTTTAGTTGGATTTGAACTGGTTTTAGTTGGATTTGAAGTGGTTTTAGTTGGATTTGAACTGGTTTTAGTTGGATTTGAACTGGTTTTAGTTGGATTTGAACTGGTTTTAGTTGGATTTGAAGTGGTTTTAGTTGGATTTGAACTGGTTTTAGTTGGATTTGAAGTCGTTTTAGTTGGATTTGAAGTGGTTTTAGTTGGATTTGAACTGGTTTTAGTTGGATTTGAAGTGGTTTTAGTTGGATTTGAACTGGTTTTAGTTGGATTTGAACTGGTTTTAGTTGGATTTGAAGTGGTTTTAGTTGGATTTGAACTGGTTTTAGTTGGATTTGAACTGGTTTTAGTTGGATTTGAACTGGTTTTAGTTGGATTTGAAGTGGTTTTAGTTGGATTTGAACTGGTTTTAGTTGGATTTGAAGTCGTTTTAGTTGGATTTGAAGTGGTTTTAGTTGGATTTGAACTGGTTTTAGTTGGATTTGAAGTGGTTTTAGTTGGATTTGAACTGGTTTTAGTTGGATTTGAAGTGGTTTTAGTTGGATTTGAAGTGGTTTTAGTTGGATTTGAACTGGTTTTAGTTGGATTTGAAGTGGTTTTAGTTGGATTTGAACTGGTTTTAGTTGGATTTGAAGTGGTTTTAGTTGGATTTGAACTGGTTTTAGTTGGATTTGAAGTGGTTTTAGTTGGATTTGAAGTGGTTTTAGTTGGATTTGAACTGGTTTTAGTTGGATTTGAACTGGTTTTAGTTGGATTTGAACTGGTTTTAGTTGGATTTGAAGTGGTTTTAGTTGGATTTGAACTGGTTTTAGTTGGATTTGAAGTCGTTTTAGTTGGATTTGAAGTGGTTTTAGTTGGATTTGAACTGGTTTTAGTTGGATTTGAACTGGTTTTAGTTGGATTTGAAGTGGTTTTAGTTGGATTTGAAGTGGTTTTAGTTGGATTTGAACTGGTTTTAGTTGGATTTGAAGTGGTTTTAGTTGGATTTGAACTGGTTTTAGTTGGATTTGAAGTGGTTTTAGTTGGATTTGAACTGGTTTTAGTTGGATTTGAACTGGTTTTAGTTGGATTTGAACTGGTTTTAGTTGGATTTGAACTGGTTTTAGTTGGATTTGAACTGGTTTTAGTTGGATTTGAACTGGTTTTAGTTGGATTTGAACTGGTTTTAGTTGGATTTGAACTGGTTTTAGTTGGATTTGAACTGGTTTTAGTTGGATTTGAACTGGTTTTAGTTGGATTTGAAGTGGTTTTACTTGGATTTGAAGTGGTTTTAGTTGGATTTGAAGTGGTTTTAGTTGGATTTGAACTGGTTTTAGTTGGATTTGAACTGGTTTTAGTTGGATTTGAAGTGGTTTTAGTTGGATTTGAAGTGGTTTTAGTTGGATTTGAACTGGTTTTAGTTGGATTTGAAGTGGTTTTAGTTGGATTTGAACTGGTTTTAGTTGGATTTGAAGTGGTTTTAGTTGGATTTGAACTGGTTTTAGTTGGATTTGAAGTGGTTTTAGGCCTCAGATCAGTGTCTGACACAGGAGTTGTCTTTTTTACGTCCTGTTGATGTGAGACGGTGTTGTTCTGCGTTTTGTGGTTCAGCTGGGATTCAGACCCAAACTAGGATCAGGTTTAATGCCCAGGTGGACTACAGTAGAGGAGCGTAAAAGTCTACGAGCTGACGATAGATTTATGAAGAAGAGACAGTTTATCTCAGAGTCAGAGCTGAAGGCTTTGGCTTTGGTCCAGTTCTCAGCAAAAACTGAATGAGAGAGCCGTCCGGAGAAAAAACAGAAAAGACAAAAGACTACAGCAGGACTACATCAGGACTACAGCAGGTCTAAAACAGGACTACAGTAGGACTACAGCAGGTCTACAGTAGGACTACAGATGGACTACAGCAGGTCTACAACAGGACTACAGCAGGTCTACAACAGGTCTACAGTAGGACTACAGATGGACTACAGCAGGTCTACAACAGGACTACAGCAGGACTACAGTAGGACTACAGCAGGAATACAGCAGGACTACAGTAGGTCCACAACAGGACTACAGTAGGACTACAGCAGGTCTACAGTAGGACTACAGATGGACTACAGCAGGTCTACAACAGGACTACAGCAGGTCTAAAGCAGGACTACAGCAGGACTACAACAAGACTACAGATGGACTACAGTAGGACCATAGTTGGACTACAGCAGGTCTACAACAGGAACACAGTAGGACTACAGCAGGACTATAGTAGGAATACAGTGGCCTCTGAGGAGTGGCCTTGTTATTTGCTTAGTTACCTTTTCCTCCTAAAATCCTTCCCTCTCAACCTTATCTTTCCTTCATCTATCATTTCCTATTTTTTTTCTCTACTATTGTTACTTTTTATTTACTCCCCCTCCTCTACCCCCTCTCCTCTACCCCCTCCTCTACCCCACCCCTCTCCTCTACCCCGTCCTCTCTCAGGTGTATCCCGCTCCTGTCCGTCCCATTAGCGCAGAGCAGGAGCTGTCAGTCAGCCTTTTCTGCTGGAGATTAGCGGCGCGGCTGTAATTAGCGCTGTTCCCCGGCTCCGCGGCCCCCGGCGAAAGGCTCTGCCAATAACGGGCCCCGGGGACTTAATTACTGAAGGTCGAGGCGGCGGAAAAGACCGGGATCTAACCGCCGCGCGCCGAAGATCATCGTTTAAATGAGAAAACTAATCCTGCTCTGACAGACTCCAGCGTCCCTCAGGAGCCAGTACAAGGCAGAGCGGCTAATTAGACTGAAGAGAAAGGCCAGGGAGGACTCACAGAGCAAGACCAGGACTAGTCCAGGGCCAGGACTGGACCAGGGCCACGACTGGACCAGGGCCATGACTAGACCAGGGCTAGACCAGTAGTAGGATTAGACCTGGTTTAGACATGGTTTTTCCAGCGTCCCTCAGGAGCCAGTACAACAGCGCGGCTATTATGACCAAAAAGAAAGCCCAGGGAGGACTCAGAGACCAGGGCCAGACTAGACCAGGACTAGACCAGGGCCAGGGCTGGATTTAGACCTGGTTTAGTGCTAGTTAGGTTTACTCATAATTATAACAGCTTAGTTCTCGTTATCTTAAATTTAGATTCAATCCAAGCTTAAAACCTAGAAACTAGGTCTAAACCAGGACTTGACCAGGTCTTGTATTTACCGTGAGTGAAGTGTTCCTGTGAATCCTTCAGAAACTGCAGAATAAATCTTATCGACCTGGACTACATCAGGACTACATCTACGGTGGCCTCTAAAGACCAGACCAGGACCTCACAGCTCCACACAGATCAATATGAGTCCAGACTACAGCAGGACCACAGAGACTACAGCTACGGTGGCCCCTGAGGACCAAACACTGACAGGTTTATTGACGTCTGAGCTGAGAGTCTGACGAACATCGATCAGGAGTTTTCAGCGAGAGACGGCGACTAATGAGAACAAACCCAGCACAAACCGAGAGGAAAGACAAGACAAAAGCAGAATTATAACAAAATGACACAAATACTGTTAAAACACTGAAAAAGAACTGTGAGTGATGTTTTTAGAGCTGGATTCATCCAGAGGACTGTCTCCCAAACAAAGATCCTGGAGACTGACAAACAGCTTTGGTTTAGTCCAGATTTTCTGCGGGCTTTCTCCCTGGGTTTGTTCTGTCAGGCTGTGATTGACGGACTCAGTGTGAGACCTGCTGCAGACTGTGACCCCATCGATCCAAGTCCATCATGAACTTATTATCATAAACCAGGACCTCACCCAGACCTCGCCCAGACCTGGACCCAGGGGCGAGACAGAAAATCATTGACACAGACTAAAGAGAAGACGAGGGACGGACTTAAACATGAACGTGACGATATTTAAGACCATGTACCAGGTTTTGGCTTAGTTCTGGAGGTCTAAACCTAATCCAGAACTAAACAAATAAATAATGATCTGGACCCAAATTAAGCCTGGATTAAACCTGGACTAATCCCGTTTTGGACAGAAACAAGTGAAACCTCTGTGGAGGTCTGATTCTGAACCTCTGCTCCACAGCGCCCCCTGGGTCTGACTCCAACAGCAGCTCATTAATCAGCTGTTCTCAGTCTGAAAATCTCAGGTCACATGACTCCTGACAGAGGAACACTCCAAAAGAACAGCACCTGAGCCTGAAGTGTGGTCATGTTTCAGATGCTCCATCCAAACAATCTGTTTAACCTGTTTAACCTTTGACCCCTGCAGCTCTTTCGTTTAAATTAGAATTTTAAACTTGGCTTAGTCCAGGTTTAGACAGAGTTTTATCCTTTTTATGGTTCTTAATCCTTACTTTTAATCACAGTTATTCAAACCTATAAAAATGATTGACAGTTGTTTGCACCAATCACAGCAGGCCTTTTAAACACTAACATTACTGCTTCATTTGAGAATCCTTTTATCTGCACTTGTCTCCTTCTCGTCTCGTTTCAGGCTCCTTTCATGTATCCTTCAGCTCTCATTATTTCCCATCATGCTCGGTGCGACGGCGGGCCCGGATCGGCCCTGTCGTACGGCGTTAGCGTCGTTACATAACCGTTTGATCGGCGTTTACCTCCGGGTTCATGAATATTAAAGAGCGGCTCTTCTTCTGCTGCGGAATTAAAGGCAGCGCTGCGAGGATCAAAGACAGAAGAAGAAGAGGCGGTTATTGACCTTTAACTGTGATTAAATATGATATTAATGTGAGTCTGTGAGGAGCCATAACCGAGTCACTGAGGATTTAACTCAACTGTACAAGAGCTGGTCTAGACCTGCTTTAGACCTGTTGAGACCTGTTTAAACCTGGTCTAAACCTGCTTTAGTCCTGGTTTAGTCCTGTTTAGACCTGGTTTAGACCTGGTTAGTCCTGTTTAGACCTGTTAAGACCTGGTTTAGACCTGGTTAAACCTGGTCTAGACCTGTTCTAGACCTGGTTTAGACCTGTTGAGACCTGGTTAAACCTGGTTTAGTCCTGGTTTAGACTTGATTTAGTCCTGTTTAGACCTGGTTTAGTCCTGGTTTAGGCCTGGTTTAGGCCTGGTTTAGACCTGGTCTTGACCTGGTTTAGACCTGGTCTTGACCTGGTTTAGTCCTGTTTAGACCTTGTTTAGACCTGGTTTAGACCTGTTTAGACCTGTTTAGACCTGGTTTAGACCTGTTTAGACCTGGTTTAGACCTGGTTTAGTCCTGGTTTAGAAATGGTTTAGTCCTGTTTAGACCTGTTTAGACCTGGTTTAGACCTCGTTCAGACCTGGTTTGGACCTGGTTTAGAAATGGTTTAGTCCTGTTTAGACCTGTTTAGACCTGGTTTAGACCTCGTTCAGACCTGGTTTGGACCTGGTTAGACCTGGTTTGGACCTGGTTAGACCTGGTTTGGACCTGGTTAGTCCTGGTTTAGACCTGGTTTAGACCTGGTTTGGACCTGGTTAGACCTGGTTTAGACCTGATTTAGTCCTGTTTAGTCCTGGTTTAGACCTAGGTTAGACCTGGTTTAGTCCTGGTTTAGACCTGGTTTAGACCTGGTTTAGACCTGGTTTAGTACTGGTTTAGACCTGGGTTAGACCTGGTTTAGACCTGGTTTAGACCTGGTTAGACCTGGTTTAGACCTGGTTTAGACCTGGTTTAGTCCTGTTTATTCCTGTTTAGACCTGTTTAGACCTGGTTTAGACCTGGTTTAGTCCTGTTTATTCCTGTTTAGACCTGGTTTAGACCATGTTTAGACGTGGTTTAGGCCTGTTTAGACCTGGTTTAGTCCTGGTTTAGACCTGTTTAGACCTGGTTTAGTCCTGTTTATTCTTGTTTAGACCTGTTTAGACCAGGTTTAGACCTGTTTATTTCTGCTTTAGACCTGAATTAGACCTGGTTTAGACCTGTTTAGACCTGGTTTAGACCTGTTTAGACCTGGTTTAGACCTGGTTTAGACCTGTTTAGACCTGTTTAGACCTGGTTTTGACCTGGTTTAGTCCTGTTTATTCCATTTTAGACCTGTTTAGACCTGGTTTAGACCATGTTTAGACGTAGTTTAGGCCTGTTTAGACCTGGTTTAGTCCTGGTTTAGACCTGGTTTAGACCTGGTTTAGACCTGGTTTAGACCTGTTTAGACCTGGTTTAGACCTGTTTATTTCTGCTTTAGACCTGGTTTAGACCTGGTTTAGACCTGTTTAGACCTGTTTAGACCTGTTTAAACCTGGTTTAGACCTGTTTAGACCTGTTTAGACCTGTTTAGACCTGGTTTAGACCTGGTTTAGACCTGGTTTAGGCCTGTTTAGACCTGGTTTAGTCCTGGTTTAGACCTGGTTTAGACCTGGTTTAGACCTGTTTAGACGTGGTTTAGGCCTGTTTAGACCTGGTTTAGTCCTGGTTTTGACCTGTTTAGACCTGGTTTAGACCTGTTTAGACCTGGTTTAGACCTGTTTATTTCTGCTTTAGACCTGGTTTAGACCTGGTTTAGACCTGTTTAGACCTGGTTTAGACCTGGTTTAGACCTGTTTAGACCTGGTTCAGACCTGTTTAGACCTGTTTAGACCTGTTTAGACCTGGTTTAGACCTGTTTAGACCTGTTTAGACCTGTTTAGACCTGTTTAGACCTGGTTTAGACCTTGTTTAGTCCTGGTTTAGACCTGGTTTAGACCTGGTTTAGATCTGTTTAGACCTGGTTTAGACCTGGTTTATTCCTGGTTTAGACCTGGTTTAGATCTGTTTAGACCTGGTTTAGACCTGTTTATTTCTGCTTTAGACCTGGTTTAGACCTGTTTAGACCTATTTAGACCTGGTTTAGACCTGTTTAGACCTGGTTTAGACCTGTTTAGACCTGGTTTAGACCTGGTTTAGTCCTGTTTATTCCTGTTTAGACCTGGTTTAGACCATGTTTAGACCTGGTTTAGTCCTGGTTTAGACCTGTTTATTTCTGCTTTAGACCTGGTTTAGACCTGGTTTAGACCTGTTTAGACCTGTTTAGACCTGGTTTAGACCTGTTTAGACCTGTTTAGACCTGTTTAGACCTGTTTAGACCTGGTTTAGTCCTGGTTTAGACCTGGTTTAGACCTGGTTTAGATCTGTTTAGACCTGGTTTAGACCTGGTTTAGTCCTGGTTTAGACCTGGTTTAGACCTGGTTTAGATCTGTTTAGACCTGGTTTAGACCTGGTTTAGACCTGGTTTAGACCTGTTTAGACCTGTTTAGACCTGGTTTAGTCCTGGTTTAGTCCTGGTTTGGACCTGGTTTAGACCTGGTTTAGATCTGTTTAGACCTGGTTTAGACCTGGTTTAGTCCTGGTTTAGACCTGGTTTAGACCTGTTTAGACCTGTTTAGACCTGGTTTAGAGCTGGTTTAGACCTGGTTTAGACCTGGTTTAGACCTGTTTAGACCTGGTTTAGACCTGGTTTAAACCTGGTTTAGACCTGTTTAGTCCTGGTTTAGACCTGGTTTAGACCTGGTTTAGACCTGTTTAGACCTGTTTAGACCTGGTTTAGACCTGTTTAGACCTGGTTTACACCTGGTTTAGACCTGGTTTAGACCTGTTTAGACCTGTTTAGACCTGGTTTAGACCTGTTTAGACCTGGTTTAGACCTGTTTAGACCTGTTTAGACCTGGTTTAGTCCTGGTTTAGTCCTGGTTTGGACCTGGTTTAGACCTGGTTTAGATCTGTTTAGACCTGGTTTAGACCTGGTTTAGTCCTGGTTTAGACCTGGTTTAGTCCTGTTTATTCCATTTTAGATCTGTTTAGACCTGGTTAAGACCTGTTTAGACCTGTTTAGACCTGTTTAGACCTGTTTAGACCTGGTTTAGACCTGGTTTAGTCCTGGTTTAGACCTGGTTTAGACCTGGTTTAGATCTGTTTAGACCTGGTTTAGACCTGGTTTAGTCCTGGTTTAGACCTGGTTTAGACCTGTTTAGACCTGGTTTAGACCTGTTTATTTCTGCTTTAGACCTGGTTTAGACCTGTTTAGACCTATTTAGACCTGGTTTAGACCTGTTTAGACCTGGTTTAGACCTGTTTATTTCTGCTTTAGACCTGGTTTAGACCTGTTTAGACCTGGTTTAGACCTGGTTTAGTCCTGTTTATTCCTGTTTAGACCTGGTTTAGACCATGTTTAGACGTGGTTTAGGCCTGTTTAGACCTGGTTTAGTCCTGGTTTAGACCTGTTTATTTCTGCTTTAGACCTGGTTTAGACCTGGTTTAGACCTGTTTAGACCTGTTTAGACCTGGTTTAGACCTGTTTAGACCTGTTTAGACCTGTTTAGACCTGTTTAGACCTGGTTTAGTCCTGGTTTAGACCTGGTTTAGACCTGGTTTAGATCTGTTTAGACCTGGTTTAGACCTGGTTTAGTCCTGGTTTAGACCTGGTTTAGACCTGGTTTAGATCTGTTTAGACCTGGTTTAGACCTGGTTTAGACCTGGTTTAGACCTGTTTAGACCTGTTTAGACCTGGTTTAGTCCTGGTTTAGTCCTGGTTTGGACCTGGTTTAGACCTGGTTTAGATCTGTTTAGACCTGGTTTAGACCTGGTTTAGTCCTGGTTTAGACCTGGTTTAGTCCTGTTTATTCCATTTTAGATCTGTTTAGACCTGTTTAGACCTGTTTAGACCTGGTTTAGACCTGTTCAGACCTGGTTTAGACCTGTTTAGACCTGTTTAGACCTGGTTTAGAGCTGGTTTAGACCTGGTTTAGACCTGGTTTAGACCTGTTTAGACCTGGTTTAGACCTGGTTTAGACCTGGTTTAGACCTGTTTAGACCTGGTTTAGACCTGGTTTAGACCTGGTTTAGACCTGTTTAGACCTGTTTAGACCTGGTTTAGACCTGTTTAGACCTGGTTTAGACCTGGTTTAGACCTGGTTTAGACCTGTTTAGACCTGGTTTAGACCTGTTTAGACCTGGTTTAGACCTGTTTAGACCTGTTTAGACCTGGTTTAGTCCTGGTTTAGTCCTGGTTTGGACCTGGTTTAGACCTGGTTTAGATCTGTTTAGACCTGGTTTAGACCTGTTTAGACCTGGTTTAGACCTGTTTAGACCTGGTTTAGACCTGGTTTTGACCTGGTTTAGACCTGGTTTAGAACTGGTTTAGACCTGGTTTAGACCTGTTTAGACCTGGTTTAGACCTGGTTTAGACCTGGTTTAGAACTGGTTTAGACCTGGTTTAGACCTGGTTTAGACCTGTTTAGACCTGGTTTTGACCTGGTTTAGACCTGGTTTAGACCTGGTTTAGAACTGGTTTAGACCTGGTTTAGACCTGTTTAGACCTGGTTTAGACCTGTTTAGACCTGTTTAGACCTGGTTTAGACCTGGTTTAGACCTGTTTAGACTTGGTTTAGACCTGGTTTAGACCTGGTTTAGACCTGTTTAGACCTGGTTTAGACCTGGTTTAGACCTGTTTAGACCTGGTTTAGACCTGGTTTAGACCTGTTTAGACTTGGTTTAGACCTGGTTTAGACCTGGTTTAGACCTGTTTACACCTGGTTTAGACCTGGTTTAGACCTGTTTAGACCTGGTTTAGACCTGGTTTAGACCTGTTTAGACTTGGTTTAGACCTGGTTTAGACCTGGTTTAGACCTGTTTAGACCTGGTTTAGACCTGGTTTAGACCTGGTTTAGACCTGTTTAGACTTGGTTTAGACCTGGTTTAGAACTGGTTTAGACCTGGTTTAGAACTGGTTTAGACCTGGTTTAGAACTGGTTTAGACCTGGTTTAGACCTGGTTTAGACCTGGTTTAGACCTGTTTAGACCTGGTTTAGACCTGGTTTAGACCTGTTTAGACTTGGTTTAGACCTGGTTTAGACCTGGTTTAGACCTGTTTACACCTGGTTTAGACCTGGTTTAGACCTGTTTAGACCTGGTTTAGACCTGGTTTAGACCTGTTTAGACTTGGTTTAGACCTGGTTTAGACCTGGTTTAGACCTGTTTAGACCTGGTTTAGACCTGGTTTAGACCTGGTTTAGACCTGGTTTAGACCTGTTTAGACTTGGTTTATACCTGGTTTAGAACTGGTTTAGACCTGGTTTAGACCTGGTTTAGACCTGGTTTAGACCTGGTTTAGACCTGGTTTAGACCTGGTTTAGACCTGTTTACACCTGGTTTAGTCCATGTTTAGACCTGTTTAGACCTGGTTTAGACCTGGTTTAGACCTGTTTAGACTTGGTTTAGACCTGGTTTAGACCTGGTTTAGACCTGTTTAGACCTGGTTTAGACCTGGTTTAGACCTGTTTAGACCTGGTTTAGACCTGGTTTAGACCTGGTTTAGACCTGGTTTAGACCTGTTTAGACTTGGTTTATACCTGGTTTAGAACTGGTTTAGACCTGGTTTAGACCTGGTTTAGACCTGGTTTAGACCTGGATGGTCGATACTAAAATCTAACACATATATAATTTCACTTTATGCTCTTTTCCATCTCATTTTCTGCAGAAAACAAACTCAGGCCTTTCTCAAACTGAATTTATTTTCTTTTTCTGAACTTTAAAACCTCATCTCAAGTGGACGTCTACTTCTGTTTGTGGACCGGACAAACTGCCTTCTTCATAAATAAAATAACCAAACCTGACGTCAGGTAAAACTAAAGGGAAAACTAGCTTCAGATGCTAAGGGTGGAATAATAAAGCTTTTAGCCCAAACGTCTGAACGGAGCCGAGCAGGAGACAGTCTCAGGTGTCACCTAAAGCCAGCCGATATCGTAAAGTGAGAATTATAAATGAACGCTCCGAGGTTCTGTGTTTACTGAAATGTCTGTGGACGTGTAAATGTTGCAGATGGATTCAACACGACTAAAACAAAAAAGGAAACCAGCGCCTGTTTGCTAACGTTGGGATGTTTAACTACAGCTCTGAGTGTAACTGAGAATTATTAATGAACGCTGGAAGGTTATGTGTTTACTTAAATGTCTGTGGACCTGTAAATATTGCAGAAGAATTCAAAACTAAAGGGAAAACTAGCATCTGCCGACTAACAGTGGTAAATTCAACATGGATTCAACAGGATTCTCAGGTGTCACTAAAGAATCCTTCTGCTCTTCTGTGTTTTCAGGAGTGTTTTCAAAAGTCTGCAGACATTTGGACTAAAACACAGCCTGAAGGCCACGCGTTCTTTGGGTTGTTTTTCTCTTATTGTTGAAGGCTGCTTTGGTTCATGGCTTTTCTCCTAATATTTGTAATAAAACCTTATGGACTTTAGGACTCAAACACACAACCTGTTGGGACGGGTCAGGGACGGCCGGACAGACCAGGCCCGGACCCTGATCAGACCAGGTCCAGATCAGACCAGGTCCAGACCCTGATCAGACCAGGTCCAGATCAGCCCAGGCCCTGATCAGACCAGGCCCTGATCAGACCAGGTCCAGATCAGCCCGGGCCCTGATCAGACCAGGTCCAGACCCTGATCAGACCAGGTCCAGATCAGACCAGGTCCAGATCAGCCCAGGCCCTGATCAGACCAGGCCCTGATCAGACCAGGTCCAGATCAGCCCGGGCCCTGATCAGACCAGGTCCAGATCAGCCCAGGCCCAGACCCTGATCAGACCAGGTCTAGATCAGCCCAGGCCCAGACCCTGATCAGACCAGGTCCAGATCAGCCCAGGCCCAGACCCTGATCAGACCAGGTCCAGATCAGCCCAGGCCCTGAGCAGACCAGGTCCAGATCAGACCAGGTCCAGACCCTGATCAGACCAGGTCCAGATCAGCCCAGACCCTGATCAGACCAGGCCCTGATCAGACCAGGTCCAGACCCTGATCAGACCAGGTCCAGATCAGCCCAGGCCCAGACCCTGATCAGACCAGGTCCAGATCAGCCCAGGCCCTGAGCAGACCAGGTCCAGATCAGACCAGGCCCAGACCCTGATCAGACCAGGTCCAGATCAGCCCAGGCCCAGACCCTGATCAGACCAGGTCCAGATCAGCCCAGGCCCTGAGCAGACCAGGTCCAGATCAGACCAGGTCCAGACCCTGATCAGACCAGGTCCAGATCAGCCCAGGCCCAGACCCTGACAGGACAGCACCAAAGCAAGAGTGAGACAGAAGCACTAGACCACAGTGTGAAAGAAAAGACAAGGATTTCATAAAAAACTGAGGCGTTAGTTGTTCAGCTAACGCTGGAAACACCTTTAGAGCCACAGTGCACGTCTTTAACTTTTTCTCCAGTAGAATGTTATTTGCTCGACTCTGTTTACCCCTCGTCTGATTTATTTACAGTATTATTCTCCCAGACCTTATCAAACCACAGCCTCAGACCATTATTTTACTGTTTTCCCTTTTGTTTTAGCCCACGTTGAATTCACCTGCAGTATTTACCGTCCACAGACATTTAGACTCAGAGTAAACACCTTC
>JALDNG010000067.1:915000-1092500 GCA_024349245.1 Neodontobutis hainanensis | reverse complement strand
TGGTTTAGTCCTGGTTTAGACCTGGTTTAGTCCTGTTTTAGACCTGGTGTTGTCTCTAAAGGTGTAAAGTTAAAACTGGTCTTGGGGGGTGTAGCTCTCTCTCAGGACTCAATACAACACCTGCTTCCTTCTGCTGCTCTGTCCTCGACTCCACTCATTTGAGTTTTATTTTTACACTCCAACACTCATCTACAGACTCCACTCATTTGAGTTTTATTTTTACACTCCAACACTCGTCTACAGACTCCACTCATTTGAGTTTTATTTTTACACTCCAACACTCGTCTACAGACTCCACTCATTTGAGTTTTATTTTTACACTCCAACACTCGTCTACAGACTCCACTCATTTGAGTTTTATTTTTACACTCCAACACTCGTCTACAGACTCCACTCATTTGAGTTTTATTTTTACACTCCAACACTCGTCTACAGACTCCACTCATTTGAGTTTTATTTTTACACTCCAACACTCGTCTACAGACACCACTGACACTCGCAGCTCTTCAGTGCTTTTAGACTCAGGTGACATTCGGGACAAACACTGATGTGAATGAAAAAAGCTCTTGTTTTGTTGTGTGTCAAAGGATCTCTTCAGGAAATGGCCAATATTTGAAATGTGCCTTGAGTCTCTACAGGCCTCTCCAGGACTGTCTCCAGGACTCTTTCCTGGACTCTTTCCAGGACTCTTTCCTGGACTCTTTCCAGGACTCTCCAGGACTGTCTCCAGGACTGTCTCCAGGACTGTCTCCAGGACTCTTTCCAGGACCCTTTCCAGGACTCACTCCAGGACTCTTTCCAGGACTCTCCAGGACTGTCTCCAGGACTGTCTCCAGGACTCTTTCCAGGACCCTTTCCAGGACTCACTCCAGGACTCTTTCCAGGACTCTCCAGGACTGTCTCCAGGACTCTTTCCAGGACTCTCCAGGATTATTTCCAGGACTCTCAAGGACTATCTTCGGGATTATCTCCAGGACTCTCCAGGACTGTCTCCGGGATTATCTCCAGGACTCTCCAGGACTGTCTCCAGGACTGTCTCCAGGACTCTTTCCAGGACTCTTTCCAGGATTATCTCCAGGATTATCTTCAGGACTGTCTCCAGCACTCACTCCAGGACTCTCTCCCCAGGATTTTCTGCAGGACTCTCCAGGACTGTCTCCAGTATTATCTCCAGGACTCTCCAGGACTGTCTCCAGGATTATCTCCAGAACTCTTTCCAGTACTCTCCAGGTCTCTCCAGGATATTCTCAAGGACTCTCCAGGACTATCTCCAGGATTTTTTCCAGGACTCTCCAGGACTCTCTCCAAGATTATCTCTAGGACTCTCTCCAGGATTCTCCAGGACTGTCTCCAGGACTATCTCCAGGACTGTCTCCAGGCCTCACTCCAGGACTCTTTCCAGGACTCTCCAGGACTCTCTCCATGACTCTCTCCAGGATTATCTCCAGGACTCTCCAGGATTCTCCAGGACTGTCTCCAGGACTGTCTCCAGGCCTCATTCCAGGACTCTTTCCAGGACTCTCCAGGACTCTCTCCATGACTCTCTCCAGGATTATCTCCAGGACTCTCCAGGATTCTCCAGGACTGTCTCCAGGACTGTCTCCAGGCCTCACTCCAGGACTCTTTCCAGGACTCTCCAGGACTCTCTCCAGGACTCTCTCCAGGATTATCTCCAGGACTCTCCAGGACTATCTCCAGGACTCTCTCCAGGACTCTCTCCAGGACTCTCTCCAGGACTCTCCAGGACTATCTCCAGGACTCTCTCCAGGACTCTTTCCAGGACTCTCCAGGACTCTCTCCAGGACTCTCTCCAGGATTATCTCCAGGACTCTCCAGGACTATCTCCAGGACTCTCTCCAGGACTCTTTCCAGGACTCTCCAGGACTCTCTCCAGGATTATCTCCAGGACTCTCCAGGAGTTATGGCTCGAACAGATGTTGCTGTGAGTGATTAAAGACTGAGTAAAGACTGAGTAAATGTGTTTCTCTGAGTGTGTTTAAGGTCTCTCCACCAGGGGGAGCTCTACTGGTGCAGTGGCTCAGGGTTGGAACAGTCGTCCTATAACCAAAAGGTTGGGTGTCCTCAGTTCATACTGTCGTTGTGTCCTTGGGCAAGACACTTAACCCTCCTTGTGCCACAGCTCTGGTGTGGGTGCATAAAGTCTAAACCAGGTCTAAACCAGGTCAAAACCAGGTCTAAACCAGGTCTAAACCAGGTCTAAACCAGAATCTGGGCCATTTGTCTTTGTACAACTTTATTTAAACAGAATTAACTTGTTTCTGTGGAGGAGCTGCAGGTGAGACGCTGCTGTTGGATGAGTTTTTTGGCTCCACATGTCTGTCCACATTCCCACATTCCCAACGGAAAACCAGGAACGCCGCCGACTGGAGCCAACTCTGCGTCTCCTCCCAACGATTTATTCATGTTTGTGTCGATCCGAGCCAAAGACGGAGAGAGAACCAGCGAGGAAAGAGAGGACTGGTCTGGAGTTTGTCCAAACACAGGCACAAACACACTCTTCACTGTTTACATTTGTGTTTCCAAGTCTCTGGAGTCAATAATTCAGTTTATTTACATTTATAATGAGAAAAGACAGGGTCATTAACGTGTCATTCAACTGTCGGCCACTAGGGGGACTCTCAATATCAGAATTTATCTCAGGAAAAGACTGGTCTAAACAGGACTAAACCAGGACTAAACCAGGACTAAACCAGGACTAAACCAGGACTAAACCAGGACTAAACCAGGACTTAAACCAGGACTAAAACCAGGTCTAAACCAGATGTTCTTATAAAAAAACAGCTTTATTTTGAAGCCGTTAAAACAAGACTGTAAGTTTTTATTTACAAAGGTTATTTTAAACAAACTGTGGAAAAGAAGGTGTTTGTTTTGACAGTTTCAGTAATAAATCCTCAGCTTTCTTCTCTTTTCAGAGCTGACTTTCATAAACGCTCTGCTCACTGTCGGAATAATCCCAGTTGTTCCCAGTTGGATTATATTCCATCAGAGTCGAGGTCCCGACCCGAGCAGTCGTCCATCCCACAATGCACCGCTCCAGCTGACTTTAATCAACTTCCTGTCCGTGGTTAATGGACTTCCTGTGAACGGACGCCTCCCAAAGGTCAACACAAAGGTCAATGCTCCATCAAAATAATGGAAGTGTCCAAGCGTTGCCCAACGACGAACATGAGTTTTCTGCGGTCGGCTCGGAGCCTGGACAGTGTAAATGAACGAACGTGAAAGATGTCAGGAGTAAACCCCGCTTTTCAATGAGTTCAGCACAACCTTCCCTCACCTGCCGCTCCAGCACACACGCCGGCCCTGGGGCCAAATATGGCTCTTTGTAATGCTTTGTATATTTTTGGCACTACGTTTAAAATGGATATAAACAGGTTTTATTTGGATTTGAACAGGTTTTTGTTGGATTTGAACAGGTTTTTCATGGTTTAAGATATATTTTGTAAGACTCAAATCAAGATGTTTGAGTGCTGCTGGTGCTCACCTCTGACTCCTCCCACTGGCCCGGTGTCAGGACGGTCTGGTCTTTCTGTTGGGGTCTGGTCCTTCTGTTGGTGTCAGGACGGTCTGGTCCTTCTGTTGGGGTCTGGTCCTTCTGTTGGTGTCAGGACGGTCTGGTCCTTCTGTTGGGGTCTGGTCCTTCTGTTGGTGTCAGGACGGTCTGGTCCTTCTGTTGGGGTCTGGTCCTTCTGTTGGAGTCAGGACGGTCTGGTCCTTCTGTTGGGGTCTGGTCCTTCTGTTGGAGTCAGGACGGTCTGGTCCTTCTGTTGGGGTCTGGTCCTTCTGTTGGTGTCAGGACGGTCTGGTCCTTCTGTTGGGGTCTGGTCCTTCTGTTGGTGTCAGGACGGTCTGGTCCTTCTGTTGGAGTCAGGACGGTCTGGTCCTTCTGTTGGGGTCAGGACGGTCTGGTCCTTCTGTTGGGGTCTGGTCCTTCTGTTGGTGTCAGGACGGTCTGGTCCTTCTGTTGGGGTCTGGTCCTTCTGTTGGAGTCAGGACGGTCTGGTCCTTCTGTTGGGGTCTGGTCCTTCTGTTGGAGTCAGGACGGTCTGGTCCTTCTGTTGGGGTCTGGTCCTTCTGTTGGTGTCAGGACGGTCTGGTCCTTCTGTTGGGGTCTGGTCCTTCTGTTGGAGTCAGGACGGTCTGGTCCTTCTGTTGGGGTCTGGACGGTCTGGTCCTTCTGTTGGGGTCTGGACGGTCTGGTCCTTCTGTTGGGGTCTGGTCCTTCTGTTGGAGTCAGGACGGTCTGGTCCTTCTGTTGGGGTCAGGACGGTCTGGTCCTTCTGTTGGGGTCTGGGCAGTCTGGTCCTTCTGTTGGGGTCTGGACGGTCTGGTCCTTCTGTTGGGGTCTGGACGGTCTGGTCCTTCTGTTGGGGTCTAGACGGTCTGGTCCTTCTGTTGGGGTCTGGACGGTCTGGTCCTTCTGTTGGGGTCTGGACGGTCTGGTCCTTCTGTTGGGGTCTGGTCCTTCTGTTGGAGTCTGGACGGTCTGGTCCTTCTGTTGGGGTCTGGACGGTCTGGTCCTTCTGTTGGGGTCTGGACGGTCTGGTCCTTCTGTTGGGGTCAGGACGGTCTGGTCCTTCTGTTGGGGTCTGGACGGTCTGTTGGGGTCTGGACGGTCTGGTCCTTCTGTTGGGGTCTGGTCCTTCTGTTGAGGTCTGGACGGTCTGGTCCTTCTGTTGGGGTCTGGACGGTCTGGTCCTTCTGTTGGGGTCTGGTCCTTCTGTTGGGGTCTGGACGGTCTGGTCCTTCTGTTGGGGTCTGGTACTTCTGTTGGGGTCTGGACGGTCTGGTCCTTCTGTTGGGGTCTGGACGGTCTGGTCCTTCTGTTGGGGTCAGGACGGTCTGGTCCTTCTGTTGGGGTCTGGACGGTCTGGTCCTTCTGTTGGGGTCTGGACGGTCTGGTCTTCTGTTGGGGTCTGGACGGTCTGGTCCTTCTGTTGGGGTCTGGACGGTCTGGTCCTTCTGTTGGGGTCTGGACGATCTGGTCCTTCTGTTGGGGTCTGGTCCTTCTGTTGGAGTCTGGACGGTCTGGTCCTTCTGTTGGTGTCAGGACGGTCTGGTCCTTCTGTTGGTGTCAGGACGGTCTGGTCCTTCTGTTGGTGTCAGGACGGTCTGGTCCTTCTGTTGGGGTCTGGTCCTTCTGTTGGAGTCTGGACGGTCTGGTCCTTCTGTTGGGGTCTGGACGGTCTGGTCCTTCTGTTGGTGTCAGGACGGTCTGGTCCTTCTGTTGGGGTCTGGACGGTCTGGTCCTTCTGTTGGGGTCTGGACGGTCTGGTCCTTCTGTTGGGGTCTGGTACTTCTGTTGGGGTCTGGACGGTCTGGTCCTTCTGTTGGTGTCAGGACGGTCTGGTCTTCTGTTGGGGTCTGGACGGTCTGGTCCTTCTGTTGGTGTCAGGACGGTCTGGTCTTCTGTTGGGGTCTGGACGGTCTGGTCCTTCTGTTGGGGTCTGGTCCTTCTGTTGGAGTCAGGACGGTCTGGTCCTTCTGTTGGGGTCTGGACGGTCTGGTCCTTCTGTTGGGGTCTGGACGGTCTGGTCCTTCTGTTGGAGTCTGGACGGTCTGGTCCTTCTGTTGGGGTCTGGACGGTCTGGTCCTTCTGTTGGGGTCTGGACGGTCTGGTCCTTCTGTTGGGGTCTGGTCCTTCTGTTGGAGTCTGGACGGTCTGGTCCTTCTGTTGGGGTCTGGACGGTCTGGTCCTTCTGTTGGGGTCTGGTCCTTCTGTTGGAGTCTGGACGGTCTGGTCCTTCTGTTGGTGTCAGGACGGTCTGGTCCTTCTGTTGGTGTCAGGACGGTCTGGTCCTTCTGTTGGTGTCAGGACGGTCTGGTCCTTCTGTTGGGGTCTGGTCCTTCTGTTGGAGTCTGGACGGTCTGGTCCTTCTGTTGGGGTCTGGATGGTCTGGTCCTTCTGTTGGGGTCTGGACGGTCTGGTCCTTCTGTTGGGGTCTGGTACTTCTGTTGGGGTCTGGACGGTCTGGTCCTTCTGTTGGTGTCAGGACGGTCTGGTCTTCTGTTGGGGTCTGGACGGTCTGGTCCTTCTGTTGGTGTCAGGACGGTCTGGTCTTCTGTTGGTGTCAGGACGGTCTGGTCCTTCTGTTGGGGTCTGGTCCTTCTGTTGGGGTCTGGACGGTCTGGTCCTTCTGTTGGTGTCAGGACGGTCTGGTCTTCTGTTGGGGTCTGGACGGTCTGGTCCTTCTGTTGGAGTCAGGACGGTCTGGTCTTCTGTTGGGGTCTGGTCCTTCTGTTGGGGTCTGGACGGTCTGGTCCTTCTGTTGGGGTCTGGACGGTCTGGTCCTTCTGTTGGGGTCTGGACGGTCTGGTCCTTCTGTTGGGGTCTGGACGGTCTGGTCCTTCTGTTGGGGTCTGGACGATCTGGTCCTTCTGTTGGGGTCTGGTCCTTCTGTTGGGGTCTGGACGGTCTGGTCCTTGTGTTGGGGTCAGTATTTGTGGAGGACAGTCTTTGATGGGAGACGGGGGAGTCTCAGTTTTTTAAGGCGGGGGTCATAACAGTCTGTAAACCTTCTTAAGTCTTCATGTGGCTCGTCTGGTGAAGCACACACTCGGGAGACCTGGGTTTGATTCCGTTAATTGTCCTCTGTGTCTCTGTGTTTCTGTCTTTTTTAACCCTATGTGTAAAAAAGAAAAGAAAAAGCCTGATTTGGATTTGTTTTAATAACTCTAGGCCGGGGTGAAAGGTCAGAGTTTTTGGACTGAGTCGGTCCTAAAGCTGTCCTGAGCCTCTGGACGTTCACACAGTGGACCATAAATAATAACCATTAAATAAAATGGTTAAAGTAACTTATTATAAGTATAAACTTTGTGAAAGAGTGATTTGAGTTAACAGCAGTTTCCATTGACACCAGACATTCAGAGTTCAGTCCATCTTTACTTGGATGGAACTTTTTTCTCTTCATTTCTTAAAAAAATACCGCTCTTAACTTTTCTTTCGTTCTGATCCTTGTGATAAATTCATGAGCCTCTTCTTCTTCTGTTGTTGTTGTGTTGAGTCTGGAGGCCTCTCTTCTTCTACTGTTCCTCCAGGCGTCTGTTGCTCCTCTGATGGTCCTCCAGGCCTCTCTGTTCTTCTTCTTCTCTCGCTCGAAGCAGAGGAGCATCTTTTATTCACCTGTTCGTCCTGTTTATGTCGGAAAATATCAGAAAATCCAGCATTATTTATGAATAAAACTGCTGTTAATCGTCTGGAGACGCCTCGGACTCAGAGAAAATACACTCAATAATAACAACGTTCTCTTTATGAAGATACTTGGAGACACAGCGCCACCTGTCTTTAGTTATTTAGATATTCTGACCTTTGTGTTAAATAAAGTCTTTTAATCACAATTAACTTAGTTTGAAATAAAAAGAAAAAAACGTGATCACTTTTAAAGTGCGTCTGTAAAGATCCTCTTTAGTGTCTCTGAACAACTCCACAATAATAAGAAACAATCACAGGATTTTCACCAAAAACAATGACCATGACTTTTAAGATTTGTCCAAAATACAGAGTCACTGACTCTCAGTGTTGTTCAGTGTTACAGGAGTAAAGATGACACCAGGAGTCAGACAGAAGCTGAGGTCTGCAGAGTAAACCTGAAGAGACTCCAGAAACAAGCCTCACGTCTGAGCTCGGGCAGAACCAGCCCTCAGAGTCATTTTTAACTCCAACTTTAACTCGGCAAGAAACTGAAGCAAGCAATATTTCGGACTGAAAATAGATAAATCTTTCCTGATAACGGGATTCTAGAAAACAAACAAAGAGAGTTTAAGACTCAAAGAAAAGAATGTAATGATCTGTTTGTGTTATTGTTCATTTTTATGAATTAAATTCTTATTGTTAGTTTTCTCTGTCTCTGTCTCTGTCTTTGTCCTTCTCTCTGTCTCTGTCCCTGTCGATAAATCAATGCACAGGATTTGGGATTTGGATTTGAACAGGTTTTAGATGGATTTGAACAGGTTTTAGTTGGATTTGAACAGGTTTTAGATAGATTTAAGGTTTTAGATGGATTTGAACAGGTTTTAGATGGATTTTAACAGGTTTTAGTTGGATTTGAACAGGTTTAGTTGGATTTGAACAGGTTTTAGATGGATTTAAGGTTTTAGATGGATTTGAACAGGTTTTAGATGGATTTTAACAGGTTTTAGTTGGATTTGAACAGGTTTTAGATGGTTTTGAACAGGTTTTAGCAGGATTTGAACAGGTTTTAGATGGATTTGAACATGTTTTATTTGGATTTGAACAGGTTTTAGATGGATTTGAACATGTTTTAGATGGTTTTGAACAGGTTTTAGATGGTTTTGAACAGGTTTTAGATGGTTTTGAACAGGTTTTAGTTGGATTTGAACAGGTTTTAGATGGTTTTGAACAGGTTTTAGATGGTTTTGAACAGGTTTTAGTTGGATTTGAACAGGTTTTAGATGGATTTGAACAGGTTTTAGATGGATTTGAACATGTTTTAGATGGTTTTGAACAGGTTTTAGATGGTTTTGAACAGGTTTTAGATGGTTTTGAACAGGTTTTAGATGGTTTTGAACAGGTTTTAGATGGTTTTGAACAGGTTTTAGTTGGATTTGAACAGGTTTTAGATGGATTTGAACATGTTTTAGATGGTTTTGAACAGGTTTTAGATGGTTTTGAACATGTTTTATTTGGATTTGAACAGGTTTTAGATGGTTTTGAACAGGCTTTAATTGCTCAAATCAAATTAAAAACTTGATTAAACAGTTTTAAATCTGGACATGTTTTTTTTATAAATAAATAAACTGGAATAAAACAAAGACATTAAAAAACATTATTCTTCATTAATTTGCTGCAGCTTTGTGTCATTTTTCCAGCTTCAGTTTCATCATGTTTCTGTTCACCTCCTGTCATCTTCAGGGACAAGAACCGATCACAAAAACACAAACCAATCAAACCCAAACCCCCCGAGTCGAACAGCGTCGAGTGTAGACGGAGCCGAGCCTCGGACAGACGCCAGAGGACAAACAGGAAACACACAAAAACAACAGGAAACACAGATTTAATGAAGGGGTTTCTCCTGGAGGCTCGGGAAACGTGTTTTTTTAATCAGAATAAAAGACGTCTCGGTGACACGAGGCAGACGAGTCAGAGACGGAATAAATGTAGAGTGTGTTTAATAAAATCACTTACATCTGGCCTCGAGACAGACACAGAGCTTAGAGAAGAAATCATGGGCTTTACTTTTATTTGTGCTGCGGATCAAGAGGAAGAAATAAACATGCCACCATGAGATCTGTCTTAAAGAGACAGTCTGCAGTGTTTGGGAAAGAGTTTAGATGGATCTGAACAGGTTTTTCTTGGATTTGTAGTAAATTTAAAAAGATAAATTATAAAAACACATCTAAAACCTTTTACAATAAATATTCAAAGTTAAAACTACAACCTTTTTTTCAGCAGTCTTGAACAGGCCTTAATTCCATCGAATAAATATAATTTATTTCTAATTTATTTGTGCAGGATTTTAGAAAAAAAACAGAATTAATCACAAAAATATAACAATAATATCAGTTAAAAAAGAATGCATTGATAAAATAATGACCTTTTCCATGTGTTTGAGATGATCCAGGGCTGCAGCAAGACTCTCTCATGGAACCCTTAAAAGGGTGAGAAAAACATTCTGAAAACAATCTGAAAACAATCTAAAATCAATCTAAAATCAATCTGAAAACAATCTGAAAACAATCTAAAATCAATCTGAAAACAATCTAAAAACAATCTGAAATCAATCTAAAAACAATCTAAAATCAATCTGAAAACAACCTGAAAACAATTTAAAATCAATCTGAAAACAATCTAAAAACAATCTGAAAACAACCTGAAAACAATTTAAAATCAATCTGAAAACAATCTAAAAACAATCTGAAAACAACCTGAAAACAATTTAAAATCAATCTGAAAACAATCTAAAAACAATCTGAAATCAATCTAAAAACAATCTAAAATCAATCTGAAAACAATCTAAAAACAATCTGAAATCAACCTAAAAACAATCTAGAATCAATCTGAAAACAATCTGAAAACAATCTAAGATCAATCTGAAATCAATCTGAAAACAATCTGAAATCAATCTGAAAACAATCTGAAATCAATCTGAAATCAATCTGAAAACAATCTGAAAACAATCTGAAATCTATCCGAAATCAATCTGAAAACAATCTAGAATCAATCTGAAATCAATCTGAAAACAATCTGAAATCAATCCGAAATCAATCTGAAAACAATCTAAAATCAATCTGAAAACAATCTGAAATCAATCTGAAAACAATCTAAAATCAATCTGAAAACAATCTGAAATCAATCTGAAAACAATCTAGAATCAATCTGAAAACAATCTGAAACGATCTGAAACGATCTGAAACGATCTGAAACGATCTTTACTCTGGAGAAGAAAAGATGTAACAGTCATTTTATTGACCTGTGATAACGACAGTATCGGTGAATGTTGGGGCAATGAGCGGAAGACGTCCATATTTTTTTACACTCTAGTGTCTGCGCTGGCACAGACTTAAAGGCCTGAGTGCATGATGGGAAATAAAGTCCTCTCAGTGTGAGCAGTGACAGCTTTATCCATTTGAATCTAAACACTTTTATTAAATATCGAGGACACATTATTAAAATCAGCTCTTTTTATTTCAGACTAAGACCTACTGCTGAGAGAATAATGTCAGCTGTGTCAGAAATAACTCACTCAGTTGTGAGTGAAACACTTTTGAAACAGAAATGCACTGATAAAGTATAAAGGGAGATTTATTCTGATCTGACCTTCGCTGCAGCTGATGATCCAGTTCACCTCAGACGTACTGTGTCACAGGAAGTCCTATGTAAGGCTTTTATTGTGAAGGAGAAATCCAGACAGGCGCCTAACAACAACAGTGATTATAAAATAATATTCTTAATGTAGAGTTTGAGTTTTTACATAAATCATTTCTGATGTGGGATTTCAAAATGCAAATGAAATGTGTTCATGGAAACACGACTCCTGTTTCCCTCAGCGTCCCTCAGACCTCAGTCCTGAAGAGTCCACCGTAGACCGATCCTGGGAACAGCTCCACAGACCGCCTCAGATCCAGAGCCAAGTCCAGAACCAGGCCAGGCTCTGAAGAAACCTTCTTAGTGAGATTTAAAGAGGCCCAGGCTTTAGGCTCTCCCTGAGGCCGCAGCAGCCGGCCTGGACTAAAACTGGACTGAAACTGGACTAAAACTGGACTGAAACTGGACTAAAACTGGACTGAAACTGGACTAAAACTGGACTGAAACTGGACTAAAACTGGACTAAAACTGGACTGAAACTGGACTAAAACTGGACTGAAACTGGACTAAAACTGGACTAAAACTGGACTGAAACTGGACTGAAACTGGACTGACACTGGACTAAAACTGGACTAAAACTGGACTGACACTGGACTAAAACTGGACTGAAACTGGACTGACACTGGACTAAAACTGGACTGAAACTGGACTAAAACTGGACTGAAACTGGACTAAAACTGTACTGAAACTGGACTAAAACTGGACTGAAACTGGACTAAAACTGGACTGAAACTGGACTAAAACTGGACTAAAACTGGACTGAAACGGGACTAAAACTGGACTGAAACTAGACTGAAACTGGACTGAAACTGGACAAAAACTGGACTGAAACTGGACTAAAACTGGACTGAAACTGGACTAAAACTGGACTGAAACTGGACTAAAACTGGACTAAAACTGGACTGAAACTGGACTAAAACTGGACTAAACTTGGACTGAAACTGGACTAAAACTGGACTAAACTTGGACTGAAACGGGACTGAAACTGGACTGAAAAGGGACTAAAACTGGACTAAAACTGGACTGAAACTGGACTAAAACTGGACTGAAACTGGACTAAAACTGGACTGAAACTGGACTAAAACTGGACTGAAACTGGACTAAAACTGGACTAAAACTGGACTGAAACTGGACTAAAACTGGACTGAAACTGGACTAAAACTGGACTAAAACTGGACTGAAACTGGACTGAAACTGGACTGACACTGGACTAAAACTGGACTAAAACTGGACTGACACTGGACTAAAACTGGACTGAAACTGGACTGACACTGGACTAAAACTGGACTGAAACTGGACTAAAACTGGACTGAAACTGGACTAAAACTGTACTGAAACTGGACTAAAACTGGACTGAAACTGGACTAAAACTGGACTGAAACTGGACTAAAACTGGACTAAAACTGGACTGAAACGGGACTAAAACTGGACTGAAACTAGACTGAAACTGGACTGAAACTGGACAAAAACTGGACAAAAACTGGACTGAAACTGGACTGAAACTGGACTAAAACTGGACTGAAACTGGACTAAAACTGGACTAAATTTGGACTGAAACTGGACTAAAACTGGACTAAACTTGGACTGAAACTGGACTAAAACTGGACTAAACTTGGACTGAAACGGGACTGAAACTGGACTGAAAAGGGACTAAAACTGGACTAAAACTGGACTGAAACTGGACTAAAACTGGACTGAAACTAGACTAAAACTGGACTGAAACTGGACTAAAACTGGACTAAAACTGGACTGAAACTGGACTAAAACTGGACTGAAACTGGACTAAAACTGGACTGACACTGGACTAAAACTGGACTGAAACTGGACTAAACTTGGACTGAAACTGGACTAAAACTGGACTGAAACTGGACTAAAACTGGACTGAAACTGGACTAAAACTGGACTAAAACTGGACAAAAACTGGACAAAAACTGGACAAAAACTGGACTGAAACTGGACTGAAACTGGACTGAAACTGGACTGAAACTGGACTAAAACTGGACTAAAACTGGACTAAAACTGGACTGAAACTGGACTAAAACTGGACTAAAACTGGACTGAAACTGGACTGAAACTGGACTGAAACTGGACTGAAACTGGACTGACACTGGACTAAAACTGGACTGAAACTGGACTAAAACTGGACTAAAACTGGACTGAAACTGGACTAAAACTGGACTAAAACTGGACTGAAACTGGACTGAAACTGGACTAAAACTGGACTGAAACTGGACTAAAACTGGACTGAAACTGGACTAAAACTGGACTGAAACTGGACTAAAACTGGACTAAAACTGGACTAAAACTGGACTGAAACTGGACTAAAACTGGACTAAAACTGGACTGAAACTGGACTGAAACTGGACTAAAACTGGACTAAAACTGGACTAAAACTGGACTGAAACGGGACTGAAACGGGACTGAAACTGGACTAAAACTGGACTAAAACTGGACTAAACTTGGACTGAAACTGGACTGAAACGGGACTAAAACTGGACTAAAACTGGACTGAAACTGGACTAAAACTGGACTGAAACTGGACTGAAACTGGACTAAACTTGGACTGAAACTGGACTGAAACGGGACTGAAACTGGACTGAAACTGGACTGAAACTGGACTGAACTTGGACTGAAACTGGTCTGAAACTGGACTGAAACTGGACTGAAACTGGACTAAACTTGGACTGAAACGGGACTGAAACGGGACTGAAACTGGACTGAAACTGGACTGAAACTGGACTGAAACTGGACTGAAACTGGACTAAACTTGGACTGAAACGGGACTGAAACGGGACTAAAACTGGACTGAAACTGGACTGAAACGGGACTGAAACTGGACTGAAACTGGACTGAAACTGGACTAAACTTGGACTGAAACTGGTCTGAAACTGGACTGAAACGGGACTAAAACTGGAATAAACTTGGACTGAAACTGGTCTGAAACTGGACTAAAACGGGACTGAAACTGGACTAAACTTGGACTGAAACGGGACTGAAACTGGACTAAAACTGGACTAAAACTGGACTGAAACTGGACTGAAACTGGACTAAAACTGGACTAAAACTGGACTAAACTTCCACGTCCTCTGCTCAAATCTCAGACTGTATTTCCAGCTGTAATCCACTGTAAACCTTCAGAAGGTGTTGCGTCAGACCCAGGCCCGGCTCTGGACCGGGCCCCGGAGCCGCTCGCTGCATAATTCAACACAATCATAATGATCACAGGCCCATAATAAGAGCGAGCACTAACGAGGAGAACATTTACACATAAACACATTCAGAAAGTACACTCTCCCAACACCACTTCAGAATCAGAGTCAGAGGTTTTTCTGCCTGTGAGAAAAAGGCTTTAATAATCTCCATAACCCATCATCTTTATTATCGAGGATTTTAATAAGAATATCAGGTCTTTGTCCAACAGGTCGACTCTGACATCGATGAGGAAGTAATGTCCGCTGATGAAAAACACAGAAAGTGTTTATTCAGCTCTGGACACGTCTTTTTTTTACAGTTTTTACAGAGAAACCGGAGAAATACTGAGTCCATGATAGAGGAGGAGGAGGAGGAGATGATGAAGGCCCCTCAGGACTGCTCTGGGTTTAGCTTGTACTCCAGGTTAACTCTGGCTTTTCTGTTTTGAGCAGGTTTAGTTCTGGCCCAAACTGGACTAAACTGGACCAAACTGGACTAATCAGCAGACTCCGCCTTTCTTCTTCAAACTCTGCTCAGAAGCCGTGTCGAGGACTCTTTGAAAACTGTTTTTTTTTGGGTCACACTTGTTTTATTTAAAAAAAGTGTACTTTTTTATTCACTCTTGTTTAATTTGTTTGCACCTGTTTTTTTTTATTCTCAGTGTGAAATATTGTCAGAGTCATCCATAAAACACATTTATTCAACCAGCTTTTATCTCTTTCTCCTGTCTGTGCCCCCCCTCGGTGCATATTTGGATTCATAATTACTGCTCTTTTTGTTGTTCATGCTTCTTAAAAAGGATAATGTGATGGAGACCTTCTCTGTGGCATCACGCGGTCTCGCTATGTTTTATTCTCTGGGTTTAACGCCGTGTGATGTTCGAGAAACGTCAATCAGAACAACTCTGAGGGAAATTCAAGCCGAGCCCAAATTTAAAACTGATTAATAAATAAAAAATGTGCCCCCAACAAAAAATGAATAATTCAGAGTCCGTCAAAGGATGGTAATAATCCCAGATCTGGAGTTAATGAGGCTCTGGTCCGAGGGAAACCACAGCAGAAGGATTTAAAGAATCAATCCTTTCACGTTTAGCTCCAGTCGGACACGTAATCGATGGCTTTCTGACGGCTTCAGTTTCTCTCTGACGCTAAACTTCTGTCTCCGTCTCTCCTCGAGTCATCTCAAACATTTCCACTGCTTTCGAAAAAAAAAAAATACAAATAAAAATAAAGGGTTTAAGAGGAAAGAAACAAAAGTAGGTGAAGTGAGTCTGCAGAGGAACTAAAGCAGGTCTAAACCCCAGAGTGTAAAACATTATTTATTCATCATGTCCATAATCTGAACAAAGGGATTTGACGTTATAACCTGTGGCTTAAACCTGGACTAAACCCAGTCCAGGTCCATGTAAATCCAGACCCTTGAGTTCTCAGACTCTCATCGTGGACGGGACTTTGTGAGTCTTTTTCTCACATACCTGTTTCATGACACACTTCCTCTTTTCGGCCGCGTCCCTCGGTCGCTGTCATAAATTTCTTGAGGTATTCATTCGGACTCCTGGCTCGAGCTGAAGTCTGGCCCCGGTCCAGGTCCCAGGTCGGTTTGGGTCCAGGTCCCGTGATGGTTTTTTGAGTCCCCTGTCGCCGGGCGGAAACACAGCTGTGAAAACATACAGCTCCTACAAGCCTTCACTTCTGGAGCAAAAACTGAAGTTAATGGAGCGTGTGGGCTTTTTCTTCATTGTTTAACAGTTTCTACGATTGTTCCGCCAAGTCCAGGTCCAGGTCCAGGGCCGGGGCCAGGGCCAGGGCCAGGGCCAAGTGAAACCGGATCCTGAAGTTCCCCTGTTGTGTGGATTTGGACAGACTTATTCCCATCGGAGCTGCAGCCGAGTGAGAAAATCTGTAACAATTCACCTCCTGCACAAAAACTGGACTAGACCAGGTCTGAACCAGGTCTGAACCAGGTCTGAACCAGGTCTGAACCAGGTCTAAACCAGGTCTAAATCAGGTCTAAAGCAGGTCTAAAGCAGGTCTAAACCAGGTCTACATCAGGTCTAAAGCAGGTCTAAACCAGGACTAAACCAGGTCTAAATCAGGACTAAATCAGGACTAAATCAAGACTAAACCAGGACAAAACCAGGTCTGAACCAGGTTTAAACAAGGTCAGACTCAGAGCTGATCCTGGTTTAGTCCAGGTCAGACTCAGGTCTTGTCCTGGTTTAGTCCAGGTCAGACTCAGGTCTTGTCCTGGTTTAGTCCTTGACTCAGGTCTTGTCCTGGTTTAGTCCAGGTCAGACTCAGGTCTTGTCCTGGTTTAGTCCAGGTCAGACTCAGGTCTTGTCCTGGTTTAGTCCAGGTCAGACTCAGGTCTTGTCCTGGTTTAGTCCTTGACTCAGGTCTTGTCCTGGTTTAGTCCAGGTCAGACTCAGGTCTTGTCCTGGTTTAGTCCAGGTCAGACTCAGGTCTTGTCCTGGTTTAGTCCAGGTCAGACCCAGGTCTTGTCCTGGTTTAGTCCTTGACTCAGGTCTTGTCCTGGTTTAGTCCAGGTCAGGCCCAGGTCTTGTCCTGGTTTAGTCCAGGTCAGACTCAGGTCTTGTCCTGGTTTAGTCCAGGTCAGACTCAGGTCTTGTCCTGGTTTAGTCCAGGTCAGACTCAGGTCTTGTCCTGGTTTAGTCCTTGACTCAGGTCTTGTCCTGGTTTAGTCCAGGTCAGACTCAGGTCTTGTCCTGGTTTAGTCCTTGACTCAGGTCTTGTCCTGGTTTAGTCCTTGACTCAGGTCTTGTCCTGGTTTAGTCCAGGTCAGACTCAGGTCTTGTCCTGGTTTTGTTCTTTGTTCTTGTCTGATACAGTTCCAGATGAGTTTTGGTTTAGCCGGGTTTTGTTGTGAAATAGTCTTCTGTAAGTTATTTTTTTTTATTAAGATGGGTTTGGAGTTAGAGTTACTGCTTTATTCTTTATATAAATCAGTAAAAAACAGACACAGAGAGAATCCCGGTCTTTCCCACATTCCTCTGGACAAGTCCTGTCTTTAGTTTCAGGCTCAGGGTGAATCCTGTCGATGGGCTTCACTTTGACAATCTGTAAATGGAGTCCAGCTGAGTCAGAGCTGCAGCCCCTCACCCACGCAGGAGAAGGACATGTCCACACTTAAACTCTATAAACCTCACTCTGTCTCTGCTGACTCTGTCCACACTTAAACTCTATAAACCTCACTCTGTCTCTGCTGACTCTGTCCACACTTAAACTCTATAAACCTCACTCTGTCTCTGCTGACTCTGTCCACACTTAAACTCTATAAACCTCACTCTGTCTCTGCTGACTCTGTCCACACTTAAACTCTATAAACCTCACTCTGTCTCTGCTGACTCTGTCCACACTTAAACTCTATAAACCTCACTCTGTCTCTGCTGACTCTGTCCACACTTAAACTCTATAAACCTCACTCTGTCTCTGCTGACTCTGTCCACACTTAAACTCTATAAACCTCACTCTGTCTCTGCTGACTCTGTCCACACTTAAACTCTATAAACCTCACTCTGTCTCTGCTGACTCTGTGTCCACACTTTACATTTATTCATTTAGCTGACGCTTTTATCCAAAGCGACTTACATT
This sequence comes from Neodontobutis hainanensis, assembly GCA_024349245.1. Classification (NCBI taxonomy): domain Eukaryota; kingdom Metazoa; phylum Chordata; class Actinopteri; order Gobiiformes; family Odontobutidae; genus Neodontobutis; species Neodontobutis hainanensis. The sequence continues at coordinate 1,074,854 of JALDNG010000067.1, read as the reverse complement.
GTTCTACAGTAATTACCAGTCTTACAGTCACTGGAGGCAAGGTGGGTTAAGTGTCTTGCCCAAGGACACAACGACAGTATGAACTGTGGGGAGAGCGGGAATCGAACCTACTACCTTCCGGTTGAAGGACGACTGCTCTACCCACTGAGCTACTGCCGCCCTACACTTAAACTCTATAAACCTCACTCTGTCTCTGCTGACTCTGTCCACACTTAAACTCTATAAACCTCACTCTGTCTCTGCTGACTCTGTCCACACTTAAACTCTATAAACCTTACTCTGTCTCTGCTGACTCTGTCCACACTTAAACTCTATAAACCTCACTCTGTCTCTGCTGACTCTGTCCACACTTAAACTCTATAAACCTTACTCTGTCTCTGCTGCAGACACAGGTTTATCTCAGAACACACTCAGCACCTCCTGCCTCCAGAGTCAGGTCTGAAAACCCTCCAGAGTTTAGAATAAACTTCAAGCAGCGCTTCCAAACCTAACTCTGCTCTAATCCTGCCCTAACTCTTCCCTAACTCTTCCCTAACTCTGCCCTAGCTCTGCCCTAACTCTGCCCTAACCCTGCCCTAATCCTGCGCTAACCCTGCCCTAACCCTGCCCTAACAGCCCTAACCCTGCCCTAACTTCCCAAACCCTGCCCTAACTCTGCCCTAACTCTGCCCTAACTCTGCCCTAACTCTGCCCTAATCCTGCCCTAACCCTGCCCTAATCCTGCCCTAACCCTGCCCTAACCCTGCCCTAACAGCCCTAATCCTGCCATAACTCTGCCCTAATCCTGCCCCTAATCCTGCCCTAACCCTGCCCTAACTCTGCTCTAACCCTGCCCTAACAGCCCTAATCCTGCCCTAACTCTGCCCTAATCCTGCCCCTAATCCTGCCCTAACCCTGCCCTAACTCTGCCCTAACTCTGCCCTAACTCTGCCCTAACTCTGCCCTAATCCTGCCCTAACTCTGCCCTAATCCTGCCCTAACTCTGCCCTAACTCTGCCCTAATCCTGCCCTAACTCTGCCCTAACTCTGCCCTAACTCTGCCCTAACCCTGCCCTAATCCTGCCCTAACTCTGCCCTAACTCTGCCCTAATCCTGCCCTAACTCTGCCCTAACCCTGCCCTAATCCTGCCCTAACTCTGCCCTAACTCTGCCCTAACCCTGCCCTAACCCTGCCCTAATCCTGCCCTAACTCTGCCCTAATCCTGCCCTAACTCTGCCCTAACTCTGCCCTAACTCTGCCCTAACCCTGCCCTAACTCTGCCCTAACTCTGCCCTAACCCTGCCCTAACTCTGCTCCAATCCTGCCCTAACTCTGCCCTAACCCTGCCCTAACTCTGCCCTAACCCTGCCCTAACTCTGCCCTAACCCTGCCCTAACTCTGCCCTAATCCTGCCCTAACTCTGCCCTAACTCTGCCCTAACTCTGCCCTAATCCTGCCCTAACCCTGCCCTAACCCTGCCCTAACTCTGCCCTAACTCTGCCCTAACTCTGCCCTAATCCTGCCCTAACTCTGCCCTAACTCTGCCCTAACTCTGCCCTAATCCTGCCCTAACTCTGCCCTAACCCTGCCCTAATCCTGCCCTAACTCTGCCCTAACTCTGCCCTAATCCTGCCCTAACTCTGCCCTAACTCTGCCCTAACTCTGCCCTAACTCTGCCCTAACTCTAGGGGAGAAACACATCAGGTTTTTTGAGACAAAAATAAAATATAGTTATATTGAAGTTATAATAATGTATCATCATTAAATCATTAAAGCCCTCCGCTCACTTTGGACTGATCGCCTGAATGAGACTTTATATTAATCAGAGGTTAATAAAACCAGGTCTAAACCAGGTCTAAACCAGGACTAAAGAGGTCTAAACCAGGACTAAACAGGACTAAACCAGGACTAAACCAGCTCTAAACCAGGTCTAAACCAGGACTAAACAGGTCTAAACCAGGACTAAACATGACTAAACCAGGTCTAAAACAGGACTAAACCAGGACTAAACAGGACTAAACCAGGTCTAAAACAGGACTAAACCAGGACTAAACCAGGTCTAAACCAGGACAAAACAAGATCTAACCCGGACTAAACCAGGACTAAACAGTTCTAAACCAGGTCTAAACAGGACTAAACCAGATCTAAACCAGGACTAAACAAGATCTAACCCGGACTAAACCAGGACTAAACAGGTCTAAACCAGGTCTAAACAGGACTAAACAAGATCTAACCCGGACTAAACCAGGACTAAACAGGTCTAAACCAGGTCTAAACAGGACTAAACCAGATCTAAACCAGGACTAAACCAGATCTCAACTCGGGCTAAAACAGGACTAAACCAGATCTAAACCAGGACTAAACCAGATCTCAACCCGGACTAAACCAGATTAAACCAGCACAAAACCAAGACTAAACCCGGAAAAAAACAGGACTAAACCAGGACTAAACCAGGTCTAAAGCAGGTTTAAACCAGGACTAAACCAGGACTAAACCAAGACTAAACCAGGACTAAACCCGGACTAAGCCAGGACTAAACCAGGTCTAAAGCAGGTTTAAACCAGGACTAAACCAGGACTAAACCAAGACTAAACCAGGACTAAACCAGGACTAAACCCGGACTAAGCCAGGTCTAAACCAGGACTAAACCAGGTTTAAACCAGGACTAAACCCGGACTAAGCCAGGACTAAAGAGGTCTAAACCAGGACTAAACCAGGACTAAACCAGGTTTAAACCTGGACTAAACTAGGATTAAACCAGGACTAAACCAGGTTAAACCAGGATTAAACCAAGACTAAACAACGTCTAAACCAGGTCTAAACCACGACTAAACCCGGACTAAACCAGGTTAAACAAGGACTACACCAGGACTTGACCAGACTCTGATAAATCCTTGTTTTCCCAGACTTAGTTCACGTCTTGTGTTTTCGTTGCTGTTTGAGTTGTAGTCTCGGTGGGGCTCAGTGAAGGCCGTCAGATCCAGGTCTAAGAGCCAGGTATTAGTCTGTGCACGTGAAGTCCGTGCACGTGGACTTTAGAGCCGGGTCTCGACGGGACTCGGGGCTTAGTCCGAGTCTGAACCGAGGCTTTAATTGGCTTCATTTTCCCAATAACAGCGTCGGTCGGAGCTCAGAGCAGTCGATGGAAATGAGTCCAACACACTTCAGTCAGTCCTCACCTGTCAATCAAACACCTGTCCATCCGTCCATCAGTCTGTCCATCAGTCTGTCCATCAGTCTGTCCATCAGTCTGTCCATCAGTCTGGCCATCCTTCCATCAGTCTGTCCATCAGTCTGTCCATCCTTCCATCAGTCTGTCCATCAGTCTGTCCATCAGTCTGTCCATCAGTCTGTCCATCAGTCTGTCCATCAGTCTGTCCATCCTTCCATCAGTCTGTCCATCCTTCCGTCAGTCTGTCCATCCTTCCGTCAGTCTGTCCATCCTTCTGTCAGTCTGTCCATCCTTCTGTCCATCCTTCCATCAGTCTGTCCATCAGTCTGTCCATCCTTCCATCAGTCTGTCCATCAGTCTGTCCATCAGTCTGTCCATCAGTCTGTCCATCCTTCCATCAGTCTGTCCCTCAGTCTGTCCATCCTTCCATCAGTCTGTCCATCAGTCTGTCCATCAGTCTGTCCATCAGTCTGTCCATCCTTCCATCAGTCTGTCCATCCTTCCGTCAGTCTGTCCATCCTTCTGTCCATCCTTCCATCAGTCTGTCCATCCTTCCATCAGTCTGTCCATCAGTCTGTCCATCAGTCTGCCCTTCAGTCTGTCCATCAGTCTGTCCATCCTTCCATCAGTCTGTCCATCCTTCCATCAGTCTGTCCATCCTTCCGTCAGTCTGTCCATCCTTCTGTCAGTCTGTCCATCCTTCTGTCCATCCTTCCATCAGTCTGTCCATCCTTCCATCAGTCTGTCCATCAGTCTGTCCATCAGTCTGTCCATCAGTCTGTCCATCAGTCTGTCCATCAGTCTGTCCATCAGTCTGTCCATCCTTCCATCAGTCTGTCCATCCTTCCATCAGTCTGTCCATCCTTCTGTCCATCCTTCCATCAGTCTGTCCATCAGTCTGTCCATCCTTCCATCAGTCTGTCCATCAGTCTGTCCATCAGTCTGTCCATCAGTCTGTCCATCCTTCCATCAGTCTGTCCATCAGTCTGTCCATCCTTCCATCAGTCTGTCCATCAGTCTGTCCATCAGTCTGTCCATCAGTCTGTCCATCCTTCCATCAGTCTGTCCATCAGTCTGTCCATCAGTCTGTCCATCAGTCTGTCCATCAGTCTGTCCATCCTTCCATCAGTCTGTCCATCAGTCTGTCCATCCTTCCATCAGTCTGTCCATCAGTCTGTCCATCAGTCTGTCCATCAGTCTGTCCATCAGTCTGTCCATCAGTCTGTCCATCCTTCCATCAGTCTGTCCATCCTTCCGTCAGTCTGTCCATCCTTCCGTCAGTCTGTCCATCCTTCTGTCAGTCTGTCCATCCTTCTGTCCATCCTTCCATCAGTCTGTCCATCAGTCTGTCCATCCTTCCATCAGTCTGTCCATCCTTCCATCAGTCTGTCCATCAGTCTGTCCATCCTTCCATCAGTCTGTCCATCAGTCTGTCCATCCTTCCATCAGTCTGTCCATCAGTCTGTCCATCAGTCTGTCCATCAGTCTGTCCATCCTTCCGTCAGTCTGTCCATCCTTCCGTCAGTCTGTCCATCCTTCTGTCCATCCTTCCATCAGTCTGTCCATCCTTCCATCAGTCTGTCCATCAGTCTGTCCATCCTTCTGACAGTCTGTCCATCCTTCCATCAGTCTGTCCATCAGTCTGTCCATCCTTCCATCAGTCTGTCCATCAGTCTGTCCATCCTTCTGTCAGTCTGTCCATCAGTCTGTCCATCAGTCTGTCCATCCTTCCATCAGTCTGTCCATCCTTCCATCAGTCTGTCCATCAGTCTGTCCATCCTTCCATCAGTCTGTCCATCAGTCTGTCCATCCTTCCATCAGTCTGTCCATCAGTCTGTCCATCAGTCTGTCCATCCTTCCATCAGTCTGTCCATCAGTCTGTCCATCCTTCTATCAGTCTGTCCATCATTCCATCAGTCTGTCCATCCTTCCATCAGTCTGTCCATCCTTCCATCAGTCTGTCCATCAGTCTGTCCATCCTTCTGTCAGTCTGTCCATCCTTCTGTCCATCCTTCCATCAGTCTGTCCATCCTTCCATCAGTCTGTCCATCAGTCTGTCCATCCTTCTGTCAGTCTGTCCATCCTTCCATCAGTCTGTCCATCAGTCTGTCCATCCTTCTGTCAGTCTGTCCATCCTTCCATCAGTCTGTCCATCAGTCTGTCCATCCATCTGTCAGTCTGTCCATCCTTCCATCAGTCTGTCCATCAGTCTGTCCATCCTTCCATCAGTCTGTCCATCAGTCTGTCCATACTTCCATCACTCTGTCCATCCGTCTGTCCATCCTTCTGTCAGTCTGTCCATCAGTCTGTCCATCCTTCTGTCAGTCTGTCCATCCTTCCATCAGTCTGTCCATCCTTCTGTCAGTCTGTCCATCCTTCCATCAGTCTGTCCATCAGTCTGTCCATCCTTCCATCAGTCTTTCCATCCTTCTGTCAGTCTGTCCATCAGTCTGTCCATACTTCCATCAGTCTGTCCATCAGTCTGTCCATCCTTCTATCAGTCTGTCCATCCGTCTGTCCATCCTTCCATCACTCTGTCCATCTGTCTGTCCATCCTTCTGTCAGTCTGTCCATCAGTCTGTCCATCCTTCTGTCAGTCTGTCCATCCTTCCATCAGTCTGTCCATCCTTCCATCAGTCTGTCCATCCTTCCATCAGTCTGTCCATCCGTCTGTCCATCCTTCCATCAGTCTGTCCATCCTTCCGTCAGTCTGTCCATCCTACCATCAGTCTGTCCATCCTTCTATCAGTCTGTCCATCCTTCTATCAGTCTGTCCATCCGTCTGTCCATCCTTCCATCAGTCTGTCCATCAGTCTGTCCATCCTTCCATCAGTCTGTCCATCCTTCTATCAGTCTGTCCATCAGTCTGTCCATCCTTCCATCAGTCTGTCCATCAGTCTGTCCATCCTTCTATCAGTCTGTCCATCCTTCCATCAGTCTGTCCATCCTTCCATCAGTCTGTCCATCCTTCCATCAGTCTGTCCATCAGTCTGTCCATCCTTCTGTCCATCCTTCCATCAGTCTGTCCATCCTTCCATCAGTCTGTCCATCAGTCTGTCCATCCTTCCATCAGTCTGTCCATCAGTCTGTCCATCCTTCCATCAGTCTGTCCATCCTTCCATCAGTCTGTCCATCCTTCCATCAGTCTGTCCATCCTTCTATCAGTCTGTCCATCCTTCCATCAGTCTGTCCATCCTTCCATCAGTCTGTCCATCCTTCTATCAGTCTGTCCATCCTTCCATCAGTCTGTCCATCCTTCTGTCCATCCTTCCATCAGTCTGTCCATCCGTCTGTCCATCCTTCTATCAGTCGGTCCATCCTTCCATCAGTCTGTCCATCCTTCCATCAGTCTGTCCATCCTTCCATCAGTCTGTCCATCAGTCTGTCCAACTTTCCATCAGTCTGTCCATCAGTCTGTCCATCCTTCCATCAGTCTGTCCATCCTTCCATCAGTCTGTCCATCAGTCTGTCCATCCTTCCATCACTCTGTCCATCCGTCTGTCCATCCTTCTGTCAGTCTGTCCATCAGTCTGTCCATCCTTCTGTCAGTCTGTCCATCCTTCCATCAGTCTGTCCATCCTTCTGTCAGTTTGTCCATCCTTCCATCAGTCTGTCCATCAGTCTGTCCATCCTTCCATCAGTCTTTCCATCCTTCTGTCAGTCTGTCCATCAGTCTCTCCATACTTCCATCAGTCTGTCCATCAGTCTGTCCATCCTTCTATCAGTCTGTCCATCAGTCTGTCCATCCTTCTGTCCATCCTTCCATCAGTCTGTCCATCCTTCCATCAGTCTGTCCATCAGTCTGTCCATCCTTCCATCAGTCTGTCCATCCTTCCATCAGTCTGTCCATCAGTCTGTCCATCCTTCCATCAGTCTGTCCATCCTTCCATCAGTCTGTCCATCCTTCCATTTGTCTGTCCATCCTTCTATCAGTCTGTCCATCCTTCCATCAGTCTGTCCATCCTTCCATCAGTCTGTCCATCCTTCTATCAGTCTGTCCATCCTTCCATCAGTCTGTCCATCCTTCCATCAGTCTGTCCATCCTTCTATCAGTCTGTCCATCCTTCTATCAGTCTGTCCATCCTTCTTTCAGTCTGTCCATCCTTCCGTCAGTCTGTCCATCAGTCTGTCCATCCGTCTGTCCATCCTTCCATCAGTCTGTCCATCCTTCCATCAGTCTGTCCATCAGTCTGTCCATCCTTCCATCAGTCTGTCCATTCTCCTATCAGTCTGTCCATCCTTCTTTCAGTCTGTCCATCCTTCTGTCAGTCTGTCCATCCTTCCATCAGTCTGTCCATCCTTCCATCAGTCTGTCCATCCTTCTATCAGTCTGTCCATCCTTCCATCAGTCTGTCCATCCTTCCATCAGTCTGTCCATCTTTCCATCAGTCTGTCCATCAGTCTGTCCATCCTTCCATCAGTCTGTCCATCCTTCCATCAGTCTGTCCATCCTTCCATCAGTCTGTCCATCAGTCTGTCCATCCTTCCATCAGTCTGTCCATCCTTCCATCAGTCTGTCCATCAGTCTGTCCATCCTTCTGTCAGTCTGTCCATCCTTCTGTCAGTCTGTCCATCCTTCTATCAGTCTGTCCATCCTTCTGTCAGTCTGTCCATCCTTCCATCAGTCTGTCCATCAGTCTGTCCATCCGTCTGTCCATCCTTCCATCAGTCTGTCCATCAGTCTGTCCATCCGTCTGTCCATCCTTCCATCAGTCTGTCCATCCTTCCATCAATCTGTCCATCCTCCTATCAGTCTGTCCATCCTTCTGTCAGTCTGTCCATCCTTCTGTCAGTCTGTCCATCCTTCCATCAGTCTGTCCATCCTTCTATCAGTCTGTCCATCCTTCTATCAGTCTGTCCATCCTTCCATCAATCTGTCCATCCTTCCATCAGTCTGTCCATCCTTCTATCAGTCTGTCCATCCTTCCATCAGTCTGTCCATCAGTCTGTCCATCCTTCTATCAGTCTGTCCATTCTTCCATCAGTCTGTCCATCAGTCTGTCCATCTTTCCATCAGTCTGTCCATCAGTCTGTCCATCTTTCCATCAGTCTGTCTAACGAGGACTAACCCTGGCCTAAACAAGGACTAAACCAGGACTAAACCAGGACTAACCAGGACTAACCCAGGCCTAAACCAGGACTAACCCAGGCCTAAACCAGGACTAAACCAGGACTAACCAGGACTAACCCAGGCCTAAACCAGGACTAACCCAGGCCTAAACCAGGACTAACCAGGACTAACCCAGGTCTAAACCAGGTCTAAACCAGGACTAACCCAGGCCTAAACCAGGACTAACCCAGGCCTAAACCAGGACTAACCAGGACTAACCCAGGTCTAAACCAGGTCTAAACCAGGACTAAACCAGGACTAAATCAGGCCTAAAGCAGGACTAACCCAGGCCTAAACCAGGACTAACCCAGGTCTAAAGCAGGACTAACCCAGGTCTAAAGCAGGACTAACCCAGGCCTAAACCAGGACTAAGCCAGGACTAAATCAGGACTAAACCAGGACTGACCCAGGCCTAAACCAGGACTAACCCAGGTCTAACCCAGGCCTAAACCAGGACTAACCCAGGTCTAAAGCAGGACTAACGCAGGTCTAACCCAGGTCTAAAGCAGGACTATCCCAGGACTAAACAGGACTAAACCAGGACTAAACCAGGCCTAACCCAGGCCTAACCAGGACTAACCCAGGTCTAAAGCAGGACTAACCCAGGTCTAACCCAGGTCTAAAGCAGGACTATCCCAGGACTAAACAGGACTGAACCAGGACTAAACCAGGACTAACCCAGGTCTAACCCAGGTCTAAAGCAGGACTATCCCAGGACTAAACCAGGCCTAACCAGGACTAACCCAGGACTAAACCAGGACTAAACAGGACTAAACCAGGACTAAACCAGGACTAACCCAGGCCTAAACAAGGTCTAAACCAGGACTGACCCTGGCCTAAACCAGGACTAAACCAGGCCTAACCAGGACTAACCCAGGACTAAACCAGGACTAAACAGGACTAAACCAGGACTAAACCAGGACTAACCCAGGCCTAAACAAGGTCTAAACCAGGTCTAACCAGGTCTAAAGCCTGGTCTGGTCTCTTCTGTTGGAGTGAAGGTCATTAATCAGACCCGACCTCTGTTTCCAGACATTAACTGTGGAGCGTAAAGCCCAGAGCTCGCGTCTGAAGCGGTGCCTCGTGAGGAGCTGCTGCTCTGATCTCTGTTAATTGATATATCCACGGATCTGGAGGCTCATACCTGGATGTTCCACTGGCTGCCTTTTAATTGAGTCCACATTCAAATTTACTTATGAAATAATAATGGGCCGTGATGCAAATGAGGGATTAGTGCCGCGGTGCGTTTCCATCTCGCCGAGCTCAGACTGGGAGTTCAGAAATCAATATACAGCATTAATAATATAGGATCCGCAGCAGTAATTAAAATCCATTTGAAGCCGGGAGTCGGTCAACCCTGAAAACTGAAGGTGCAATCTGCTCATTTTAACCCGCTTCAATTACTGCGCATGTAAAAATAATCAGGTTCAGAAATTACACTTTCAGATATGTCCATGTGTTCAGGACCAGGACGAGCAAACACTGAGATGTGTGTCAAGATTAAAACCAAAAGTGTATTAGACAAATAATCGTTCCGAGAGTCAATGACTGGAGTTTGGATTAAACGCAGAATTACAAGATGAATATCTGAAGCTTATTATGAACTTATTGGGCCATTTTCCCACAGACTTTTTAAATAACATAATCACTTTGCACATCTGTTTTTCATACAAACACTATTTTTTTTATTTCCTGATGTTTAAAACCTTTAATGTTTCCAAGGCAACCTTTAAAACACAGTTTCCTGGAGTTTTTTTTTTAAATATGGGATCAACTTTTGTTTGAATCTCTAAAGCTGGCATGTTAGGGTTAAACAGTCAGACTTTCAGGAATATTTCTTCTGTAGATGAAGACTAGTTTCAACACTTTTAAATTGTCTCTAACACCTCTGATCTATCATGTTTTTGAGCAAAAACAGATTATTACAGCCTCTTCACATAGGGTCCGTTTGAGCCCTGGACCTCGAAACTTTACCCTGAAGTCTGGTTTCAGCGGCTCATCCACACGAGATCAGCTCCATCTGAGACTTACTCCAGATCTGACATCACAACCAGGCTCTGACATCACAACCAGGCTCTGACATCACAACCAGGCTCTGACATCACAACCAGGCTCTGACATCACAACCAGGATCTGACATCACAACCAGGGTCTGACATCACAACCAGGATCTGACATCACAACCAGGCTCTGACATCACAACCAGGATCTGACATCACAACCAGGATCTGACATCACAACCAGGGTCTGACATCACAACCAGGATCTGACATCACAACCAGGATCTGACATCACAACCAGGATCTGACATCACAACCAGGCTCTGACATCACAACCACAATCTGACATCACAACCAGGCTCTGACATCACAACCACAATCTGACATCACAACCAGGATCTGACATCACAACCAGGATCTGACATCACAACCACAATCTGACATCACAACCACAATCTGACATCACAACCAGGGTCTGACATCACAACCACAATCTGACATCACAACCAGGCTCTGACATCACAACCACAATCTGACATCACAACCACAATCTGACATCTCAACCACAATCTGACATCACAACCACAATCTGACATCACAACCAGGGTCTGACATCACAACCAGGCTCTGACATCACAACCACAATCTGACATCACAACCAGGGTCTGACATCACAACCAGGATCTGACATCACAACCAGGCTCTGACATCACAACCAGGATCTGACATCACAACCACAATCTGACATCACAACCAGGCTCTGACATCACAACCACAATCTGACATCTCAACCACAATCTGACATCTCAACCACAATCTGACATCACAACCACAATCTGACATCACAACCAGGGTCTGACATCACAACCAGGCTCTGACATCACAACCACAATCTGACATCACAACCAGGATCTGACATCACAACCACAATCTGACATCACAACCAGGATCTGACATCACAACCAGGATCTGACATCACAACCAGGATCTGACATCACAACCACAATCTGACATCACAACCACAATCTGACATCACAACCACAATCTGACATCACAACCACAATCTGACATCACAACCACAATCTGACATCACAACCACAATCTGACATCACAACCACAATCTGACATCACAACCACAATCTGACATCACAACCAGGCTCTGACATCACAACCACAATCTGACATCACAACCAGGCTCTGACATCACAACCACAATCTGACATCACAACCAGGCTCTGACATCATAACATCATTCATCTGAGGTCATGCGTCTGAGGTCAGGGGTCTGAGGTCAGGGGTCTGAGGTCAGGTGTCTGAGGTCAGGGGTCTGAGGTCAGGGGTCTGAGGTCAGGTGTATGAGGTCAGGGGTCTGAGGACAGGTGTCTGAGGTCAGGGGTCTGAGGACAGGTGTCTGAGGTCAGGTGTCTGAGGTCAGGGGTCTGAGGTCAGGGGTCTGAGGAAAGGTGTCTGAGGTCAGGGGTCTGAGGTCAGGTGTCTCCTGTTGCCGGGGTTACTGTGGTCAGTGGGTTTGAATCAGAGAAGTTCTCTGACAAAGAGAAACGTTGGTCAGAGCCTCAGGAGACGGTCGGCGGAGTGTATCTGAGCAGAACATGAAACTTTGTCTGTGAGTCTTTGTGTTTTGTCGTCGGTCACTTCCTGTATTTGGGTCAGAAAACCCACACAATACTTGACAGACAGGACAGATCCTCTCGGGTTTAAATCCCAGAGTCGTCCATCCTTGATCTGCTGCACATTTCTGATGCTTGAGATTCTTGTTTGTCTGTTGCATCAGTATTGCTCAAACACACACTCTCTCATTACGTTCACAAAACAACATTTAAAACTGCTCTTCAGCTGAAGCTCACCGTCTTCGTTCATTAACATTCCCTTCAGGCCTCTGTCGGAGTATTACCTCCACGCTGTTGACGTGGTTGTTTCCCATAATGCCGAGCTGCTGCCGTAATGACCAGTCCTAATAAAGACGGAGTAATGACTTCATCAGAGGCGGCTCTTCGTTCTGACGGAGTCTTCGTAATTATTCAACCGGGGCCGTGTCCGTTCTGAGGAATTAACGACGATGAGGAGGAAACGAAGAGCGTCGGAGTAATTACAGCTGGAGTCGGTTAAAGAGACAAAGTGATCAGCGTCTGTTCCTTTCTGCAGCTGAGCCACTGTCACAGAGAGCCACAAAATAAATCATGGAGGAAGTGGAAGCAGGCAGTTGAACTCTTTATAGGAACAATTATAAACGTGGAGCCTGGAGCTGAAAGACTGACAGGTCTGATCTGTTTGTGCCAAAGGTTAATGGAGATAAACTGAGCGTGTTTACGATGTTCCGCTCGTATCTAATCCTGCACTGACTAATCAACGCATTATTGTACGACTTATTTACGGCAGATTTACACTTTTACTTCTGTATTTCCTCTGACAGTTCTTTTATCTGACTTTAAACCCTCGCTCCAGATGATCTCGTCACTCAAATCTTAAATTATCCTAAAGCGTGAGCACCAACCCGACTGCATTAGAATATTCATAACACATAAACCCATTTGTTGAGGGGGACAAATATTAGCCCAACACCGTGTCATAACTTGCTCTAATTAGCCTCTGTGTGGTTCCAGGTGAAACTAATGTGGCTTTATTGGACGGCAGATAAATCCCCGCTCGACTCTAATAACGTCTGTGTAATTTCCGCGCGTCTGTGAAGGCGTCATTAGTGCCGCTGTTTATTACATATAGTTTTAATTTGGTCTCAGAGGAGCCTTTGAGACGACGGCCCACGCCTCAGTGTTTTATTTTAAATGTTACAAACTCAACACAACCTGCTCCAGATGAAGCCACAAACAGCCTGGATATGAATGTTTTCAGGTTTTATCTCAGGTTTATTCACGGCGAACGTGTGTTTGAAGGTGAGCCATTACAGACGCCTCACTCAGAGAAGAAGACGCTCATAAACAGAAGAGTCCACACCTCCGCTCAACAGGCTTCTACAGGAAGAGACGCACCTGAGCAGTTTAGCTTTAATAAGGTTTTAATAACGACTGTGACAAATACAGCTCAAAAGAGTGACTCTGACCTTCAGAAGAAACAAGCTGACCCGAACCAATCTCCAATTCTGTGGTTTCCATACACTGGGTCAGGACCCAAATGTGGGTCGCAAGGGGTATTATTTAGGTCACCAAAATAAATCAACAAAAATTCACTGGGCACTTAATATATGTAAAGAACAGGTTTTAGTTGGATTTGAACAGGTTTTAGCTGGATTTAAACAGGTTTTATGTGGATTTGAACAGGTTTTATGTGGATTTGAACAGGTTTTATGTGGATTTGAACAGGTTTTATGTGGATTTGAACAGGTTTTAGATGGATTTAAACAGGTTAAAGGTGGATTTGAACAGGTTTTAGATGGATTTGAACAGGTTATAGGTGGATTTGAACAGGGTTTAGCTGGATTTAAACAGGTTTTATGTGAATTTGAACAGGTTTTATGTGGATTTGAACAGGTTTTAGATGGATTTAAACAGGTTATAGGTGGATTTGAACAGGTTTTAGTTGGATTTGAATGGGGTTTAGCTGGATTTGAACAGGTTATAGGTGGATTTGAACAGGTTTTAGTTGGATTTGAAAACACTGGGGTGTTTGAAACGTGTTCCTAGAGAAAAGACTGAATCTGTGGAAAAGGATAAACTCAGTTAAAGCTGAGATGGTCTGTTCCACAGCAGCTCTTCTTCAGACGAAGACCTGTTATTTATATCAATAACAGTGAACGCTACTTAATAAAGTCTAAGGTCTGTTTAAATATCCACCACCGGGTTTTACTCTTTACTTTAGTTCTTTTTAAGTTTTAGGTTTATTCTTGATCCTTTTGATTTCATAATTCTGGTCCAGTTGTTCCCAGAGGGTGGTCTTCAGGTCAGATTTACAGAAATGTTTCCTCATGGATTAGACTCTGGTCAGTCTGACAGACGCTGGACTCGGTCTGGTCTGGGACAGGTCTGGGGCTGGTCTGGACCTGGATGTAGGTCACATTGAGTCTGGCCTGGTTCCAGCTGGTCTTGGTGAACGCTGAGGCGTCCCAGGGTCAGCGAAGGCTCCACAAACAGACGGAGACTCGACGGGAGCTGAAGGATTTTACTCTGACTGACTTTTAGAGTTTATTCTGCAGCTGTTCTTCTTTTAATCACTTTTTAAAACGATATGACATATCTTTGCTCTAATTCTAAGATGTCAGAACATAAACCTTCATGTGATCATTGATCTCAGTCCGTTCAGCCACAGCTGCTCGGAACAAGGAGCGCTCTCATTGGTCGACTCTGATGTACATAAGGAAGTAATGAAACAGAAAGTTTTTATTCTGCACACGTCTTTAACAGAAATCCTGTTAAATCCTGTTTTCAGTCGATATTTAAGTTGTGTTCTGACGCTGGAGGCGGAGATAAAGGCTTGCGCTCAGCTCCACTGTACATTACCAAACTGTACCGTACGAAACTGTACCGTACCATACCATACCAAACTGTACTGTACCATACTGTACCGTACCATACCATACCAAACTGTACCGTACCATACCATACCATACCAAACTGTACCGTACCATACCATACCAAACTGTACCGTACCAAACTGTTTTGTACCGTACTGTACCATAACGTACCATACCATATTGTACCGTACCAAACTGTACCGCACCATACCATACCATACCAAACTGTACCGTACCATACCATACCAAACTGTACCGTACCAAACTGTTTTGTACCGTACTGTACCATAACGTACCATACCATATTGTACCGTACCAAACTGTACCGTACCAAACTGTACCGTACCAGCTCTTTTGAGTGAACCGTCTCTGGTCCATGAGACGTTTTATTACATTTCTTTATTTTTAAAACAAAGCAGAATGATGATGCTCTCCTACTGGTGCTTCCTGCAGGGCGTTGTCTGTCACATGATTCTGTGTAACCAATCATGTGAGGACGGGCCACGACCACACCCCCAGCAGAGAGGGGCGGGGCTTATACACAGGAGCTTTGAGTTCAGAAGCAGACCGTGAGAGTGAACCTGAGGAAACACCTGTGACTCCATCATTGTTCTCTCTGAACTCACACCTGTCTCACACCTGTCACTCACCTGTCTCACACCTTTCGCTCAACTGTCTCACACCTGTCACTCACCTGTCTCACACCTTTCACTCACCTGTCTCACACCTGTCGCTCAACTGTCTCACACCTTTCACTCACCTGTCTCACACCTGTCTCAAACCTGTCTCACACCTGTCTCACACCGGACTCACACCTTTCACTATCCTGTCACTCACCTGTCTCACCTGTCTCACACCTTTCACTATCCTGTCACTCACCTTTCACTCACCTGTCACTCACCTGTCTCACATCTGTCACTCACCTGTCTCACACCTGTCTCACACCTTTCACTCACCTGTCACTCACCTGTCTCACATCTGTCACTCACCTGTCTCACACCTGTCTCACACCTGTCTCTCACCTGTCTCACACCTGACACACCTGTCTCACACCTGACACTCACCTTTCACTCACCTGTCTCTCAACTGTCTCACACCAGACTCACACCTGTCTCACACCTGTCACTCACCTGTCACTCAACTGTCTCACACCTGTCTCACACCTGTCACTCACTTGTCACTCACCTGTCTCACACCTGTCTCACACCTGTCTCACAACTGTCTCACAACTGTCTCACAACTGTCACACAACTGTCACACAACTGTCTCTCACCTGTCTCACACTTGACACACACCTGTCTCACACCTGACACTCACCTTTCACTCACCTGTCTCTCAACTGTCTCACACCAGACTCACACCTGTCTCACACCTGTCTCACAACTGTCTCTCATCTGTCACTCATCTGTCACTCACCTGTCTCTCAACTGTCTCACAACTGTCTCACAACTGTCTCACACCTGACACACACCTGACACTCACCTTTCACTCACCTTTCACTCATCTGTCTCTCACCTGTCACACAACTGTCTCTCACCTGTCACACACCTGTCTCACACCTGTCACACACCTGTCTCACAACTGTCTCACACCTGTCTCACACCGGTCTCACACCTTTCACTCACCTGTCTCTCGCCTGTCTCACACCTGTCTCACACCTGTCGCTCAACTGTCTCACACCTGTCTCACACCTATCTCACATCTGTCACTCACCTGTCTCTCACTTGTCTCACACCTGACACACACCTGTCTCACACCTGACACTCACCTTTCACTCACCTGTCTCTCACCTGTCTCACACCTGTCTCACACCTGTCTCACACCTGACACACACCTGACACACAACTGTCTCACAACTGTCTCACACCTGTCTCACACCTGTCTCACACCGGTCTCACACCTTTCACTTACCTGTCTCTCACCTGTCTCACACCTGTCTCACACCTGTCTCTCACCTGTCTCTCACCTGACACACACCTGTCTCACACCTGACACTCACCTTTCACTCACCTGTCTCACACCTGACACACACCTGTCTCACACCTGTCTCACACCTGACACTCACCTTTCACTCAACTGTCTCTCAACTGTCTCACACCTGACACACACCTGACACACACCTGTCTCACACCTGTCGCTCAACTGTCTCACACCGGTCTCACACCTGTCTCACACCTGTCTCACATCTGTCACTCACCTGTCTCACACCTGTCTCTCACCTGTCTCACACCTGTCTCACATCTGTCACTCACCTGTCACTCACCTGTCACACACCTGTCACTCACCTGTCACTCACCGGTCTCACATCTGTCACTCACCTGTCACACACCTGTCTCTCACCTGTCTCTCACCTGTCTCACACCTGTCTCACACCTGTCTCACACCGGTCTCACATCTGTCACTCACCTGTCACTCACCTGTCACTCACCGGTCTCACATCTGTCACTCACCTGTCACTCACCTGTCACACACCTGTCTCTCACCTGTCTCTCACCTGTCTCACACCTTACACACACCTGTCACACAACTGTCTCTCACCTGTCTCTCACCTGTCTCACACCTGACACTCACCTTTCACTCACCTGTCTCTCAACTGTCTCTCACCTGACACTCACCTGACACACACCTGTCGCTCAACTGTCTCACACCTGTCACACACCTGTCTCACAACTGTCTCACACCTGTCTCACACCGGTCTCACA
This sequence comes from Neodontobutis hainanensis, assembly GCA_024349245.1. Taxonomy (NCBI): domain Eukaryota; kingdom Metazoa; phylum Chordata; class Actinopteri; order Gobiiformes; family Odontobutidae; genus Neodontobutis; species Neodontobutis hainanensis. Next base: position 1,057,407 of record JALDNG010000067.1, on the reverse strand, counting down.
CCTTTCACTCACCTGTCTCTCGCCTGTCTCACACCTGTCTCACACCTGTCTCACACCTGTCGCTCAACTGTCTCACACCTGTCTCACACCAGACTCACACCTGTCTCACACCTGTCTCACAACTGTCTCTCATCTGTCTCACATCTGTCACTCACCTTTCACTCACCTGTCTCTCAACTGTCTCACACCAGACTCACACCTGTCACTCACCTGTCACTCACCTGTCTCACACCTGTCTCACACCTGTCTCACAACTGTCTCACAACTGTCTCACAACTGTCACACAACTGTCACACAACTGTCTCTCACCTGTCTCACACTTGACACACACCTGTCTCACACCTGACACTCACCTTTCACTCACCTGTCTCTCAACTGTCTCACACCAGACTCACACCTGTCTCACACCTGTCTCACAACTGTCTCTCATCTGTCACTCATCTGTCACTCACCTGTCTCTCAACTGTCTCACAACTGTCTCACAACTGTCTCACACCTGACACACACCTGACACTCACCTTTCACTCACCTTTCACTCACCTGTCTCTCACCTGTCACACAACTGTCTCTCACCTGTCACACACCTGTCTCACACCTGTCACACACCTGTCTCACAACTGTCTCACACCTGTCTCACACCGGTCTCACACCTTTCACTCACCTGTCTCTCGCCTGTCTCACACCTGTCTCACACCTGTCGCTCAACTGTCTCACACCTGTCTCACACCTGACACACACCTGTCTCACACCTGACACTCACCTTTCACTCACCTGTCTCTCACCTGTCTCACACCTGTCTCACACCTGTCTCACACCTGACACACACCTGACACACAACTGTCTCACAACTGTCTCACACCTGTCTCACACCTGTCTCACACCGGTCTCACACCTTTCACTTACCTGTCTCTCACCTGTCTCACACCTGTCTCACACCTGTCTCTCACCTGTCTCACACCTGACACACACCTGTCTCACACCTGACACTCACCTTTCACTCACCTGTCTCACACCTGACACACACCTGTCTCACACCTGTCTCACACCTGACACTCACCTTTCACTCAACTGTCTCTCAACTGTCTCACACCTGACACACACCTGACACACACCTGTCTCACACCTGTCTCTCACCTGTCTCACACCTGTGTCACACCTTTCACTCACCTGTCTCACATCTGTCTCACAACTGTCTCACACCTGTCTCACACCTGTCTCACATCTGTCACTCACCTGTCACACACCTGTCACTCACCTGTCACTCACCGGTCTCACATCTGTCACTCACCTGTCACACACCTGTCTCTCACCGGTCTCACATCTGTCACTCACCTGTCACACACCTGTCTCTCACCTGTCTCTCACCTGTCTCACACCTTACACACACCTGTCACACAACTGTCTCTCACCTGTCTCTCACCTGTCTCACACCTGACACTCACCTTTCACTCACCTGTCTCTCAACTGTCTCTCACCTGACACTCACCTGACACACGCCTGTCGCTCAACTGTCTCTCACCTGTCTCTCACCTGTCTCACACCTGACACTCACCTTTCACTCACCTGTCTCTCAACTGTCTCACACCTGACACTCACCTGACACACACCTGTCGCTCAACTGTCTCACAACTGACACACACCTGTCGCTCAACTGTCTCACAACTGTCTCACACCTGTCTCACAACTGTCTCACAACTGTCTCACACCTGTCTCACAACTGTCTCACACCTGACACACACCTGTCGCTCACCGGTCTCACATCTGTCACTCACCTGTCACTCACCTGTCACACACCTGTCTCTCACCTGTCTCTCACCTGTCTCACACCTGTCTCACACCTGTCTCACACCGGTCTCTCACCTGTCACTCACCTGTCACTCACCTGTCACTCACCTGTCACTCATCGGTCTCACATCTGTCACTCACCTGTCACACACCTGTCTCTCACCTGTCTCTCACCTGTCTCTCACCTGTCTCTCACCTGTCTCTCACCTGTCTCTCACCTGTCTCACACCTGTCTCACACCTGACACACACCTGACACACACCTGTCACACAACTGTCTCTCACCTGTCTCACACCTGACACTCACCTTTCACTCACCTGTCTCTCAACTGTCTCTCACCTGTCTCTCAATTGTCTCAAACCAGACTCACACCTGTCTCTCAACTGTCTCACAACTGTCTCTCATCTGTCACTCACCTGTCTCTCAACTGTCTCACACCAGACTCACACCTGTCTCTCAGCTGTCTCTCAACTGTCTCACACCAGACTCACACCTGTCTCTCAACTGTCTCACAACTGTCTCTCATCTGTCACTCACCTGTCTCTCAACTGTCTCACACCAGACTCACACCTGTCTCACACCTGTCACACACCTGTCTCACACCTGTCACACAACTGTCTCTCACCTGTCACACACCTGTCTCACAACTGTCTCACACCTGTCTCACACCTGACACACACCTGTCGCTCAACTGTCTCACACCTGTCTCACACCTGACATACACCTGTCGCTCAACTGTCTCACAACTGTCTCACACCTGTCTCACAACTGTCTCACACCTGTCTCACAACTGTCTCACACCTGACACACACCTGTCTCACAACTGTCTCACAACTGTCTCACACCTGTCTCACACCGGTCTCACACCTTTCACTCACCTGTCTCTCACCTGTCTCACACCTGTCTCACACCTGACACACACCTGTCTCACAACTGTCTCACACCTGACACACACCTGTCTCACAACTGTCTCACACCTGTCTCACACCTGTCTCACACCGGTCTCACACCTTTCACTCACCTGTCTCACAACTGTCTCACAACTGTCTCACACCTGACACACACCTGACACACACCTGTCTCACATCTGACACACACCTGTCTCACACCTTTCACTCACCTGTCTCTCACCTGTCTCACACCTGACACACACCTGTCTCTCACCTGTCACACACCTGTCTCACAACTGTCTCACACCTGACACACACCTGTCGCTCAACTGTCTCACAACTGTCTCACACCGGTCTCACACCTTTCACTCACCTGTCTCTCACCTTTCACTCACCTGTCTCTCACCTGTCTCACACCTGTCTCACACCTGACACACACCTGACACACACCTGTCGCTCAACTGTCTCACATCTGTCACTCACCTGTCTCTCACCTGTCTCTCACCTGTCTCACACCTGACACACACCTGACACACACCTGTCGCTCAACTGTCTCACACCGGTCTCACACCTGTCTCACACCTGTCACTCACCTGTCACTCACCTGTCTCTCACCTGACACACACCTGTCTCACACCTGACACTCACCTTTCTCTCACCTGTCTCACACCTGTCACACAACTGTCTCTCACCTGTCACACACCTGTCTTACAACTGTCTCACACCTGTCACACAACTGTCTCTCACCTGTCACACACCTGTCTTACAACTGTCTCACACCTGACACACACCTGTCTCTCAACTGTCTCACACCTTTCACTCACCTGTCTCACACCTGACACACACCTGACACACACCTGACTGTGCTTTTGGAATTCTATTGTTACGACAGCAGATTTGTTTCATATAGATATATTTAGAGTGAGATACACAGGAGAGAAACGCACTAAATGAACAATGTTTTAGTTTATTTTATTTTGTAAAATTTTTCAATTAATGTTGTGTTGTTGAAATAGGGTTAGGGTTTTAAAAACAAACATTACAAACCTGTTCAAATCCAACTAAAACCTGTTCACATTTATTTAAAACCAGTTTGAATCCAACTAAAACCTGTTCAAATCCATTTTAACCCTGTTCAAATCCAAATAAAACCTCTTCAAATCAAACTAAAACTTGTTCAAATCCAAATAAAACCTGTTCAAATATAAACTACGGAATAATAAATACATGAGTAAATAAAAACACAGCAGAAGCTGATTGTGAGAAACAAACAGACGCTGCTGAAGATAAAGTCTTTTAAATGTGTTTGTGATTCTGTTTGAAGATTTAATGAGCCGCTCATAAAGATGTTGCCTGGATTTCATCAGATTTGTTCAGAACTGGATCTGCTCTGCCCTCGGCCGAAAACTCACAGAAACTCACTAAACAAGACAAACATAGGAGAACCGTTTAACGAGAGGCAACAGAAGCAGACTAATGTTAGTCCTGGTTTAGACCTGGTTTAGTACTGGTTTAGAGCAGGTTTAGTCCTGGTTTAAACCCGGTTTAGTACTGGTCTAGTCCTGGTTTACACCTGGTCTAGTCCTGGTCTAGACCTGGTCTAGTCCTGGTTTAGACCTGGTCTAGTCCTGGTTTATACCTGGTCTAGTCCTGGTTTAGACCTGGTCTAGTCCTGGTTTAGACCTGGTCTAGACCTGGTTTAGACCTGGTCTAGTCCTGGTTTAGACCTGGTCTAGTCCTGGTTTAGACCTGTGTCAGACCTGGTTTAGACCTGGTTTAGACCTGGTTTAGACCTGTTTCAGTCCTGGTTTAGTCCTGTTTCAGTCCTGTTTCAGACCTGGTCTAGTCCTGGTTTAGACCTGGTCTAGTCCTGGTTTAGACCTGGTCTAGTCCTGGTTTAGACCTGGTCTAGTCCTGGTTTAGACCTGGTCTAGTCCTGGTTTAGACCTGGTTTAGACCTGGTCTAGTCCTGGTTTAGACCTGGTCTAGTCCTGGTTTAGACCTGTGTCAGACCTGTTTCAGTCCTGGTTTAGACCTGTGTCAGTCCTGGTTTAGACCTGTGTCAGACCTGGTTTAGACCTGGTTTCGTCCTGGTTTCGTCCTGGTTTAGACCTGGTTTAGACCTGGTTTAGACCTGGTTTAGACCTGGTTTAGACCTGGTTTCGTCCTGGTTTCGTCCTGGTTTAGTGCTGGTTTAGACCTGGTTTAGTCCTGGTTTAGTCCTGGTTTAGACCTGGTTTAGTCCTGGTTTAGAGCAGGTTTAGTCCTGGTTTAGACCAGGTTTAGACCTGGTTCAGACCTGACCTAACGGCACAAAAACCTGAACTGGGTCCAGGACTGGAGCAGGAGAAATGGAAAATGGAAGCAGCTTTTGTCCAAACCTCAAGAGACCGTCGCCGATCGAGAGCCTTAATGAAAAAGGCCGTCGTTAAAATGATGAGTATTTCCTCCGAGATGAGTTTAAATGAGGAAAGAGAAACACCAGGAGCAGGGGGGGAGGCGGGGGAAGGGCGGGTTTATTTAAAGCTCAGGATGATTTTAAACGAAGCACAAATAATATACACTTCAGAAATAGCTTTAACACAAGGACTGGATTTAGGCCCAATCCCAGTTCTCTAACTGACCCCTGACCCCCCCTGACCCTTGACCTCTTGTTCACCAAAGGAAGGGCTAAGAATATGGGCTACCCTCAGAACTGGGACACACACACCTGTCGGGCATATACCAGATCTCTAAAAAAAAAAACAAACAATGTTTATAACATATACAAGTTTTTATTTTATTTTATAGAGATAAATATAATATAATATACATCATTCCATCCATCAATCCATCTTCTATCGTTTATTCGGGGCCGGGTCGCGGGGGCAGCAGTCAAAGCAGAGATGCCCAGACTTCCCTCTCCCCAGACACTTCCTCCAGCTCTTCCGAGGGGATACCGAGGCGTTCGCAGACCAGCCGAGAGACATATTAAATATAATATATTATAATATAATTATATAATATAATATAAGAAATATAATATAAAATAATATATTATAATTATATAATATTAGGATAAGGTCTAATAACAGTTTTTAGACTCGAGTCTTGCTCTGAACCGTCTCAAACACATCCAGCTCAAAAACCAACAGGAGCACGGAGCCAGTGAACTGCATTATGGGAAATGATCTTACCCTTTATTTTTAGTGTGGTCCTTAGATCTCTGATTGGAGGAGTACAGCCCTGACCTTTGACCCTAATGAGGACAGGCCTGAGAGCTAGAACTGGTTCTGGGCCTTAGACTCAGCCCTACTCCCTCTCCACCTCCTCCTTTTCCTCTTCCTCCTCTTGCTCTTTCTGATCCTCCTCCTCCTCCTCTTCATCCTCCTGCTTTTACTCATCCTTCCTCCTGCTCCTCTTCATCATCCTCCTCCTCATCCTGTTCCTCTTCCTGCTCCTCCTCAAACAGTCTGATAAAACGAGCCGTTTTATTTTCTTTTGAGGAGCTCCTGATTAGTTTCATATTATTTAGCTTCTTCACCGCAGTTTTATTCTTTATTACTATCTTTTTAAATTTTTTTGTTCATGATTCTTTCTTTGGAGGAGCTCTCGGTCCGGTCCGACAGGAGGAGGAGCTCTCGGTCCGGTCCGACAGCAGGAGGAGGAGCTCTAGGTCCGGTCCGACAGCAGGAGGAGGAGGAGGAGGAGCTCTAGGTCCGGTCCGACAGCAGGAGGAGGAGCTCTAGGTCCGGTCCGACAGCAGGAGGAGGAGGAGGAGGAGCTCTAGGTCCGGTCCGACAGGAGGAGGAGAAGCTCTCGGTCCGGTCCGACAGCAGGAGGAGGAGGAGGAGGAGGAGCTCTAGGTCCGGTCCGACAGCAGGAGGAGGAGCTCTAGGTCCGGTCCGACAGCAGGAGGAGGAGCTCTCGGTCCGGTCCGACAGCAGGAGGAGGAGCTCTCGGTCCGGTCCGACAGCAGGAGGAGGAGCTCTCGGTCCGGTCCGACAGCAGGAGGAGGAGCTCTCGGTCCGGTCCGACAGGAGGAGGAGGAGCTCTAGGTCCGGTCCGACAGCAGGAGGAGGAGCTCTCGGTCCGGTCCGACAGCAGGAGGAGGAGCTCTCGGTCCGGTCCGACAGCAGGAGGAGGAGCTCAAGGTCCGGTCCGACAGCAGGAGGAGGAGGAGGAGCTCAAGGTCCGGTCCGACAGGAGGAGGAGGAGCTCTCGGTCCGGTCCGACAGGAGGAGGAGGAGCTCTCGGTCCGGTCCGACAGGAGGAGGAGGAGGAGGAGGAGCTCTAGGTCCGGTCCGACAGGAGGAGGAGGAGGAGGAGGAGCTCTAGGTCCGGTCCGACAGGAGGAGGAGGAGGAGGAGCTCTCGGTCCGGTCCGACAGGAGGAGCTCTCGGTCCGGTCCGACAGGAGGAGGAGGAGGAGGAGGAGGAGCTCTAGGTCCGGTCCGACAGCAGGAGGAGGAGCTCTAGGTCCGGTCCGACAGCAGGAGGAGGAGCTCTCGGTCCGGTCCGACAGGAGTAGGAGGAGGAGGAGCTCTAGGTCCGGTCCGACAGGAGGAGGAGGAGCTCTCGGTCCGGTCCGACAGCAGGAGGAGGAGCTCTCGGTCCGGTCCGACAGCAGGAGGAGGAGCTCTCGGTCCGGTCCGACAGGAGTAGGAGGAGGAGGAGCTCTCGGTCCGGTCCGACAGGAGTAGGAGGAGGAGGAGCTCTAGGTCCGGTCCGACAGGAGGAGGAGGAGCTCAAGGTCCGGTCCGACAGCAGGAGGAGGAGGAGGAGCTCTCGGTCCGGTCCGACAGGAGGAGGAGGAGCTCTCGGTCCGGTCCGACAGGAGGAGGAGGAGCTCTCGGTCCGGTCCGACAGGAGGAGGAGGAGCTCTCGGTCCGGTCCGACAGGAGGAGGAGGAGGAGGAGGAGCTCTAGGTCCGGTCCGACAGGAGGAGGAGGAGCTCTCGGTCCGGTCCGACAGGAGGAGCTCTCGGTCCGGTCCGAGAGGAGGAGCTCTCGGTCCGGTCCGACAGGAGGAGGAGGAGGAGGAGGAGCTCTAGGTCCGGTCCGACAGCAGGAGGAGGAGCTCTAGGTCCGGTCCGACAGCAGGAGGAGGAGCTCTCGGTCCGGTCCGACAGGAGTAGGAGGAGGAGGAGCTCTCGGTCCGGTCCGACAGGAGGAGGAGGAGGAGGAGCTCTCGGTCCGGTCCGACAGCAGGAGGAGGAGCTCTCGGTCCGGTCCGACAGGAGGAGGAGGAGGAGGAGGAGCTCTAGGTCCGGTCCGACAGGAGGAGGAGGAGGAGGAGCTCTCGGTCCGGTCCGACAGGAGGAGCTCTCGGTCCGGTCCGACAGGAGGAGGAGCTCTCGGTCCCGTCCGACAGGAGGAGGAGGAGGAGGAGCTCTCGGTCCGGTCCGACAGGAGGAGGAGGAGGAGGAGGAGCTCTAGGTCCGGTCCGACAGGAGGAGGAGGAGGAGGAGGAGCTCTAGGTCCGGTCCGACAGGAGGAGGAGGAGCTCTCGGTCCGGTCCGACAGGAGGAGCTCTCGGTCCGGTCCGACAGGAGGAGGAGGAGGAGCTCTAGGTCCGGTCCGACAGCAGGAGGAGGAGCTCTAGGTCCGGTCCGACAGCAGGAGGAGGAGCTCTCGGTCCGGTCCGACAGGAGTAGGAGGAGGAGGAGCTCTAGGTCCGGTCCGACAGGAGGAGGAGGAGGAGGAGCTCTCGGTCCGGTCCGACAGCAGGAGGAGGAGCTCTCGGTCCGGTCCGACAGGAGGAGGAGGAGGAGCTCTAGGTCCGGTCCGACAGGAGGAGGAGGAGGAGGAGCTCTCGGTCCGGTCCGACAGGAGGAGCTCTCGGTCCGGTCCGACAGGAGGAGGAGCTCTCGGTCCGGTCCGACAGGAGGAGGAGGAGGAGGAGGAGCTCTAGGTCCGGTCCGACAGGAGGAGGAGGAGGAGGAGCTCTAGGTCCGGTCCGACAGGAGGAGGAGGAGGAGGAGCTCTCGGTCCGGTCCGACAGCAGGAGGAGGAGGAGGAGGAGGAGCTCTAGGTCCGGTCCGACAGGAGGAGGAGCTCTCGGTCCGGTCCGACAGGAGGAGGAGGAGGAGGAGCTCTCGGTCCGGTCCGACAGGAGGAGGAGGAGGAGGAGCTCTCGGTCCGGTCCGACAGGAGGAGGAGGAGCTCTCGGTCCGGTCCGACAGGAGGAGGAGCTCTCGGTCCGGTCCGACAGGAGGAGGAGGAGCTTTACGTCCGGTCCGACAGCAGGAGGAGGAGCTCTAGGTCCGGTCCGACAGCAGGAGGAGGAGCTCTAGGTCCGGTCCGACAGGAGGAGGAGGAACTCTAGGTCCGGTCCGACAGGAGGAGGAGGAGCTCTAGGTCCGGTCCGACAGGAGGAGGAGGAGGAGGAGCTCTCGGTCCGGTCCGACAGGAGGAGGAGGAGGAGGAGGAGGAGCTCTCGGTCCGGTCCGACAGGAGGAGGAGGAGGAGGAGCTCTAGGTCCGGTCCGACAGGAGGAGGATGAGGAGGAGCTCTAGGTCCGGTCCGACAGGAGGAGGAGGAGGATGAGGAGGAGGATGAGGAGGAGCTCTCGGTCCGGTCCGACAGGAGGAGGAGCTCTCGGTCCGACAGGAGGAGGAGCTCTAGGTCCGGTCCGACAGCAGGAGGAGGAGCTCTCGGTCCGGTCCGACAGGAGGAGGAGGAGGAGGAGGAGCTCTAGGTCCGGTCCGACAGGAGGAGGAGGAGGAGGAGCTCGGTCGGTCCGACAGGAGGAGCTCTCGGTCCGGTCCGACAGGAGGAGGAGCTCTCGGTCCCGTCCGACAGGAGGAGGAGGAGGAGGAGCTCTCGGTCCGGTCCGACAGGAGGAGGAGGAGGAGGAGGAGCTCTAGGTCCGGTCCGACAGGAGGAGGAGGAGGAGGAGGAGCTCTAGGTCCGGTCCGACAGGAGGAGGAGGAGCTCTCGGTCCGGTCCGACAGGAGGAGCTCTCGGTCCGGTCCGACAGGAGGAGGAGGAGGAGCTCTAGGTCCGGTCCGACAGCAGGAGGAGGAGCTCTAGGTCCGGTCCGACAGCAGGAGGAGGAGCTCTCGGTCCGGTCCGACAGGAGTAGGAGGAGGAGGAGCTCTAGGTCCGGTCCGACAGGAGGAGGAGGAGGAGGAGCTCTCGGTCCGGTCCGACAGCAGGAGGAGGAGCTCTCGGTCCGGTCCGACAGGAGGAGGAGGAGGAGCTCTAGGTCCGGTCCGACAGGAGGAGGAGGAGGAGGAGCTCGGTCGGTCCGACAGGAGGAGCTCGGTCCGGTCCGACAGGAGGAGGAGCTCTCGGTCCGGTCCGACAGGAGGAGGAGGAGGAGGAGGAGCTCTAGGTCCGGTCCGACAGGAGGAGGAGGAGGAGGAGCTCTAGGTCCGGTCCGACAGGAGGAGGAGGAGGAGGAGCTCGGTCCGGTCCGACAGCAGGAGGAGGAGGAGGAGGAGGAGCTCTAGGTCCGGTCCGACAGGAGGAGGAGCTCTCGGTCCGGTCCGACAGGAGGAGGAGGAGGAGGAGCTCTCGGTCCGGTCCGACAGGAGGAGGAGGAGGAGGAGCTCTCGGTCCGGTCCGACAGGAGGAGGAGGAGCTCTCGGTCCGGTCCGACAGGAGGAGGAGCTCTCGGTCCGGTCCGACAGGAGGAGGAGGAGCTTTACGTCCGGTCCGACAGCAGGAGGAGGAGCTCTAGGTCCGGTCCGACAGCAGGAGGAGGAGCTCTAGGTCCGGTCCGACAGGAGGAGGAGGAACTCTAGGTCCGGTCCGACAGGAGGAGGAGGAGCTCTAGGTCCGGTCCGACAGGAGGAGGAGGAGGAGGAGCTCGGTCCGGTCCGACAGGAGGAGGAGGAGGAGGAGGAGGAGCTCTCGGTCCGGTCCGACAGGAGGAGGAGGAGGAGGAGCTCTAGGTCCGGTCCGACAGGAGGAGGATGAGGAGGAGCTCTAGGTCCGGTCCGACAGGAGGAGGAGGAGGATGAGGAGGAGGATGAGGAGGAGCTCTCGGTCCGGTCCGACAGGAGGAGGAGCTCTCGGTCCGACAGGAGGAGGAGCTCTAGGTCCGGTCCGACAGCAGGAGGAGGAGCTCTCGGTCCGGTCCGACAGGAGGAGGAGGAGGAGGAGCTCTCGGTCCGGTCCGACAGGAGGAGGAGCTCTCGGTCCGGTCCGACAGGAGGAGGAGCTCTCGGTCCGACAGGAGGAGGAGCTCTCGGTCCGGTCCGACAGGAGGAGGAGCTCGGTGAGAGGTGCAGGTGAATGTCCCACTGAAGGACTGTCAGTCTCCAAGTGTTAACCCTGCGACTACCTGTCACATGACGCTAACGGGATGAAACAAAAATAAACTGGATTTCTAATGTTCATGAATCCTTAAAGCAGCGGCTGCACTTTAGTTTGTTTGGAGCGTTCGTTTGCTGTGTGGCCTCGTGTTTACTCCTCAGACTCCTCCAGAGCCACTCGCACCTCTCCTTCGACTGTTCCTCGTCCCGACTCAGAGTCCTACTTGACCTTAAACCGAGCAGGTGCTACTTCTTCAAACGGAGCGTTTAATTGAGGCCCGTCTCACGCTCCACAACCATTTTTTCGGTTATAATTCCACATTCATTACTGCGTTTTAGGACAGCGCTGAGTTCTGACCTTTAAGTTTGTTTGGATTTACTCTGACGCGACGTCGAAACGAATATTCAAAGAAAAATAGATCTTTTTTAATGGAGCTGAACAATGGGTCTCCTGTGGACTCATTAGGACGGACATGTTATTTTACAGCCGACGGTAATTAGTATCTGCCAGAGTTATGGCTGTAATCAGACAAGTTTCCCTTCCTTCGGCCCGACTTTTCTCTGTGTGTTGCTCAAAGATGTAAAAAAGCCAGCGGTAAGTCGTAAAACTAATAAAACTCAGGGGTTCCTGGAGGAGAAGCGGCGGAGTTATGATAAAAACAGCTCGAGATGATGGAGGCGAGTCTTTCTGCAGGGCTTTAACGCCGCTCTGATAAATAACAGGACTGCTCTTCGGAGGACGGACGAGGAACAGGACGAGAGGGCTTTAAATGTAATTCATGAGGAACGAGAGGGACGTGTGTCGAGGAGGAGCAGGTCTGAGGAAAGGAAGTGTCGGAGACTCAAGCTTGTTGTAAGAAAGAAAATATTAAAGAGAAAACTAAGAGCAGGTAGTGATGCATGTTTGAGAGAGTTCAGGGAACAGTCCAGACTCAGGGGGTTCCAGGAGTCAGAAACCAGAAATGAGGAGTGCTGCTGGTGCATTTTTTATCCAAGACTGTGGAATCTGTTTTGGTGTTTGCTCAATCGTTCAAGAGAAGACAGTACCTTCTGTAAATAAAACACAGTACCTTCTGTAAATAAATAAAACACAGTACCTTCTGTAAATAAATAAAACACAGTATGGTACGAGTGTCTGACGCGTTAAAGACCCAGACCCTTCGTGAAGCTCGGAAAACCACTGGCGTTCATCGTCTTCTATCTCTGTTGGAGCGTCACATTTGAGCAGAACACACTAGTGCATTTTTGAGTTTCACTCAGATATTTTAGAGGCCCCTCCCCTCCAGGTGTCAGGTCTTTATTACTTTATCTGAGGTTACCTGCAAACCTTACTCTTTGTTGGTCTAAAAGTCTCTAAACACTGTTGGTCGGAGTCTTAGTCGAATACTTAGGCGGAGTAAAGCTGGATCCTTCGCGCGTCTTTCACACAGACCAAAAAAAATGTTTAACTACTCGGAAGAGCTGATGGCTTCTGTGGCAGAAGACAATAACATTTATTCATTTATCCGACGCTTTTATCCACATTGTTCTACAGTAAGTACCAGTGTTAGTCACTGGAGGCAAGGTGGGTTAAGTGTCTTGCCCAAGGACACAACGACAGTATGAACTGTGGGGAGAGCGGGAATCGAACCGCCTACCTTCAGGTTGAAGGACGACCACTCTACCCACTGAGCTACTGCCTATATCTGCAGAAGAATGCAGATATAGGCATTTATTCGACTCTAGGGCGTACATACCGACTGCAGCGGGGCGTTCAGGGCCCTGGTTTTTACACACCGACTGCAGCGGTGCGTTCAGGGCCCAGGTTTTTACACACCGCCTGCAGCGGGGCGTTCAGGGCCTTGGTTTTTACACACCGCCTGCAGCGGGGCGTTCAGGGCCTTGGTTTTTACACCGACTGCAGCGGGGCATTCAGGGCCCAGGTTTTTACACACCGACTGCAGCGGTGCGTTCAGGGCCCTGGTTTTTACACACCGCCTGCAGCGGTGCGTTCAGGGCCCTGGTTTTTACACACCGCCTGCAGCGGGGCGTTCAGGGCCCAGGTTTTTACACACCGAATGCAGCGGGGCGTTCAGGGGCACAGTGAACATGGGACTGTGGTGAGCTGAGTTTGAGAAGTGAGTGTTTTCTAACTTTCGCAGAAGTAGAGCTCCGTTTCATTTTGAGTTTTTATTTTAAAGCAGCCGTTCTTCAAATGTCAAACGGTGAATGTGCTTCTGTCTTTTGTTTTGACCAAAGCGTGAGGACAATAATGAGTCTTTAAAATTCTAACAGCAGCCTTGGTTTGTCACATTTATAATAACCGTATCGTCCTGTGTCATATTTAATCTTGTCTTCCTGTTTTATTTGTTTTCTGTTGACCTGGCCTTCACTTTTCTCAAATGAAAGTCTGTCATCACGAGCCTCCGTTGTCTCTCTTGTATTTGATTTTATGATGATTTTTTACAGTTTTTACGGCTCGTCTAATGTCTTATTTATTAGCTCCATCCTTTATCGGCGGCTCCTGTGTGGGCTCATTACGGCCCGAGCGCTGCTTCGCTGCCTCCTCCATAATTACCAGCTTCATTGTTTTAATAAGAGGCTCGGTCAGCGGCGCGTCTCCCTCAGGAGCGCTGCGGGTTTACGGACGCTCAGAAATATTTATGTGTGGAAAACAGACGGAGGAATGAAGGGTTTAAAGAGACGTGTGTCAGGTTTGAGAGGTTTATTAAAGAAGAATCTGTTCAGGACGGAAACCGCAGCAAATTAATACTTTTACTACGACATTCAATTTTGATTTTGGAAACACAAGAGTGAGGCTTGAGCTTGTTTGTGCAGAGCTTTAGGGGTCGTTCTCCCGGAGTCCAGCAGCGATTATTTCTGAAGACACACACTGAAGTTAATGAGGCCTGGTCTGGGACAGTCCCAGACTTCAGTCCCAGACCAGAGCCGAGGTCTGGGACAGTCCCAGACTTCAGTCCCAGACCAGAGCCGAGGTCTGGGACAGTCCCAGACTTCAGTCCCAGACCAGAGCCGAGGTCTGGGACTGTAGATGTGTAGATGTACACGTGTACACGTCTACATGTAGATGTGTACACGTCTACATCTACACGTCTAGATGTAGACGTCTAGATGTAGACGTCTAGATGTACACGTCTAGATGTAGACGTCTAGATGTAGACGTCTAGATGTACACGTCTAGATGTACACGTCTAGATGTACACGTCTAGATGTACACGTCTAGATGTACACGTCTAGATGTACACGTCTAGATGTACACGTCTAGATGTACACGTCTAGATGTACACGTCTAGATGTACACGTCTAGATGTACACGTCTAGATGTACACGTGTAGATGTACACGTGTAGATGTACACGTGTACACATGTACACATCTACATGTACACGTGTAGATGTAGACGTGTAGATGTAGACGTGTAGATGTAGACGTGTAGATGTACACGTGTAGACGTAGACGTGTAGACGTACACGTGTAGATGTACACGTGTAGATGTAGACGTGTAGATGTAGACGTGTAGATGTACACGTGTAGATGTAGACGTGTAGACGTGTAGATGTAGACGTGTAGATGTAGACGTGTAGATGTAGACGTGTAGATGTAGACGTGTAGATGTAGACGTGTAGATGTAGACGTGTAGATGTAGACGTGTAGACGTGTAGACGTGTAGATGTAGACGTGTAGATGTACACGTGTAGATGTAGACGTGTAGATGTAGACGTGTAGACGTGTAGATGTAGACGTGTAGATGTAGACGTGTAGATGTACACGTGTAGATGTAGACGTGTAGATGTACACGTGTAGATGTAGACGTGTAGATGTAGACGTGTAGACGTGTAGACGTGTAGATGTACACGTGTAGATGTAGACGTGTAGATGTAGACGTGTAGATGTACACGTGTAGATGTAGACGTGTAGACGTGTAGATGTAGACGTGTAGATGTAGACGTGTAGATGTAGACGTGTAGATGTACACGTGTAGATGTAGACGTGTAGATGTAGACGTGTAGATGTACACGTGTAGATGTACACGTGTAGACGTGTAGATGTAGACGTGTAGATGTAGACGTGTAGATGTAGACGTGTAGATGTAGACGTGTAGATGTAGACGTGTAGATGTAGACGTGTAGATGTAGACGTGTAGATGTAGACGTGTAGATGTAGACGTGTAGATGTAGACGTGTAGATGTACACGTGTAGATGTAGACGTGTAGATGTAGACGTGTAGATGTAGACGTGTAGATGTAGACGTGTAGATGTAGACGTGTAGATGTAGACGTGTAGATGTAGACGTGTAGATGTAGACGTGTAGATGTAGACGTGTAGATGTAGACGTGTAGATGTAGACGTGTAGATGTAGACGTGTAGATGTAGACGTGTAGATGTAGACGTGTAGACGTGTAGATGTAGACGCGTGTAGATGTAGACGTGTAGACGTGTAGATGTAGACGTGTAGACGTGTAGATGTACACGTGTAGATGTAGACGTGTAGACGTGTAGATGTAGACGTGTAGATGTAGACGTGTAGATGTAGACGTGTAGATGTAGACGTGTAGATGTACACGTGTAGATGTGTAGACGTAGACGCGTAGATGTAGACGTGTAGATGTGTAGACGTGTAGACGTGTAGATGTAGACGTGTAGACGTGTAGATGTACACGTGTAGATGTGTAGACGTAGACGCGTAGATGTAGACGTGTAGATGTGTAGATGTACACGTGTAGATGTGTAGACGTGTAGATGTGTAGACGTGTAGACGTGTAGATGTAGACGTGTAGATGTAGACGTGTAGATGTAGACGTGTAGATGTAGACGTGTAGATGTAGACGTGTAGACGTGTAGATGTACACGTGTAGATGTGTAGACGTAGACGCGTAGATGTAGACGTGTAGACGTGTAGATGTACACGTGTAGATGTGTAGACGTAGACGCGTAGATGTAGACGTGTAGATGTGTAGACGTGTAGACGTGTAGATGTAGACGTGTAGATGTAGACGTGTAGATGTAGACGTGTAGATGTAGACGTGTAGATGTAGACGTGTAGGCGTGTAGGCGTGAGCGGCGTAGATGTAGGCGTGTAGGCGTGTAGATGTAGGCGTGTAGGCGTGTAGATGTAGGCGTGTAGGCGTGTAGATGTAGGCGTGTAGGCGTGTAGATGTAGGCGTGTAGGCGTGTAGATGTAGGCGTGTAGGCGTGTAGATGTACGCGTGTAGATGTAGGCGTGTAGGCGTGTAGATGTAGTAGGCGTGTAGATGTAGGCGTGTAGATGTAGGCGTGTAGATGTAGGCGTGTAGGCGTGTAGATGTACGCGTGTAGGCGTACTGCGTGTAGATGTACACGCGTGTAGATGTAGGCGTGTAGATGTAGGCGTGTAGATGTAGGCGTGTAGATGTAGGCGTGTAGATGTAGGCGTGTAGATGTACGCGTGTAGATGTACGCGTGTAGATGTAGGCGTGTAGATGTAGGCGTGTAGATGTACGCGTGTAGATGTAGGCGTGTAGATGTAGGCGTGTAGATGTACGCGTGTAGATGTACGCGTGTAGATGTAGGCGTGTAGATGTAGGCGTAGATGTAGCGTGTAGGCGTGTAGGCGTGTAGGCGTGTAGATGTAGGCGTGTAGATGTAGGCGTGTAGATGTACACGTGTAGATGTAGGCGTGTAGATGTAGGCGTGTAGGCGTGTAGATGTAGGCGTGTAGATGTAGGCGTGTAGATGTAGGCGTGTAGATGTAGGCGTGTAGGCGTGTAGGCGTGAAGCGGCGTAGATGTAGGCGTGTAGGCGGCGTAGATGTAGGCGTGTAGGCGTGTAGATGTAGGCGTGTAGGCGTGTAGATGTAGGCGTGTAGGCGTGTAGATGTAGGCGTGTAGATGTACGCGTGTAGATGTAGGCGTGTAGATGTACGCGTGTAGATGTAGGCGTGTAGGCGTGTAGATGTACGCGTGTAGGCGTGACGTGTAGGCGTACGCGTGTAGATGTACACTGCGATGTAGATGTAGGCGTGTAGATGTACACGCGTGTAGATGTACACGTGTAGATGTAGGCGTGTAGATGTAGGCGTGTAGATGTAGGCGTGTAGATGTAGGCGTGTAGATGTAGGCGTGTAGATGTAGGCGTGTAGATGTACGCGTGTAGATGTACGCGTGTAGATGTACGCGTGTAGATGTACGCGTGTAGATGTAGGCGTGTAGGCGTGTAGATGTAGGCGTGTAGAGGCGTGTAGGCGTGCGTGTAGATGTACGCGTGTAGGCGTGTAGATGTAGGCGTGTAGATGTACGCGTGTAGATGTACGCGTGTAGATGTACTGCGTGTAGATGTAGGCGTGTAGGCGTGTAGATGTAGGCGTGTAGATGTAGGCGTGTAGATGTAGGCGTGTAGATGTACGCGTGTAGATGTACGCGTGTAGATGTAGGCGTGTAGATGTAGGCGTGTAGATGTACGTGTAGGCGTGTAGATGTAGGCGTGTAGATGTAGGCGTGTAGATGTAGACGTGTAGATGTAGACGTGTAGATGTAGACGTGTAGATGTACACGTGTAGATGTAGACGTGTAGATGTACACGTGTAGATGTAGACGTGTAGATGTACACGTGTAGATGTAGACGTGTAGATGTACACGTGTAGATGTAGACGTGTAGATGTACACGTGTAGATGTACACGTGTAGATGTAGACGTGTAGATGTAGACGTGTAGATGTACACGTGTAGATGTACACGTGTAGATGTAGACGTGTAGATGTAGACGTGTAGATGTAGACGTGTAGATGTACACGTGTAGATGTAGACGTGTAGATGTACACGTGTAGATGTAGACGTGTAGATGTACACGTGTAGATGTAGACGTGTAGATGTACGCGTGTAGATGTAGGCGTGTAGATGTACGCGTGTAGATGTAGAGGCGTGTAGATGTACACGCGTGTGTAGATGTACGCGTGTAGATGTACGCGTGTAGATGTACGCGTGTAGATGTAGGCGTGTAGATGTAGGCGTGTAGATGTACGCGTGTAGGCGTGCGTGTAGATGTACGCGTGTAGGCGTGTAGATGTAGGCGTGTAGATGTACACGTGTAGATGTAGCGTGTAGATGTACGCGTGTAGGCGTGTAGATGTAGGCGTGTAGATGTACGCGTGTAGATGTACTGCGTCTGCGTCTGCGATGTAGGCGTGTGAGGCGTGCGTGTAGGCGTACTGCGTGTAGGCGTGCGTGTAGATGTACGTGTAGGCGTGTAGATGTAGGCGTGTAGATGTACGCGTGTAGATGTACGCGTGTAGATGTAGGCGTGTAGATGTACACGCGTGTAGATGTAGACGCGTGTAGATGTAGGCGTGTAGATGTACACGTGTAGATGTACACGTGTAGACGTGTAGATGTAGACGTGTAGATGTAGACGTGTAGATGTACACGTGTAGATGTACACGTGTAGATGTACACGTGTAGACGTGTAGATGTAGACGTGTAGATGTAGACGTGTAGATGTAGACGTGTAGATGTAGACGTGTAGATGTAGACGTGTAGATGTACACGTGTAGATGTAGACGTGTAGATGTACACGTGTAGATGTAGACGTGTAGATGTACACGTGTAGATGTAGACGTGTAGATGTACACGTGTAGATGTAGACGTGTAGATGTAGACGTGTAGATGTACACGTGTAGATGTACACGTGTAGATGTAGACGTGTAGATGTAGACATGTAGATGTACACGTGTAGATGTAGACGTGTAGATGTACACGTGTAGATGTAGACGTGTAGATGTACACGTGTAGATGTAGACGTGTAGATGTACACGTGTAGATGTACACGTGTAGATGTACACGTGTAGATGTACTGCGTGTAGATGTACTGCGTGTAGATGTAGGCGTGTAGATGTACGTGTAGATGTAGGCGTGTAGATGTACGCGTGTAGATGTAGGCGTAGATGTAGGCGTGTAGATGTACACGTGTAGATGTACACGTGTAGATGTAGACGTGTAGATGTACACGTGTAGATGTACACGTGTAGATGTAGACGTGTAGATGTACACGTGTAGATGTAGACGTGTAGATGTACACGTGTAGATGTAGACGTGTAGATGTACACGTGTAGATGTAGACGTGTAGATGTACACGTGTAGATGTAGACGTGTAGATGTACACGTGTAGATGTAGACGTGTAGATGTACACGTGTAGATGTACACGTGTAGATGTACACGTGTAGATGTACACGTGTAGATGTACACGTGTAAATGTACACGTGTAGATGTAGACGTGTAGATGTAGACGTGTAGATGTACACGTGTAGATGTAGACGTGTAGATGTACACGTGTAGATGTAGACGTGTAGATGTACACGTGTAGATGTACACGTGTAGATGTACACGTGTACATCTACGCGTGTAGATGTACGCGCGTGTAGATGTAGGCGTGTAGATGTACGCGTGTAGATGTAGACGTAGACGTGTAGATGTAGACGTGTAGATGTACACGTGTAGATGTAGACGTGTAGATGTACACGTGTAGATGTAGACGTAGACGTGTAGATGTAGACGTGTAGATGTACACGTGTAGATGTAGACGTGTAGATGTACACGTGTAGATGTACACGTGTAGATGTAGGCGTGCGTGTAGGCGTGGGCGTGTAGATGTACGCGTGTAGATGTACTGCGTGTAGATGTACTGCGTGTAGATGTAGGCGTGTAGATGTACGCGTGTAGATGTACGCGTGTAGGCGTAGGCGTGTAGATGTACCGTGTAGATGTAGGCGTGTAGATGTAGGCGTGTAGATGTAGACGTGTAGATGTAGACGTGTAGATGTAGACGTGTAGATGTAGACGTGTAGATGTAGACGTGTAGATGTACACGTGTAGATGTACACGTGTAGATGTACACGTGTAGATGTACACGTGTAGATGTAGACGTGTAGATGTAGGCGTGAGCGTGTAGATGTAGGCGTGTAGATGTAGGCGTGTAGATGTAGGCGTGTAGATGTAGACGCGTGTAGATGTACGTGTAGATGTAGGCGTGTAGATGTAGGCGTGTAGATGTAGACTTGTAGATGTAGGCGTGTAGATGTAGGCGTGTAGATGTAGGCGTGTAGATGTAGGCGTGTAGATGTAGTAGGCGTGTAGATGTAGGCGTGTAGATGTAGGCGTGTAGACGCGTGTAGATGTGCGTGTAGATGTAGGCGTGAGCGTGTAGGCGTAGGCGTGTAGATGTAGGCGTGTAGATGTACTGCGTGTAGATGTACTGCGTGTAGATGTAGGCGTGTAGATGTAGGCGTGTAGATGTACGCGTGTAGATGTAGACGTGTAGATGTGCGTGTAGATGTACGCGTAGATGTAGATGTACGCGTGTAGATGTACTGCGTGTAGATGTACGCGTGTAGATGTACGCGTGTAGATGTAGGCGTGTAGATGTAGGCGTGTAGATGTAGGCGTGTAGATGTACGCGCGTGTAGATGTACTGCGTGTAGATGTAGGCGTGTAGATGTAGGCGTGTAGATGTACGCGTGTAGATGTACTGCGATGTAGATGTAGATGCGTGTAGATGTACGTGTAGATGTAGAGCGTGTAGATGTAGATGCGTGTAGATGTACACGCGTAGATGTAGATGTAGACGTGTAGATGTAGACGTGTAGATGTACACGTGTAGATGTAGACGTGTAGATGTAGACGTGTAGATGTACACGTGTAGATGTACACGTGTAGATGTAGACGTGTAGATGTAGACGTGTAGATGTAGACGTGTAGATGTACACGTGTAGATGTAGACGTGTAGATGTAGACGTGTAGATGTACACGTGTAGATGTACACGTGTAGATGTAGACGTGTAGATGTAGACGTGTAGATGTACACGTGTAGATGTAGACGTGTAGATGTAGACGTGTAGATGTAGACGTACACGTGTAGATGTACAGAAATAAAAGGAGTTCAAATCCAAACCTTGTGATTTTCACTTTGTGACCCATTGACCTCAGTTTAAGGCCAAGTTGTTACAAATCTTTAGAAAAGTTGAATGCCTTTAGTTTCTGAATTATGAGCAAAGTGCCAAGAATACATTTATTGGAGCAAAATAAAACATAGCAAAGGGCCATATTTGGACCTGGGGCCTGCTGTTTGACATGTCTGCTTAAACATTTGGTGAAGGAAGAAAAACCCACTGTCGAAGACAAACTGGTAAATGTCTCTCCACATTATTTTAATTCACCTTTTTATTCATTTACATAATCTTTGACTTCAGTTTTAACTCACTTTCATCAGTGAATGTCTGACGACTGCTGCTCATTTGAAGTGTGTATAATCTCTTGTTTTGGACTTAATATTCCAGGACTGAGGCTAATGCTGATTATTACTGCAGCACATCTACGATTCCTGCTCTGTCCTCGGCCGCTCTCAGCTCCGAGGTTAATATGGTGCATACAGAGCAGAACATATGCCCTCTGTAAGTTCAAGCCAGGGGCCCCCGGGGGCCACGCGGTGCCCCGGCCCCGCACCATCTCTGTTTCATGGACAACAGCAGCCGTCCTTCAACACGTTTACGGCGTCCATACGGCGTCCTCCGGGACACGACGAGGTCAAGAAGCAACACACACCGCTCGACGTTCAACGGCTTTAACACGTCCTGCATCGTGTCACGGGACGACCCACGACCGCCGACACAGCAGCACGCGTTTAATACACTCTCCACCTGGTCTAAACCGGGTCCAAACCGGGTCTAAACCGGGTCCAAACCGGGTCCAAACCGGGTCTAAACCGGGTCCAAACCGGGTCTAAACCGGGTCTAAAGCGGAACTAAACCTGGTCTAAACCGGGTCTAAACCTGGTCTAAACCTGGTCTAAAGCGGGACTAAACCTGGTCTAAAGCGGGTCTAAACCGGGTCTAAACCGGGTCTAAACCGGGTCTAAACCGAGTCTAAACCGAGTCTAAACCGAGTCTAAACCCGGTCTAAACCCGGTCTAAACCCGGTCTAAACCCGGTCTAAACCTGGTCTAAAGCGGGACTAAACCTGGTCTAAACCTGGTCTAAACCTGGTCTAAAGCGGGACTAAACCTGGTCTAAAGCGGGACTAAACCCGGTCTAAACCTGGTCTAGACCTGGTCTAAACCTGCTCTAGACCTGGTCTTGTCACGGCCGATGGCCCAGGAGCAGGAAGACTCCAGCACAAACCCACAGAGTCAGGTATAAAGTTGAACTAAAATTTATTTAAGGATAAAATAACCAAAAGAACATCCTTGAAAACAAAATAACCAAGGCTAAGGTCCGAGCGTTTCACAAAAAACAAAATTAGCCCGACTACACCGGTAAAGAATCTCGAGGTAACATATACAAAAACAGACTAGGTATTCTACATAAAAGACTTACCTGTACAGAGAGCTGCCACTGAGAGGAAGGACAGGTGTAAACAGACACAGACAACAAGGGACAGGTGAAACACATCAGGGCGGAGCAGGTAATCACAGGAAAGACACAAGACAGGAAGTCAAGCTAAGACACAGACAAGAGCAAGACATATCAAAATAAAACCCATGAACTAAAATACAGACTTGAAACAAAATCAGATACACTTTCAAAGAACAAAACTAAAACTGGTCTAAACCTGGTCTAAACCTGGTCTAAACCTGGTCTAAACCGGGACTAAAGCTGGTCTAAAGCTGGTCTAAACCTGGTCTAAAGCTGGTCTAAACCTGGTCTAAAGCTGGTCTAAAGCTGGTCTAAACCTGGTCTAAACCTGGTCTAAACCTGGTCTAAACCGGGACTAAAGCTGGTCTAAACCTGGTCTAAAGCTGGTCTAAAGCTGGTCTAAACCTGGTCTAAACCTGGTCTAAACCTGGTCTAAACCGGGACTAAAGCTGGTCTAAACCTGGTCTAAACCGGGACTAAACCTGGTCTAAACCGGGACTAAACCTGGTCTAAACCGGGTCTAAACCCAGTCTAAACCTGGTCTAAACCTGGTCTAAACCGGGACTAAACCTGGTCTAAACCTGGTCTAAACCGGGACTAAAGCTGGTCTAAACCTGGTCTAAACCGGGACTAAAGCTGGTCTAAACCTGGTCTAAACCGGGACTAAAGCTGGTCTAAACCTGGTCTAAACCGGGACTAAAGCTGGTCTAAACCTGGTCTAAACCGGGACTAAACCTGGTCTAAACCTGGTCTAAACCTGGTCTAAACCTGCTCTAAACCTGGTCTAAACCGGGACTAAAGCTGGTCTAAACCTGGTCTAAACCGGGACTAAACCTGGTCTAAACCGGGACTAAAGCTGGTCTAAACCTGGTCTAAAGCTGGTCTAAAGCTGGTCTAAACCTGGTCTAAACCGGGACTAAAGCTGGTCTAAACCTGGTCTAAACCGGGACTAAAGCTGGTCTAAACCTGGTCTAAACCGGGACTAAAGCTGGTCTAAACCTGGTCTAAACCTGGTCTAAACCGGGACTAAAGCTGGTCTAAACCTGGTCTAAACCGGGACTAAACCTGGTCTAAACCGGGACTAAACCTGGTCTAAACCGGGTCTAAACCTGGTCTAAACCTGGTCTAAACCTGGTCTAAACCGGGACTAAAGCTGGTCTAAACCTGGTCTAAACCGGGACTAAAGCTGGTCTAAACCTGGTCTAAACCGGGACTAAAGCTGGTCTAAACCTGGTCTAAACCGGGACTAAAGCTGGTCTAAACCTGGTCTAAACCGGGACTAAAGCTGGTCTAAACCTGGTCTAAACCGGGACTAAAGCTGGTCTAAACCTGGTCTAAACCGGGACTAAAGCTGGTCTAAACCTGGTCTAAACCGGGACTAAACCTGGTCTAAACCTGGTCTAAACCTGGTCTAAACCTGGTCTAAACCTGGTCTAAACCGGGACTAAAGCTGGTCTAAACCTGGTCTAAACCGGGACTAAACCTGGTCTAAACCGGGACTAAAGCTGGTCTAAACCTGGTCTAAACCGGGACTAAAGCTGGTCTAAACCTGGTCTAAACCGGGACTAAAGCTGGTCTAAACCTGGTCTAAACCGGGACTAAAGCTGGTCTAAACCTGGTCTAAACCGGGACTAAAGCTGTTCTAAACCTGGTCTAAACCGGGACTAAAGCTGGTCTAAACCTGGTCTAAACCGGGACTAAAGCTGGTCTAAACCTGGTCTAAACCGGGACTAAAGCTGGTCTAAACCTGGTCTAAACCGGGACTAAAGCTGGTCTAAACCTGGTCTAAACCGGGACTAAAGCTGGTCTAAACCTGGTCTAAACCGGGACTAAACCTGGTCTAAACCGGGACTAAAGCTGGTCTAAACCTGGTCTAAACCGGGACTAAAGCTGTTCTAAACCTGGTCTAAACCGGGACTAAAGCTGGTCTAAACCTGGTCTAAACCGGGACTAAAGCTGGTCTAAACCTGGTCTAAACCGGGACTAAAGCTGTTCTAAACCTGGTCTAAACCGGGACTAAAGCTGGTCTAAACCTGGTCTAAACCGGGACTAAAGCTGGTCTAAACCTGGTCTAAACCGGGACTAAAGCTGTTCTAAACCTGGTCTAAACCGGGACTAAAGCTGGTCTAAACCTGGTCTAAACCGGGACTAAAGCTGGTCTAAACCTGGTCTAAACCGGGACTAAAGCTGTTCTAAACCTGGTCTAAACCGGGACTAAAGCTGGTCTAAACCTGGTCTAAAGCAGGACTAAAGCTGCCTGACCTCGGGCCCTCAGAGATTACACACAGATAATTACGGCGCTAACAGAAGAGCGACTCAGAGATAATTACTGGGCTCTTTGCTCAGAGAGAGGTCGGAGCAGATTCATAAACACAGATAAATACCAGACAATTAAAACCAGACCTCATTATGGCCCTACACCTGCTTTAATTTCTCTCAAGCACCTCCGATAAATGTTTCCTGATGCACTTTGTGTCTTTGTTCTGCAGATAAAACACATTTACATTTAATAAACTGGGCCTTACATCCCAGAGTTTATTCAAGGGTTAGATGGAGATGCTGGGAGTTGTTTTAGCTTTTATTTTGGTTTGTGTTTGACATGAGCTATATTTGTCTCAATGTGATCTTCACTTTATGAACTTTAAAAGTACAGGTCCTTTAACTGTTTACCTGACTACAGCAGGACTACAGTAGGACTACAGCAGGACTACAGCAGGACTACACCAGGACTACACCAGGACTACAGCAGGACTACAGCAGGACTACACCAGGACTACAGCAGGACTACACCGGGACTACATCAGGACTACAGCAGGACTACAGCAGGACTACAGCAGGACTACAGCAGGACTACACCAGGACTACAGCAGGACTACAGCAGGACTACACCAGGACTACACCAGGACTACAGCAAGACTACACCAGGACTACAGCAGGACTACAGCAGGACTACACCAGGACTACACCAGGACTACACCAGGACTACAGCAGGACTACATCAGGACTACACCAGGACTACAGCAGGACTACATCAGGACTACACCAGGACTACAGCAGGACTACAGCAGGACTACACCAGGACTACAGCAGGACTACAGCAGGACTACACCAGGACTACAGCAGGACTACAGCAGGACTACACCATGACTACAGCAGGACTACAGCAGGACTACACCAGGATTACACCAGGACTACATCAGGACTAAAGCAGGACTACAGCAGGACTACAGCAGGACTACAGCAGGACAACAGCAGGACTACAGTAGGACTACAGCAGGACTACAGCAGGACTACACCAGGACTACACCAGGACTACAGCAGGACTACACCAGGACTACAGCAGGACTACAGTAGGACTACAGCAGGACTACAGCAGGACTACACCAGGACTACACCAGGACTACAGCAGGACTACAGCAGGACTACACCAGGACTACAGCAGGACTACACCGGGACTACATCAGGACTACAGCAGGACTACAGCAGGACTACAGCAGGACTACAGCAGGACTACACCAGGACTACAGCAGGACTACAGCAGGACTACACCAGGACTACACCAGGACTACAGCAAGACTACACCAGGACTACAGCAGGACTACAGCAGGACTACACCAGGACTACACCAGGACTACACCAGGACTACAGCAGGACTACATCAGGACTACACCAGGACTACAGCAGGACTACATCAGGACTACACCAGGACTACAGCAGGACTACAGCAGGACTACACCAGGACTACAGCAGGACTACAGCAGGACTACACCAGGACTACATCAGGACTAAAGCAGGACTACAGCAGGACTACAGCAGGACTACAGCAGGACAACAGCAGGACTACACCAGGACTACAGCAGGACTACATCAGGACTACATCAGGACTACATCAGGATTACAGCAGGACTACAGCAGGACTACATCAGGACTACATCAGGATTACACCAGGACTACAGCAGGACTACACCAGGATTACACCAGGACTACATCAGGACTACATCAGGACTACACCAGGACTACAGCAGGACTACACCAGGACTACACCAGGACTACAGCAGGACTACAGCAGGACTACATCAGGACTACACCAGGACTACACCAGGACTACACCAGGACTACATCAGGACTACATCAGGACTACACCAGGATTACACCAGGATTACACCAGGATTACACCAGGACTACATCAGGACTACATCAGGACTACACCAGGACTACAGCAGGACAACAGCAGGACTACAGCAGGACTACAGCAGGACTACACCAGGACTACAGCAGGACAACAGCAGGACTACAGCAGGACTACAGCAGGACTACATCAGGACTACACCAGGACTACACCAGGACAACAGCAGGACTACACCAGGACTACACCAGGACTACACCAGGACAACAGCAGGACTACACCAGGATTACACCAGGACTACAGCAGGACTACACCAGGACTACAGCAGGACTACACCAGGACTACACCAGGACTACATTTGTTTTGGTTTGTTTTGGTTTTGGTTTGGTTTGGTTTGGTTTTGGTTTGGTTTTGTTTGGTTTTGGTTTTGTTTTGGTTTTGTTCTGGTTTGGTTTGGTTTTGGTTTTGGTTTTGGTTTGGTTTTGTTTGGTTTGGTTTGTTTTTTTTTGGTTTGGTTTTGGTTTTAGTTTTGGTTTTGGTTTGGTTTGGTTTTGGTTTGCTTTGGTTTTGGTTTGGTTTTGGTTTGGTTTTGTTTGGTTTTGGTTTGGGTTTGGGTTTGGTTTTGTTTGGTTTTGGTTTGGTTTTTGTTTGGTTTGGGTTTGGTTTGCTTTGGTTTTGGTTTGGTTTGGTTTTGGTTTGGTTTTGTTTGGTTTTGGTTTGGGTTTGGTTTTGGTTTTGTTTGGTTTTGGTTTGGTTTTTGTTTGGTTTGGTTTGGTTTTGGTTTGGTTTTTGTTTGGTTTGGTTTGTTTTGGTTTTGGTTTTGTTTTGGTTTGGGTTTTTTTTGGTTTTTGTTTGGTTTGGTTTGGTTTTGGTTTTGGTTTGGGTTTGGTTTTGTTTGGTTTGGTTTGGTTTAGTTTTGGTTTAGTTTGGTTTTGGTTTGGTTCTGGTTTGGTTTTGGTTTGGTTTTGGTTTGGTTTGGTTTGGTTTTGGTTTTGGTTTTGGTTTGGTTTTGTTTGGTTCTGGTTTGGTTTAGTTTTGGTTTTGGTTTTGTTTGGTTTGGTTTGGTTTGGTTTAGTTTTGGTTCTGGTTTGGTTTAGTTTTGGTTTTGGTTTGGTTTTGGTTTGGTTTTGTTTTGTTTGGTTTTGGTTTGGTTCTGGTTTGGTTTGGTTTTGGTTTGGTTTTGGTTTGGTTTGGTTTTGTTTTGGTTCTGGTTTGGTTTTGGTTTTGGTTTGGTTTTGTTTGGTTCTGGTTTGGTTTAGTTTTGGTTTTGGTTTTTGTTTGGTTTTGTTTGGTTTAGTTTTGGTTTGGTTTGGTTTTGGTTTTGGTTCTGGTTTGGTTTAGTTTTGGTTTTGGTTTGGTTTGGTTTGGTTTGGTTTTGTTTGGTTTGGTTCTGGTTTGGTTTAGTTTTGGTTTTGGTTTGGGTTTTGGTTTGGTTTGGTTTTGGGTGTGGATTGGTTTGGTTTGGTTTTGGTTTGGTTTTGGGTTTGGTTTGGGTTTGGTTTGGTTTTGGTTTTGTTTTGTTTTGTTTTGTTTTGGTTTGCTTTTTTGTTTTGGTTTGGTTTGGTTTTGGGTTTGGTTTGGTTTTGTTTTGGTTTGGTATTGGGTTTGGGTTTGGTTTGGTTTGGTTCTGGTTTTGTTTTGGTTTGGTTTTGGTTTGGTTTTGGTTTGGTTTGGTTTTGGTTTTTGTTTGGGTTTGGTTTGGTTTTGGTTTTGTTTGGTTTTGTTTTGTTTTGGTTTTGGTTTGGTTTGGTTTTGGTTTGGTTTGGTTTGGTTTTGTTTGGTTTGGTTTTGGTTTGGTTTTGGTTTGGTTTGGTTTGGTTTTGGTTTTGTTTGGTTTGGTTTTGGTTTTGGTTTGGTTTGGTTTTGGTTTTGTTTTGGTTTGGTTTTGGTTTTGGTTTGGTTTTGGTTTGGTTTTGGTTTTGGTTTGGTTTGGTTTTGGTTTGGTTTTGTTTGGTTTTGGTTTGGTTTTTGTTTGCTTTGGTTTTGGTTTGGGTTTTGGTTTGGTTTGGTTTAGTTTTGGTTTTAGTTTTGGTTTGGTTTGGTTTGGTTTTAGTTTGGTTTGGTTTGGTTTGGTTTTGTTTGGTTTTGTTTGGTTTAGTTTTAGTTTTGGTTTGGTTTTGGTTTTGGTTTTAGTTTTGGTTTAGTTTTGGTTTTAGTTTTGGTTTGGTTTGGTTTGGTTTTGTTTTGGTTTGGTTCTGGTTTGGTTTAGTTTTGGTTTTGGTTTGGTTTTGTTTGGTTTGGTTTTGGGTGTGGATTGGTTTGGTTTGGTTTGGTTTGGTTTTGGTTTGGTTTGGTTTTGGTTTTAGTTTTGGTTTTGTTTTGTTTTGTTTTGTTTTGGTTTGGTTTTGTTTGGTTTGGTTTTAGTTTTGGTTCTGGTTTGGTTTGGTTTGGTTTTGGTTTTGGTTTTGGTTTTGGTTTGGTTTGGTTTGGTTTTGGTTTTGTTTTGTTTGGTTTGGTTTTGGTTTGGTTTGGTTTGGTTTTGTTTGGTTTGGTTTGGTTTTGGTTTTTGTTTGGTTTTGTTTTGGTTTTAGTTTAGTTTGGTTTTAGTTTTGGTTTGGTTTGGTTTAGTTTTGTTTGGTTTTGTTTTGGTTTTAGTTTTGGTTTGGTTTTGGTTTTAGTTTTAGTTTTGTTTGGTTTTAGTTTGGTTTTAGTTTAGTTTTGGTTTAGTTTTGGTTTAGTTTTGGTTTAGTTTTAGTTTAGTTTTGGTTTTGGTTTGGTTTAGTTTTGGTTTTGGTTTGGTTTTGGTTTGGTTTTGTTTTGGTTTTGGTTTTGGTTTTGTTTTGGTTTTGGTTTTGGTTTTGGTTTGGTTTTGGGTTTGGTTTGGTTTGGTTTTGGTTTGGTTTGGTTTGGTTTTGGTTTGGTTTGGTTTTGGTTTTGTTTGGTTTTGTTTTGGTTTGGTTTTGGTTTTGGGTTTGGTTTTGGTTTTGGTTTGGTTTGGTTTTGGTTTGGTTTGGTTCTGTTCTGGTTTGGTTTGGTTCTGGTTTGGTTTTTGGTTTGGTTTGGTTTTGTTTTGGTTTGGTTTGGTTCTGGTTTGGTTTTGGTTTTGGTTTGGTTTATGTTTGTTTTTGTTTGGTTTGGTTTTGGGTTTGTTTGGTTTTGTTTTGGTTTTTGTTTGGTTTTGGTTTTGTTTGGTTTGGTTTTGGTTTGGTTTTGGTTTTGGTTTGGGTTGGGTTTTGTTTTGGTTTTGTTTTGTTTGGTTTGGTTTTTTGGTTTTGGTTTTGGTTTGGTTTATGTTTGGTTTTTGTTTGGTTTGGTTTTTGTTTGGTTTGGTTTTGGTTTGGTTTTTGTTTGGTTTTGGTTTTGGTTTGGTTTGGTTTGGTTTGGTTTTGCTTTGTTTTGTTTTGTTTGGTTTTGGTTTGTTTGGTTTTGGTTTGATTTTGGTTTTGTTTTGTTTGGTTTGGTTTTGGTTTTGGTTTGGTTTGGCTTTGGTTTTGGTTTGGTTTGGTTCTGGTTTGGTTTTGGTTTTGGTTTGGTTTTGGTTTTGGTTTTGTTTGGTTTTGTTTGGTTTTGGTTTTGTTTTGTTTGGTTTTGGTTTGGTTTTGGTTTTAGTTTGTTTGGTTTGTTTTTTTTGTTTTGGTTTGGTTTGGGTTTGGTTTGGTTTGGTTCTGGTTTGGTTTTGGTTTGGTTTTGTTTTATTTTGTTTTGGTTTGGTTTGGTTTGGTTTTTGTTTGGTTTTTGTTGGGTTTGGTTTTGGTTTATGTTTTGTTTGGTTTTGGTTTGGTTCTGCTTTGGTTCTGGTTTGGTTTGGTTCTGGTTTGGTTCTGGTTTGGTTTGGTTTTGGTTTGGTTTGATTCTGGTTTGGTTTGGTTTGGTTTTGGTTTGGTTCTGGTTCTGGTTTGGTTTGGTTTGGTTCTGGTTTGGTTTGGTTCTGGTTTGGTTCTGGTTTGGTTTGGTTCTGGTCTGATGCTCTCTTCATGAACACTCATGCATCAGGACAGTTTGTGGTAAATGAGGACAGTTTTCGTGGCTGAGTGGCGTCTGTAAACGTGCCTAAAGCCTGCTGTAGGTTAGAGTCTGCTTTATCCTCTTAAGCTGCTCTCAGTTATTATGTACTTAGGCTCTGAAGATGTTAATGCACTGGCCCTGAATCCATTTGTGCCCCGCTCTTGGCTTTTTCCACATAATGGCCTTTCCTCCGGAGACATCTTAGCCGTCGGCCGCGGCTCCGGGACCGGCCACTCCTACGCCCCGTTCGAATTAGCACCGAGCGAAAAACACAAACACAAAATCCCCTGGCTCCGGGGTTGAGCGAGCTGGGACGGGGTTAAACAAGCTCTGAATATGGATGGACGTGGGATTAGCATTTATATAGGAGCCGGGCCACTTTACAGACGTATATCCTCCATATATTCATGCGTTTATCCAGAGAGGGACACTCAGGGACAGGGACAGGGACACTCGGGGACAGAGGAGGTCTGAGGTTACAGACTTATTGTGCTGCTAAAATAAAGCTAAAGAAATTGAACAGATACAAAACATTTCTCACATATTTCAACCTCAGAATGATTATTTAAGATAATCCAAGTGTCTCTAAACCAAGTAAGTCCTGGTCCTGGTCCAGTCCTGTTCCTGCTCCTGGTCCTGAAGGGGTCTTTACTGTGTGACTCTCAGAAACTGTCTGTGAACAGTGTTAATCAGGCTTCACCAACATCACAGACTTATCTTATCATCCAAAGATTTAAATCTAACTCTGCTACGTCCGAATGAAAAAGTCCTGGTTCAGACCCGGATTAGACCCGGTTCAGACCCGGTTTAGACCTGGTTCAGACCCGGTTTAGACCCGGTTCAGACCCGGTTTAGACCTGGTTCAGACCCGGTTTAGACCCGGTTCAGACCCGGTTTAGACCAGGTTTAGACCCGGTTCAGACCCGGTTTAGACCAGGTTTAGACCAGGTTCAGACCCGGTTCAGACCAGGTTCAGACCAGGTTTAGACCCGGTTCAGACCCGGTTCAGACCCGGTTTAGACCAGGTTTAGACCAGGTTCAGACCCGGTTCAGACCTGGTTTAGACCAGGTTCAGACCCGGTTCAGACCCGGTTCAGACCCGGTTTAGACCAGGTTTAGCTGTATCTAGTGAAAGTTTGATTATTTTTCTGAAATAGTGTAGGTTATTTTCGGGATGGTCCGGAGTAAAACAGAAGGAACAGTGTTTACGTTGGTGTCAGAGACACTGGTGCAACACTTAAAGAAGGCTGCAGAGTCAATGGAATAAAATAAACAGTTAATAAAATGGATAAATGACAAACAAAAGGTTTCCAAATGTCCCGTGTTGTGTCTGTCTGTGTTTCTTTTGTGTTCACATGATCCTCGTCCAGAACCTTTGTCCCTGAGTCTGTTCAGACGCAGCAGCCTCAGACGGGTCCAGATTCACCAAGAACCGAGCTGACACCTGAGCAGTCCAGAGGAAAAGAGGCTGCGTCGGCTTTGATTCGGCCTGCTTTCCTCTTCTGGAGGATTCTGTCTCTGCTGAGGTCTTTAGAAGAAACAGGATTTTAAAGGAACTGAACAATGGCTAAACAATATAAAATTACACTTGATTCTATCCAAATTCAAATTATATTAACCATGACCCCCCTGAATGAAATGAAATAAAATAAAATGAAATGAAATAAAAAGAAATAAAATGAAATAAAATAAAATGAAATGAAATAAAAAGAAATAAAATGAAATGAAATGAAATAAAATGAAATGAAATGAAATAAAAAGAAATAAAATGAAATAAAATGAAATGAAATGAAATAAAATGAAATAAAATGAAATGAAATGAAATGAAATAAAATAAAATTAAATTAAATTAAATTAAATTAAATTAAATAGCTGGCGTGCAGTTGCTGCTATTGAAATGCATAATCATCAGTAACAAATGTGAAAATAAATAAAAGAATTTGGAAAAATGTCCGAAACAATTTGATAATAGCTGACTTTGTCAAACGCCGGAAAAAGTGAAATACTTAAAAAGAGCAAAATCCAGAGTAAAGACGGTAAAAGGTAAGAGGTGTGACATCATCAGGCTGGTCGTCATGGAGACTGTCTTCACCGCGAGCATCAGGAGACTCACCTGAACGAGTGGAAGTGGGATTGATGAGAAACAGTGATTAGAAAGTCAGTTCTTGTGTTGGATTTCTACAGATTTCTGAAGCTGGACAAAAATATCTAAGTGTTAAAAACATATTTATATCACCTGAAACATAAAGGTTTTGAAGAAGAACCCGTCACTAAAAACTGCTGGCTGGAGTTTGAAATGTGACATTTACAGAATAAGAAAATGAAGAAAAGCCAGGGTTTGCAGACTTTCCAGAAGGTGAAGAATCTAAAAACCTGTTTAAAACCTGTTTGAATCCTAATGCAGCCTGGAACGTGTCGCTGGGATTTACCACAAGGTCAGATTTAAATGTGTAACTCCTTATTTTGGTCATATTTCTGATGGTTTCTGTGGCTCAGATCCTGGAGCTGCTGGTGCTTGAGGTAAAGGTTAAAGGTTTCCTGCTGCTCCTGATCTCTGTACATCCTCTTGTATTTTAGATTTCTGCTGGTTTCCTCCGAGGCTCAGATTCACGGCCGTGTGTCGTGATGTATTCGGTGTCCTGTTGGGCGTCGCACAATGAGCGATGGGGCTGTGTTTTCTCTGTGCAGATGTTGGCCGCGGCAGCTGTTTTATGATGGATGTGCGAACGCGAGCCTCTCCTCCGGGACGCCGTTATTGGGAAGCACTCGATCTCTGCCGCCGTTTCCTGTCGGCGCTAATCGTTTCCAGGTGAGAGCCGCTCCCTGGGAACGCTTATTAAAACTGCTCCTGCTTCAGAAACAACTGTGTTTGACGAAAGCAGAAAGAAACAGAGCTTTTACTGATCTCAGACCAGTGACCAGGCCCCAGCCCGAATAAAACCTGTTCAAAACCACCTAAACCTGTTCAAATCCAACTAAAACCTGTTTAAAACCAACATAAACCTGTTTAAATACAACCAAAACCTGTTTAAAACCAACTTAAACCTGTTTAAAACCAACATAAACCTGTTTAAATCCAACTAAAACCTGTTTAAAACCAACTTAAACCTGTTTAAAACCAACATAAACCTGTTTAAATCCAACAAAAACCTGTTTAAATCCAACTAAAACCAGTTTAAAAAATAACTTAAACCTGTTTAAATCCAACTAAAACCTGTTTAAAACCAACTTAAACCTGTTTAAAACCAACAAAAACCTGTTTAAAACCAACTTAAACCTGTTTAAATACAACTAAAACCTGTTTAAAACCACCTAAACCTGTTTAAATCCAACTAAAACCTGTTTCAATCCAACTAAAACCTGTTTAAATCCAACT
Organism: Neodontobutis hainanensis; assembly: GCA_024349245.1. Lineage (NCBI taxonomy): Eukaryota > Metazoa > Chordata > Actinopteri > Gobiiformes > Odontobutidae > Neodontobutis > Neodontobutis hainanensis. The sequence continues at coordinate 1,023,668 of JALDNG010000067.1, read as the reverse complement.
TAAACCTGTTTAAATCAAACTAAAACCTGTTTAAATCCAACTTAAACCTGTTTAAATCCAACTTAAACCTGTTTAAATCAAACTAAAACCTGTTTAAATCCAACTTAAACCTGTTTAAATCCAACTTAAACCTGTTTAAAACCAACAAAAACCTGTTTAAATCCAACTTAAACCTGTTTAAATCAAACTAAAACCTGTTTAAATCCAACTTAAACCTGTTTAAATCAAACTAAACCTGTTACAATCCAACTTAAACATGTTTAAATCCAACTTAAACCTGTTTAAATCCAACTAAACCTGTTAAAATCCAACTAAAACCTGTTTAAATCCAACTAAACCTGTTAAAATCCAACTAAAACCTGTTTAAATCCAACCAAAACCTGTTTAAATCCAACTAAAACCTGTTTAAATTCAACTAAAACCTGTTAAAATCCAACTAAAACATGTTTAAATCCCACTAAAACCTGTTCAAATCCCACTAAAACCTGTTAAAGTCCAACTAAAACCTGTTTAAATACAACTAAAACCTGTTTAAATCCAACTAAAACCTGTTTAAATCCAACCAAAACCTGTTTAAATCCAACTAAAACCTGTTTAAATCCAACTAAAACCTGTTTAAATCCTACTAAAACCTGTTCAAAACCATCTAAACCTGTTAAAGTCCAACTAAAACCTGTTTAAAACCAACTTAAACCTGTTTAAATCCAAAAAAAAACTTGTATAAAATTCAACTTAAACCTGTTTAAATCCAACGTAAACCTGTTTAAATACAACTAAAACCTGTTTAAAACCACCCAAACCTGTTTAAATCCAACTTAAACATGTTTAAATCCAACTTAAACCTGTTTAAATCCAACTAAAACCTGTTTAAATCCAACTTAAACATGTTTAAATCCAACTTAAACCTGTTTAAAACCAACTTAAACCTGTTTAAATCCAACTAAAACCTGTTAACATCAAACTGAAACATGTTTAAATCCAACAAAAACCTGTTTAAAACCAACTTAAACCTGTTTAAATCCAACTAAAACCTGTTTAAATCCAACTTAAACATGTTTAAATCCAACTTAAACCTGTTTAAAACCAACTTAAACCTGTTTAAATCCAACTAAAACCTGTTTAAATCCAACTAAAACCTGTTAAAATCAAACTGAAACATGTTTAAATCCAACAAAAACCTGTTCAAAACCATCTAAACCTGTTAAAGTCCAACTAAAACCTGTTTAAAACCAACTTAAACCTGTTTAAATCCAAAAAAAACTTGTTTAAATCCAACTTAAACCTGTTTAAATCCAACTAAACCTGTTTAAATCCAACTAAAACCTGTTTAAAACCACCCAAACCTGTTTAAATCCAACTAAAACCTGTTTAAATCCAACTTAAACCTGTTTAAATCCAACTAAACCTGTTAAAATCCAACTTAAACCTGTTTAAATCCAACTTAAACCTGTTTAAATCCAACTAAACCTGTTAAAATCCAACTAAAACCTGTTTAAATCCAACTTAAACCTGTTTAAATCCAACTAAACCTGTTAAAATCCAACTAAAACCTGTTTAAAACCAACTTAAACCTGTTTAAATCCCACTAAAACCTGTTCAAAACCACCTAAACCTGTTTAAATCCAACTAAAACATGTTTAAATCCAACTTAAACCTGTTTAAATCCAAAAAAACTTGTTTAAATTCAACTAAAACCTGTTAAAATCCCACTAAAACCTGTTCAAATCCCACTAAAACCTGTTTAAATCCAACTAAAACATGTTTAAATCCCACTAAAACCTGTTCAAATCCCACTAAAACCTGTTTAAATCCAACTAAAACATGTTTAAATCCCACTAAAACCTGTTCAAATCCCACTAAAACCTGTTTAAATCCAACTAAAACATGTTTAAAACCAACTTAAACCTGTTCAAAACCAACTAAAACTTGCTTTAAACCAACTTAAACCTGTTTAATTCCAACTAAAACCTGTTCAAATCCAACTAAAACCTGTTTAAATCCAACTAAAACCTGTTTAAATCCAACTTAAACCTGTTTAAAACCATCTTAAACCTGTTTAAATCCAACTTAAACCTGTTTAAATACAACTAAAACCTGTTTAAAACCACCCAAACCTGTTTAAATCCAACTAAAACCTGTTTAAATCCAACTTAAACCTGTTTAAATCCAACTAAACCTGTTAAAATCCAACTTAAACCTGTTTAAATCCAACTTAAACCTGTTTAAATCCAACTAAACCTGTTAAAATCCAACTAAAACCTGTTTAAATCCAACTTAAACCTGTTTAAATCCAACTAAACCTGTTAAAATCCAACTAAAACCTGTTTAAAACCAACTTAAACCTGTTTAAATCCCACTAAAACCTGTTCAAAACCACCTAAACCTGTTTAAATCCAACTAAAACATGTTTAAATCCAACTTAAACCTGTTTAAATCCAAAAAAACTTGTTTAAATTCAACTAAAACCTGTTAAAATCCCACTAAAACCTGTTTAAATCCAACTAAAACATGTTTAAATCCCACTAAAACCTGTTCAAATCCCACTAAAACCTGTTTAAATCCAACTAAAACATGTTTAAATCCCACTAAAACCTGTTCAAATCCCACTAAAACCTGTTTAAATCCAACTAAAACATGTTTAAATCCCACTAAAACCTGTTCAAATCCCACTAAAACCTGTTTAAATCCAACTAAAACATGTTTAAAACCAACTTAAACCTGTTCAAAACCAACTAAAACTTGCTTTAAACCAACTTAAACCTGTTTAATTCCAACTAAAACCTGTTCAAATCCAACTAAAACCTGTTTAAATCCAACTAAAACCTGTTTAAATCCAACTTAAACCTGTTTAAAACCATCTTAAACCTGTTTAAATCCAACTTAAACCTGTTTAAAACCAACTTAAACCTTTTTAAATACAACTAAAACCTGTTTAAATCCCACTAAAACCTGTTCAAATCCAACTTAAACCTCTTTAAATCCAGCTAAAACCAGTTTAAAACCAACTTAAACCTCTTTAAATCCAACTAAAACATGTTTAAATCCAACAAAAACTTGTTTAAATTCAACTTAAACCTGTTTAAATCCAACTTAAACCTGTTTAAATACAACTAAAACCTGTTTAAAACCACCCAAACCTGTTTAAATCCAACTTAAACATGTTTAAATCCAACTTAAACCTGTTTAAATCCAACTAAACCTGTTAAAATCCAACTAAAACCTGTTTAAATCCAACTAAAACATGTTTAAATCCCACTAAAACCTGTTCAAATCCCACTAAAACCTGTTTAAATCCAACTAAAACATATTTAAATCCCACTAAAACCTGTTCAAATCCCACTAAAACCTGTTTAAATCCAACTAAAACATGTTTAAATCCCACTAAAACCTGTTCAAATCCCACTAAAACCTGTTTAAATCCAACTAAAACATGTTTAAAACCAACTTAAACCTGTTCAAAACCAACTAAAACTTGCTTTAAACCAACTTAAACCTGTTTAATTCCAACTAAAACCTGTTCAAATCCAACTAAAACCTGTTTAAATCCAACTAAAACCTGTTTAAATCCAACTTAAACCTGTTTAAAACCATCTTAAACCTGTTTAAATCCAACTTAAACCTGTTTAAAACCAACTTAAACCTTTTTAAATACAACTAAAACCTGTTTAAATCCCACTAAAACCTGTTCAAATCCAACTTAAACCTCTTTAAATCCAGCTAAAACCAGTTTAAAACCAACTTAAACCTCTTTAAATCCAACTAAAACATGTTTAAATCCAACAAAAACTTGTTTAAATTCAACTTAAACCTGTTTAAATCCAACTTAAACCTGTTTAAATACAACTAAAACCTGTTTAAAACCACCCAAACCTGTTTAAATCCAACTTAAACATGTTTAAATCCAACTTAAACCTGTTTAAATCCAACTAAACCTGTTAAAATCCAACTAAAACCTGTTTAAAACCAACTTAAACCTGTTTAAATCCAACTAAAACATGTTTAAATCCAACTTAAACCTGTTTAAATCCAACTAAAACCTGTTTAAAACCAACTTAAACCTGTTTAAATCCAACTAAAACCTGTTTAAAACCAACTTAAACCTGTTTAAATCCAACTTAAACATGTTTAAATCCAACTTAAACCTGTTTAAATCCAACTAAACCTGTTAAAATCCAACTAAAACCTGTTTAAAACCAACTAAAACCTGTTTAAATCCAACTAAAACATGTTTAAAACCAACTTAAACCTGTTCAAAACCAACTAAAACCTGCTTTAAACCAACTTAAACCTGTTTAATTCCAACTAAAACCTGTTCAAATCCAACTAAAACCTGTTTAAATCCAACTAAAACCTGTTTAAATCCAACTTAAACCTGTTTAAAACCATCTTAAACCTGTTTAAATCCAACTTAAACCTGTTTAAAACCAATTTAAACCTGTTTAAATACAACTAAAACCTGTTTAAATCCAAATAAAACATGTTTAAATCCAACTAAAACCTGTTTAAATCCAACTAAAACCTGTTTAAATCCAACTAAAACCTGTTTAAATCCAGCTAAAACATGTTTAAAACAAACTTAAACCTGTTTAAATTCAACAAAAACCTGTTCAAAACCATCTAAACCTGTTTAAATCCAACTAAAACCTGCCCCCAGTCCAACTAAGACCTGTTCAAAATCTGGTTTAGAACTGGGTTAGACCTGGTTTAGTCCTGGTTTAGTCCTGGTTTAGACCTGGTTTAGACCTTGTTTAGACCTGAGTGTCACAGTTCGGAGTTGAATCTGACTCTTCATTAACAAACTGTCACTCACTTTAACACCTCTACAGCAAATGATAGTGTAAGAAATCTGACAAAAACAAGTTTAAATCCAAGCAAAACCTAATCCAGTCCAACTAAAACCTTGAGTAATCTGACTAAAAGTTGGACTCTGTTGGTCTCAGTTGGACTTGGTCGGTCTGGATGATGTCATGTAAAAGGAGTCTCACAGGAAACTCTGTAAATCACAAACCTTTCACAGAAAAAGGACGAGACTGAGCGAAACGAGGGGGGTCTGAGAAAAAACAAGTCCTAGACCGGACCTGAGCTGTAAGTCCCTGAGAGTCCGGTCCAAGACTCAGTGGAACCTCCGTAAATGAAAGTGGGCCAGTGTTTCTTCAGGATCAGTGGAAACAGTGGACATCTTTGGCCTGGACAGTGTTTTAACTCTGAGCATCTAATTGTTGGAGTTAAAACTGAACTCTGACAGAGGCAGGTGTGGGAGGAGCTTCACGATCAAAACCCATTCGAGCTGATCAAGACTCGAAGACTCACCTGCTTCAGCCAAGACCACTGCGTCCTGTGTACAAACTCTTCAAACTAACACTATACAAGGAGTTATTTGCAGGGTTAACTATTTTCTGGATTCATTCTTTTTATTGTGTTTTGAGACTGATGTGGCTCTGAACATGTGTGAAACAGACGTTTTGGTGAGAATTACTTTTTAATTTGAAATTAAAACACGTCTGTCTGTTTCTCTGCCATCGACCAATCAGCTGCCGGCTCTGAGCGTGACCTCTGACCTCTGGGATGTTTGCTGACGTTGTTTTTCGAGACAGAATTGTGTAAATGAGTTTGGCTCTAAACTGAGAAAAGAGTCTGAGCCAAAACCGAGAAACACATGTCCCGAAAACTGCTCAATCTGCTGCGTCTGGACTAAACCAGGACTAAACCAGGTCTAACCAGGTCTAACAGGTCTAAACCAGGACTAAACCAGGTCTAACCAGGTCTAACCAGGTCTAACAGGTCTAAACCAGGTCTAACAGGTCTAAACCAGGACTAAACCAGGTCTAACCAGAACTAAACCAGGTCTAACCAGGACTAAACCAGGTCTAACAGGTCTAAACCAGGACTAAACCAGGTCTAACCAGGTCTAACCAGGTCTAACCAGGTCTAACAGGTCTAAACCAGGTCTAAACCAGGACTAAACCAGGTCTAACCAGGTCTAACCAGGTCTAACAGGTCTAAACCAGGTCTAACAGGTCTAAACCAGGAATAAACCAGGTCTAACCAGGATTAAACCAGGACTAAACCAGGTCTAACCAGGTCTAACAGGTCTAAACCAGGACTAAACCAGGTCTAACCAGGTCTAACCAGGTCTAAACCAGGACTAAACCAGGTCTAACCAGGTCTAACAGGTCTAAACCAGGACGAAACCATGTCTAACCAGGTCTAACCAGGTCTAACAGGTCTAAACCAGGACTAAACCAGGTCTAACCAGGTCTAACCAGGTCTAACAGGTCTAAACCAGGTCTAACAGGTCTAAACCAGGACTAAACCAGGTCTAACCAGGACTAAACCAGGTCTAACCAGGTCTAACAGGTCTAAACCAGGACTAAACCAGGTCTAACAGGGTCTAAACCAGGACTAAACCAGGTCTAACCAAGTCTAACAGGTCTAAACCAGGACTAAACCAGGTCTAACCAGGTCTAACCAGGTCTAAACCAGGACTAAACCAGGTCTAACCAGGTCTAACCAGGTCTAACAGGTCTAAACCAGGACTAAACCAGGTCTAACCAGGTCTAACAGGTCTAAACCAGGACTAAACCAGGTCTAACCAGGTCTAACCAGGTCTAACCAGGTCTAACAGGTCTAAACCAGGACTAAACCAGGTCTAACAGGGTCTAAACCAGGACTAAACCAGGTCTAACCAGGTCTAACCAGGTCTAACCAGGTCTAAACAGGTCTAAACCAGGACTAAACCAGGTCTAAACCAGGTCTAAACAGGACTAAACCAAGTCTAAACAAGGTTTTAGTGGGACTAAAAAAAAGTTTTTAGTGGGACTAAAGCAGGTTTTAGTGGGACTAAAGCAGGTTTTAGTCGGACTAAGGCAGGTTTTAGTGGGACTAAAGCAGGTTTTAGTGGGACTAAAGCAGGTTTTAGTGGGACTAAAGCAGGTTTCAGTGGGACTAAAGCAGGTTTTAGTGGGACTAAAGCAGGTTTTAGTGGGACTAAAGCGGGTTTTAGTGGGACTAAAGAAGGTTTTAGTGGGACTAAAGCAGGTTTTAGTCGAACTAAAGCAGGTTTAAGTGGGACTAAAGCAGGTTTTAGTGGGACTAAATCAGGTTTTAGTGGGACTAAAGCAGGTTTTAGTGGGACTAAAGCAGGTTTTAGTGGGACTAAAGCAGGTTTTAGTGGGACTAAAGCAGGTTTTAGTGGGACTAAAGCAGGTTTTAGTGGGACTAAAGCGGGTTTTAGTGGGACTAAAGCAGGTTTTAGTGGGACTAAAGCAGGTTATAGTCGGACTAAAGCAGGTTTTAGTGGGACTAAAGCAGGTTTTAGTGGGACTAAATCAGGTTTTAGTGGGACTAAAGCAGGTTTCAGTGGGACTAAAGCAGGTTTAAGTGGGACTAAAGCGGGTTTTAGTGGGACTAAAGCGGGTTTTAGTGGGACTAAAGCGGGTTTCAATGGGACTAAAGCAGGTTTCAGTGGGACTAAAGCAGGTTTCAGTGGGACTAAAGCAGGTTTTAGTCGGACTAAAGCAGCTTGTAGTCGAACTAAAGCAGGTTTCAGTGGGACTAAAGCAGGTTTTTGTGGGACTAAAGCAGGTTTCAGTGGGACTAAAGCAGGTTTCAGTGGGACTAAAGCAGGTTTTAGTGGGACTAAAGCAGGTTTTAGTGGGACTAAAGCAGGTTTTAGTGGGACTAAAGCAGGTTTTAGTGGGACTAAAGCAGGTTTTAGTGGGACTAAAGCAGGTTTCAGTGGGACTAAAGCAGGTTTTAGTGGGACTAAAGCAGGTTTTAGTGGGACTAAAGCAGGTTTTTGTGGGACTAAAGCAGGTTTTAGTGGGACTAAAGCAGGTTTTAGTGGGACTAAAGCAGGTTTTAGTGGGACTAAAGCAGGTTTTTGTGGGACTAAAGCAGGTTTCAGTGGGACTAAAGCGGGTTTTAGTGGAACTAAAGCGGGTTTTAGTGGGACTAAAGAAGGTTTCAGTGGGACTAAAGCAGGTTTTAGTGGGACTAAAGCAGGTTTCAGTGGGACTAAAGCAGGTTTTAGTGGGACTAAAGCAGGTTTTAGTGGGACTAAAGCAGGTTTTTGTGGGACTAAAGCAGGTTTTAGTGGGACTAAAGCAGGTTTTAGTGGGACTAAAGCAGGTTTTAGTGGGACTAAAGAAGGTTTTTGTGGGACTAAAGCAGGTTTTAGTGGGACTAAAGCAGGTTTTAGTGGGACTAAAGCAGGTTTTAGTGGGACTAAAGCAGGTTTTAGTGGGACTAAAGCAGGTTTTAGTGGGACTAAAGCAGGTTTTTGTGGGACTAAAGCAGGTTTTAGTGGGACTAAAGCAGGTTTTAGTGGGACTAAAGCGGGTTTTTGTGGGACTAAAGCAGGTTTTAGTGGGACTAAAGCAGGTTTTAGTGGGACTAAAGCAGGTTTTAGTGGGACTAAAGCGGGTTTTAGTGGGACTAAAGCGGGTTTCAGTGGGACTAAAGCGGGTTTCAGTGGGACTAAAGCAGGTTTCAGTGGGACTAAAGCAGGTTTTAGTGGGACTAAGGCAGGTTTTAGTGGGACTAAAGCAGGTTTTAGTGGGACTAAAGCAGGTTTTAGTGGGACTAAAGCAGGTTTTAGTGGGACTAAAGCAGGTTTCAGTGGGACTAAAGCAGGTTTTAGTGGGACTAAAGCAGGTTTTAGTGGGACTAAAGCAGGTTTTAGTGGGACTAAAGCAGGTTTCAGTGGGACTAAAGCAGGTTTTAGTGGGACTAAAGCAGGTTTTTGTGGGACTAAAGCAGGTTTCAGTGGGACTAAAGCAGGTTTTAGTGGGACTAAAGCAGGTTTTAGTGGGACTAAAGCAGGTTTTAGTGGGACTAAAGCAGGTTTCAGTGGGACTAAAGCAGGTTTTAGTGGGACTAAAGCAGGTTTTTGTGGGACTAAAGCAGGTTTTTGTGGGACTAAAGCAGGTTTCAGTGGGACTAAAGCAGGTTTTAGTGGGACTAAAGCAGGTTTTTGTGGGACTAAAGCAGGTTTTAGTGGGACTAAAGCAGGTTTTTGTGGGACTAAAGCAGGTTTTAGTGGGACTAAAGCAGGTTTTAGTGGGACTAAAGCAGGTTTTAGTGGGACTAAAGCGGGTTTCAGTGGGACTAAAGCAGGTTTTAGTGGGACTAAAGCAGGTTTTAGTGGGACTAAAGCAGGTTTTAGTGGGACTAAAGCGGGTTTCAGTGGGACTAAAGCAGGTTTTAGTGGGACTAAAGCAGGTTTTAGTGGGACTAAAGCAGGTTTTAGTGGGACTAAAGCAGGTTTCAGTGGGACTAAAGCGGGTTTCAGTGGGACTAAAGCAGGTTTCAGTGGGACTAAAGCGGGTTTTAGTGGGACTAAAGCAGGTTTTAGTGGGACTAAAGCAGGTTTTTGTGGGACTAAAGCAGGTTTTAGTGGGACTAAAGCAGGTTTTAGTGGGACTAAAGCAGGTTTTAGTGGGACTAAAGCAGGTTTCAGTGGGACTAAAGCGGGTTTCAGTGGGACTAAAGCAGGTTTCAGTGGGACTAAAGCAGGTTTTAGTGGGACTAAGGCAGGTTTTAGTGGGACTAAAGCAGGTTTTTGTGGGACTAAAGCAGGTTTTAGTGGGACTAAAGCAGGTTTTAGTGGGACTAAAGCAGGTTTTAGTGGGACTAAAGCAGGTTTCAGTGGGACTAAAGCAGGTTTTAGTGGGACTAAAGCAGGTTTTTGTGGGACTAAAGCAGGTTTTTGTGGGACTAAAGCAGGTTTCAGTGGGACTAAAGCAGGTTTTAGTGGGACTAAAGCAGGTTTTAGTGGGACTAAAGCAGGTTTTAGTGGGACTAAAGCAGGTTTTTGTGGGACTAAAGCAGGTTTTAGTGGGACTAAAGCAGGTTTTAGTGGGACTAAAGCAGGTTTTTGTGGGACTAAAGCAGGTTTTAGTGGGACTAAAGCAGGTTTTTGTGGGACTAAAGCAGGTTTTAGTGGGACTAAAGCAGGTTTTAGTGGGACTAAAGCAGGTTTTAGTGGGACTAAAGCAGGTTTTAGTGGGACTAAAGCAGGTTTCAGTGGGACTAAAGCGGGTTTCAGTGGGACTTAAGCAGGTTTTAGTGGGACTAAAGCGGGTTTTAGTGGGACTAAAGCAGGTTTTAGTGGGACTAAAGCAGGTTTTTGTGGGACTAAAGCAGGTTTTAGTGGGACTAAAGCAGGTTTTTGTGGGACTAAAGCAGGTTTCAGTGGGACTAAAGCAGGTTTCAGTGGGACTAAAGCAGGTTTCAGTGGGACTAAAGCAGGTTTTAGTGGGACTAAGGCAGGTTTTAGTGGGACTAAAGCAGGTTTTTGTGGGACTAAAGCAGGTTTTAGTGGGACTAAAGCAGGTTTTAGTGGGACTAAAGCAGGTTTTTGTGGGACTAAAGCAGGTTTTAGTGGGACTAAAGCAGGTTTTAGTGGGACTAAAGCAGGTTTTAGTGGGACTAAAGCAGGTTTTAGTGGGACTAAAGCAGGTTTCAGTGGGACTAAAGCAGGTTTTAGTGGGACTAAAGCAGGGTTTTGTGGGACTAAAGCAGGTTTTAGTGGGACTAAAGCAGGTTTTTGTGGGACTAAAGCAGGTTTCAGTGGGACTAAAGCAGGTTTTAGTGGGACTAAAGCAGGTTTTAGTGGGACTAAAGCAGGTTTTAGTGGGACTAAAGCAGGTTTTAGTGGGACTAAAGCAGGTTTTAGTGGGACTAAAGCAGGTTTTAGTGGGACTAAAGCAGGTTTTAGTGGGACTAAAGCAGGTTTTAGTGGGACTAAAGCAGGTTTTAGTGGGACTAAAGCAGGTTTTAGTGGGACTAAAGCAGGTTTTAGTGGGACTAAAGCAGGTTTTTGTGGGACTAAAGCAGGTTTTAGTGGGACTAAAGCAGGTTTTTGTGGGACTAAAGCAGGTTTTAGTGGGACTAAAGCAGGTTTTAGTGGGACTAAAGCAGGTTTTAGTGGGACTAAAGCAGGTTTTTGTGGGACTAAAGCAGGTTTTAGTGGGACTAAAGCAGGTTTTAGTGGGACTAAAGCAGGTTTTAGTGGGACTAAAGCAGGTTTTAGTGGGACTAAAGCAGGTTTTAGTGGGACTAATGCAGATGTAAAGCTCTGAAACAGTTGTCGTTTCCACAGTCGGTAGTTTTTGCTGCTGACGCTGTTGAAGTTAATGTTCCCTGAAACAGAGCCTCAGCAGGACGTTCTTTGGCAAACCCCCTGTAAACCCCCCTTGGACCCCCCCAGAGCCTCTCCGTCCATTAAGACCTGCTAAAACCCCTTCAGGCCCCCTCCTGTACGTGTCCGACCCTCCTCTTCGTCGCCGAGGCAGAGCTGCTGTAGAATGAAGCAGAAAACTTTCACAGAGAGGCTCTGAAGCAGCTGTGGACGCACTGAGCAAAAGAACGTGAGGCTCAGAGCTGTTCCTGGATCAGTCTGATGGTCAGATTTACAGTTAGTGTGAAACGAACATTAACCTGCAGAGTTTTTTAAAGGCCTGAGTCACTGCTTAACACCAGATGAACCATAAACCCAAAGCACAAAAGCTGTCAGAGAAATCTCTGTAAAACCGATTTTCTCATCACATTATGCCCTGGACATTTGTACAAGGTTTTCTGGTGGTGTTCTGGTGGTGTTCTGGTGGTGTTTTGGTGTTATTCTGGTTGTGTTCTGCTGGTGTTTTGGTGTTATTCTGGTTGTGTTCTGCTGGTGTTCTGGTGTTATTCTGGTGTTATTCTGGTGGTGTTCTGCTGGTGTTCTGGTGGTGTTCTGGTGGTGTTCTGCTGGTGTTTTGGTGTTATTCTGGTGGTGTTCTGCTGGTGTTCTGGTGGTGTTCTGGTGGTGTTCTGCTGGTGTTCTGCTGGTGTTCTGGTGGTGTTCTGGTGGTGTTCTGGTGGTGTTCTGGTGTTGTTCTGGTGTTATTCTGGTGGTGTTCTGGTGTTGTTCTGCTGGTGTTCTGCTGGTGTTCTGGTGGTGTTCTGGTGGTGTTCTGGTGTTATTCTGGTGTTATTCTAGTTGTGTTCTGGTGTTGTTCTGCTGGTGTTCTGGTGTTGTTCTGCTGGTGTTCTGGTGGTGTTCTGGTGTTATTCTGGTGGTGTTCTGGTGTTGTTCTGGTGTTATTCTGGTGGTGTTCTGCTAGTGTTCTGGTGGTGTTCTGGTGTTATTCTGGTGGTGTTCTGCTAGTGTTCTGGTGTTGTTCTGCTGGTGTTGTGGTGTTATTCTGGTGGTGTTCTGCTAGTGTTCTGGTGGTGTTCTGGTGTTATTCTGGTGGTGTTCTGGTGTTGTTCTGCTGGTGTTCTGCTGGTGTTCTGGTGTTATTCTGGTGGTGTTCTGCTAGTGTTCTGGTGGTGTTCTGGTGTTATTCTGGTGGTGTTCTGCTAGTGTTCTGGTGTTGTTCTGCTGGTGTTGTGGTGTTATTCTGGTGTTGTTCTGCTGGTGTTCTGGTGGTGTTCTGGTGTTATTCTGGTGGTGTTCTGGTGGTGTTCTGCTGGTGTTCTGGTGGTGTTCTGGTGTTATTCTGGTGGTGTTCTGCTAGTGTTCTGGTGTTGTTCTGCTGGTGTTGTGGTGTTGTTCTGGTGTTGTTCTGCTGGTGTTCTGCTGGTGTTCTGGTCTAAACTGTCTGAATTATGTTCCTGACTCCAGATGTAACAGGTCCGAGCTGCGACAGACGCTGAGTCGATTTAAAGTCAACCGTCTGTTTGTGCCTCGTTTTTTTAATGAAGCGTGAGCCGTAAACGTTAAAGAGCTGACAGAAGAAGAACAAGGAGCAGACGGAGAATCGATGAGAGAAGCAGCTGCTACGGAGAGAGGAGAGGGACAAAAGGCCTGGGATCAAACCAGGACTAGGATTTAGACAAGATTAAAATTTTATCCGGATCAAACCAGTTCCCAGCCGGGCCTAAAACCAGGACTAAACCCGGTCAGTACCCTCCTGACCTACGACCACATCTGAGTTAAACAGCCCAAACTGAGGAGAACTCTAGAACTAAGACCAAGTCTAGATCAGGATTAAACCTAGAACCAAATCTGGACTTCACAGCGACTGAACCTGATTGAAACTCATAAATAAACCAGAATTTACCCAGAAGTCAATCTGAACTAAACCAAGACAATCCATCCTCCATCTTCTTTTTCCAGCTCTTCCGGGGAATACCGAGGCGTTCCCAGACATAGTCCCTCCAGTGGGTCCTAGGTCTTCCCCGGGGCCTCCTCCCGGTGGGACGCACCTGGGACACCTCCCTAGGGACAGATGAGTCCCAGCTGCTCGTCTCGATGTGGAGGAGCAGAAACTGACCTGGTCTTACCGTTTTTAATTTGGAGTCATGTAAACCAGGCTTTATTCAGACTGCCCTGGTGGACAGAGCCGGTATTACAGCTGTACAGACTAATGAAGCTCAAAGCACTCATTATGTTACTAACTGAGCTAAAATAATGAGGCCAAAGAGAGCGGAGTTCAAGCCAAATGTAATCTTTATTATTATTAGAGCGTTTCTGTACAAAAAGCACTGACCACAGAAAAACCTGGACATGCACATATTTACAGCAGCGACAGAGGAACCGGGACAGACTTTGTTAAAAGGAGACATTGTGCTTTGATATAGTTTCAGAATATATTCATATTTCACAAAACGCGTACCTCTGTCTTCGTTCACATTGAAGTCAAACATCCAAGAGTTAACATAAAACTAACGCCGCACACGAACAGTGACAGACGTGAGTTCAAATCTGCTTCAAACAAAACCCTCAAAGCTCTGTTGGATTTGCATAAAAACTACAAAGTGTACATCCGGAATTCTTTCAGCTTTTGTGGCTGTGATTTGGGAATTAAAAGAGAAAAGTAGAAGCACACTGCAGTTTAAATCCAAGGCTATGTCCACACTAACACAGATTTATTTAAATAGTGTCACTTTCAGTTTGCACTTTGCAGGACAACAATGCAGCACCTGTGACAACAACCAGGACTCCTTTTAAACTCACTAAACCGAGATTAATTAGATAAGGATTAAACCCAGGGCTTTGAACGCGATGAGGAAAATATTATCCTAAAAACGGGATTGTGTTGGAGCCAGGCTTAATGGTGAACCCCAAACTTTCCTAGTGGAAGTTTGGGGTATTACAAGCAGGAACAAATCTCTCCAGTCAGAATCCAGAGGCTAAAGAGATAAAAGAAAAAGAAAAAGATAAAATCCTGAGGGGGACATAAATTATCCACCAAAACTATACTGTTGTAGTTAAAAATGTACACTGTGTAGATAGTTATGATAGTTGTTATTTTTATGTGTCTTTCACTGATTGGAAATCATTTTAACCAAATCAATTCATCAAAATATCTATTATTTAGAGTAAGATCTGAAAAGACCAGGTTATGAATCATTCGACTTGTTTTACTGGACTGGCATTGTTCAGATTGTAAAAGGTTTGTATTTGGTCCAGAGCATGTTTCCTGCCAAAAACCTGTCGGTGATTGTTTTGTTAAAGCAAGATGAATGATTCTGAGTCAAGGTTAAAACCTTTTTAAAGCAGGTTAAAAGAGGTGCACTACAGTATTTGTGTGGTGTCTGATTTAATCTCAAAAGAAAACATGCATTCAAACCTTTATTGTTGCTACATCAAACTCAAACTGAAGAGTGTCTCATCGAAGTCTCCGTTTTAAAAAACGTAAGCCCATTTCTCGGCTCACAAATATAGATCTAAATTAACATTAACATAAAATCCCTGAATATTATTTTAAGTCCAAACACTGAAGTACAGACAAAGTCTTGCAGGAGACAGTGAATGCAGCATTATGAGATCATTTCTGAAATAATAACAGTTTGAGATCTTTTTCCAATGTTGTTTAGAAATGTAAATGCATTAGTGTGGACATGGCCTAAATATAGAACAACTGATTTATTTTTATTTTTTATTAATTCATTGGCAATCATTTTGTTTGTTTTCAGTAAAACAAAACAAAAGGTAAATGATGTGCAAAGGCGATGCAGATGTGTAAAATATTATAAACACTCAACGAACAAAAGCTTTTCAAATATAAAAATTCACATGACGAGGATTTATAGCCATTTTACAAACGGCGTTGAACAAAACAAACATTGGTGCATATTGTTCTAGCTTAAGTCTTTTTTAAAAACTGCTCTTTTCTTTTTCTTATAGCTCTTATTAATAATAATAATCATAATAATTAAGTGCCCCAACAGAAATTAGTGCATTAAGAAATAACATGATTCGATTATACATTTCACAATATTACACAAAAGACAACGAGAAACGAATGAAGTTTACAAAAGTTAAATATCGTAAAAGCGTTTTGTACAAAAGTGGGGAGTGTTTTTTAACCTGTTTCAAAAACAGGGCCATCGTGGTTTGGACTTTTACAAAAATCCTCTCACTTTTCACTGTTTTTTACAAGATCTAAAAGGTTTTAAGACATCGACTGTGGAGAATATATCTGGCCTAAATCACAAAAGTTTCCCAGAACAGACTTATAAATACGTAGATATAAAATAAGCACAATCAGAGATAATAATGTGGTTCCTAAATGTGAGAGAAGCTGTGTTTTTCTGGTTCAAACCTACCACAGACACTCGCCAAATTCCAAAGTACCAGACGAGAGAGCAGAACCTTCAGGCTCAGTTTAGCCTCGTTTCCACCGAGCGCTTCAGACCGATTGTTTTGTGCCTGGTTTATGTCTAGCGCCTTTTCAAGCACAAGTTCTGCTCCTGGAGCGGGTTTAATTCACAAATTCACTGGATTCTTTAAGAAATCCATCTTGAACTGCTCCAGGAAAGTATTGTGGTCCAAACCCGTCTGACAGGTTTCATTCAAAGAACCTTTTACAAAGGCTTCAACAGGAGCCTCCAGATGGTCTGTGGAACAGTCCCGTCAGACTCGGGTTAGGAAGACCCCACTCGGTCTCAACGATAACCGTGTCACGTGGACCTGAACCGCTGGTGGAAACAAGGCCTTTCTTTCACTCAAACTTTAAATAAAAAATCTATTCTTCATAAAAAGAGACACAAACAGGAAAAGTTAATGTACACAAAGAAAAGTTGCTATAATATTCCATAAATCTCTCGAGGGTGTCGTGTGGGATTTGTGATTCAAGATTTAAATCTGAAATCCGTCTCACGGCTTTGTCAGATTCTAAAGTTAGATATTTTATCTGGTCCACTGAGACCTTCAGTTTCCCGCCAAAACGTGTCGGCCATTTTATTTTAGGTCGAGAATAAATAAAACAGCCATTTTAACTTCTAACTAGTGTTATCAACACAATTATTTTTTTTATTATTTCTTGCTTAAATTAAAAAATAAAAGTGTTACAGTTAATATTATTATTTTAATAATAATTATTGTTAATATGTTAATATTTATCTCAATCCCTGATAATGATAAAATTGAGTCTTATAATTTTACGTTATATATAAATAATCTTGTTGTAGTTTTAAGAAAATTTCACTGACAGTATAGTTTTTGACCAAATTTTAAGTTTTATTCTTAGTTTATATTTTCCTGTTCTTTATTTTTTATTTAAAATGTACATGCACTTTTTACTTATCTTTAATAAAAACCCGTTAAAAATATGTGAAACTGTGATTTTTATTTAAGTTTAAGTTTTATTTAAGTTATTGCTGAAAAGGTCCGGGACAATACTATGTCTTTAAGGGACATTTTTATCAAACCAAAAAGATTAAAAGTGTAAATAAAGGGAAATAATTGAGTCCGAATGAAAAAGTGCGTTTTGTGGGGTTTTGTTGAAACTCTCAGTGGACCCGCCTCCTTCAGATTCACAGTGGTTCAAACTCAGACCCGAGTCCCACAAAGACCCCCGACCCCTGGATCAAGCAGATTTGGTAAGTCCTGGATGTCCTGGTGCATTATGGGATGGATTTTGCGGCTCCAGAGTTAAGCTTCAGTTCTTCACATCGGTGGCACGATGAGACCCGCCATCGCTGCAAAACCACAAACAAGGACGAGAAGAAATTCAGCAAAGAAGAAGTTGACTTTAAACACCGGAACAAACGGACTCCTGATGCGTTTGATGGAATGGACTAAATTCTGATGAAAAGGGTTTGGGACCTAAACAACTTTTACTAATTTAAGTTGATTACAAAAGTGGACAAAATAAGAAAACTGAAAAATGAGTCCAATAATTTTACATTTAAGGGGTTATTTTTATTTATTCTGTTTCTCTTGTTGCCGACACAAGTGCAGAGAGTGTTAGAGTGTTTACAGAAGTATTCTGAGCCTTTTACTCACAAACCTCTCACAAATGGAGCATTACTTAAGTCAAATAAACACTGGACAAAGGCAAAAGACCAGGATCTTGTGTAAAAAGGAGTTTTAAAAAAGAGTTTTAAATTTAAAAAAAAACTGAAACATTAGTTTTTTTCTAAAAAAATTGTTATTATTTTCTGTTTTGGCGTCAGAGTGAAATAGTTTCAATCTGATTTAGTGGTTAATGATTCAAGAATAAACTAAATTAAAAATCTAATTTAAAAAGGTATTCCAATATTTTCTTTCCTTTTTTTCTGTCCATAGCAGCCTAAAGGAGAGCCGAGGGGCCGCTCCAGCAAACGGCCTCAATCTGACGTTAAAATGTAAGAACCTGAGGAAATTTAACCGAATATGAGTCAAAAATAAGAACTGGTGGTATATATATATATATATATATATATAGTTATAGTATATTAAAGCTGAAATTATTCAGAAAACTCAAAACCTATGAGAAAGAGTTTGAGTTTTGTGTTTTACTTTTTACTTTAGGTTAATATTACTAAAGCATTATTCTTTTATCTAAGTTATTTAAACTACAATGAACGTTTATTAACAACAACATATGACTTTTTATTTGAACATACTTGGATATTATAATTACTTTAGTTTGAAAAGAAGTTATGGATCAACCTTTGGACCAGGTGTAAAAGGTAAATGCTGAATATTTGAAATGGAAACATGTTGGTGACGGCGCTGTGGAAGGGGCTGGTCTTTGGACAGTGGATGGACATTGGACAATGGACATGGGACAGTGGAGCCTACAGTGGACAGACGGGGGCGGATGCTCACCCTGCAGGTTGCTGCCATTGGTGGAGGTGCAGTTGGGGGGCGGGGAGGTCTGTGGCCGCACAACGGGGGCGAAGGCGCTCTTCTGTTTGACTGTGGAGACCATATGAGAGAATGAACCATGGCTGAGGAAGGAGCGGCGGGTGGTGCTACCAGATTTGTTTCAGAGAAATGCTATGGGCGGCAGCCATCTTGGATAAACCTACACACCTTGAACAAATGGCTCTAGATGCATTTTGGGGAATTGCTAAAACTGGGTTAATGTCTTTTTTGAAAATGGCAGACGGCCTCTCGCACGTCTGACACAAATCTGGCAGCGATGTAAATCTGGTGACAGCGGTCGATGGAGTCATGCAGGAAACAGAACGAGGGCGAAGACGGTATGATGCCAACTTTCTCCACACGTTCGGCTGGGACCAGGCGTAGAGCTGCATGCTTTTAGCTCAGAGTTCAAGAGCTGCTACCGTAACTGAATAAAGCTGTACTGGAAACGTTTCATGTTTATTTATAATGGATGGCGTTTGACCACGGCTCTATTTGTACTTTTATGGATGTTTAGATAGATTTAAATATACTGACTAATGCTAGATGCATTTATGTTTAAAAGAGAATATCTAGCTTGAAGTTAACCACATCTTAAAACAAACAAATGAGAACATTTTTTGAATCTCTGTACATTTCGTTCTATAAAAAGTATTAAGTATAATTTTGCTGTTGCATGCAACAGGCCAATGGTCTAAGGCTATATTTGACAAACGATGTAAGATGTATTAGTAGCATTTATCTTCATCCTCAAAGAAGGGCACTGTTTCATGTGGAAGCGTCTGTTCTAGAATTAAACAGGCCATGTTCTCAGAGGTTGAACAGAGTTGGCAGCTCAGTGGAGAAATGTGTCCCTGCCTCAAAAAAGTCCATCTGAAAGAATACACATGCTCTGAACACAACAAACAAACTGGTAAAAGTTGATCCATAACCTCAAGAATTACCAAAAGCAACCACAAACACCGGAAATGTGTAGAAATCAAGAAGCGTTCAATTCTTTTGTTTGTTTCACACAAAGTAAAGTTTAAAGAACTGTGGCCTAGGTGGAGTTAGCTTAGCATAGCTTAGCTTAGCATAGCATAGCATAAAGAATGGAAACAAAGTTAGCAATTGTGTCGCTAACGCCGAATGAGTCACCAACACAATCCTGGTTAAGTCCTGGGTTAGTCCTGGTTTAGTCCTGGTTAATTTCTTGTTTAGACCTGGTTTAGTCCTGATTAGGACCTGGTTAAGTTCTGGTTTAGACCTTGTTTAGACCTGGTTTAGTCCTGGTTAGGACTAAACCAGGACTAAACCAGAACTATAAACAGGACACTTTTTCTTATATTTTATTTATTAATTTTTATTTTAAGTTTCCTGCTCGGTCCTCGCCCGGTTTGTGCAGGACTTGTGCAGGACTTGTGCAGGACTTGTGCAGGACTCGAGGGAGACTCTGGACTGTTTTTAAAGAAGTGTGTGTGAAATGAAACGAGGAGAATGTGGATGTGATTTTCCGCTCGGTGCCAGCAGCTCTGAGCCGTCGGTCCTGGATCGCTGCTCCTCTTTTTGGCTCCTGACGCGGGGTTTTTCTGACGTTTTTTTTTTTTTTTTTTTTTGATTGAAAATGGATGCGGCCCAAAGCATCAATTCATGGAGGATGCAGTGAAATGTTAGTGGTTAGTTCAAAGACGAGGAACGAGAGGCGGAGAGAGGAAAAGGAGGGGAATGGAGTTAAAGAAGTGAGGAGCGTGTGACGGTTTAGTCCCAGTCCACCACAAACCAACAGAACCATAAAACCAGTCAAACAGAGAATATCTCCGTTTTACATCAATAACAGCTTATACCTCTTATAGATTTGTGCAAATGAGACTCAACATCTGTGAAATAAAACAATACTGACACATGTGTGCTGCGCTTTAGAAAACAACTGCTCTCAATTTAGGACCATCCAAGACCTGGACCTGGTCTAAACATGGACTAAATCTGTCTCCTTCAAACACTGACCTCCGTGAGTCTGGACCTGGTCTAAGACTGGACCTGGTCTTTGACTGGACCTGGTCTAAGTCTGGACCTGGTCTTTGACTGGACCTGGTCTAAGTCTGGACCTGGTCTTTGACTGGACCTGGTCTAAGTCTGGACCTGGTCTAAGACTAGACCTGGTCTAAGACTGGACCTGGTCTAAGACTGGACTAACTCCATGAGTCTGGACCTGGTCTAAGACTGGACCTGGTCTTTGACTGGACCTGGTCTAAGTCTGGACCTGGTCTAAGACTAGACCTGGTCTAAGACTAGACCTGGTCTTTGACTGGACCTGGTCTGAGACTGGACCTGGTCTAAGACTAGACCTGGTCTAAGACTGGACCTGGTCTAAGTCTGGACCTGGTCTTTGACTGGACCTGGTCTTTGACTGGACCTGGTCTTTGACTGGACCTGGTCTAGGACTGGACCTGGTCTAAGTCTGGACTAACACTAGTCTTGATAGAGGCTCTTCTACAAACACAGGTTAAAGTCCTGCTCTAAATTCTGCTCCTGAACTCGCTCTGATCCGTCTTCGACCGACGTTTGCAGAATCTTAAATCAGTGCATTATTTTTCTGTGTTTTGGACGGACCCCAGTAAAAAGTCTGAGCCAGCGCTGCGTTCGAGTGCGTACTGTGTTTGTGTATCATCCAGGGACAGTGAACGCATCGGCTGGCAGCCGGTCCGGTCTCGCTGCGACTCGAAAAACCAGCGCTTTAAAAACCGTCCAAAACCAACGAGGCGTTCCCTGAAGGTGGACTTTAGCTGGTAACGCTAACAAACACAAACACAGCATTAGCTCCAGGCGATAGACACGGCCTGTAGCAGGGATTAGACTGAGCCCATGATGAGAAGAGCCAGGACAAAAGGACCAGACCAGGACCAGACCAGGACCAGACCAGGACTAGACCAGGACTAGACCTGGATCAGGACTAGGACCAGACCAGGACTAGACCAGGACTAGACCAGAACTAGACCAGGACCAGACCAGGACCAGACCAGGACTAAACCAGGACTAGACCTGGATCAGGACTAGGACCAGACCAGGACTAGACCAGGACCAGACCAGGACTAGGACTAGACCAGGACTAGACCAGGACCAGACCTGGACCAGACCATGACTAGACAAGGACTAGA
This sequence comes from Neodontobutis hainanensis, assembly GCA_024349245.1. NCBI lineage: Eukaryota > Metazoa > Chordata > Actinopteri > Gobiiformes > Odontobutidae > Neodontobutis > Neodontobutis hainanensis. The sequence continues at coordinate 1,002,470 of JALDNG010000067.1, read as the reverse complement.
CCAGGACTAGTTCCAAATGTTGAACAAAGCTGGACTTACTCCAGATCCAAGCCAAGCTAAACCCAAACAGGTCAAAGAGACAAAAAACAGACAAGTCCAGTTCTAAACAGTGCAGTGGCTCAGTGGTAGAGCGGTCGTCCTTCAACCGGAAGGTGGTGGGTTCGATTCCCGCTCTCCCCACAAATACTGTTGTTGTGTCCTTGGGCAAGACACTTAACCCACCTTGCCTCGTATGAATGTGTAAGAATGTGCAGTGAATGTATGTGGTGATGGTCGGAGAGGCCGTAGGCGCAGAATGGCTGCCACGTCTCTGTCAGTCTGCCCCGGGGCAGCTGTGGCTACAGTTGTAGCTCACCATCAGTGATCACCAGTGAGTGACTGTGGAGTGAATGAATAATGGACGACCTGTAAAGCGCTTTGGGTCCCTTGGGAGAAAGGCGCTATATAAATCCAATCCATTAAACCGGGACTGAACGGCCTGGAAAGACTGAATGGATGATGTGGGTTTATTGTGGTGTTTTATTGTGGCGGGACTCACTGGCGTAGGTGTTTCCTGTGGCCCCGTTGAGGAAGCTGGGCGACCCCGGCACCGACAGGTTGGACATTCCTGATCCGTATCCGTTCATGGACGACGTGAGGCTGTTGTAGTTGGACTGCTGCGGAGTGGAGCTGGGGGCGTATCCTCGAGGGGACACGCTGCTGGAAGTCCGGGAATATCCTACAGGAAAACAAGACCGGGAAAGACCAGGGTTAGACTAGGGCGAGTCTGTGTGTAGACCTGGTTTAGACCTGGTTCAGACCTGGTGTATACCCGGTTTAGACCCGGTTTAGACCTGGTGTAGACCTGGTGTAGACCCGGTTTAGACCTGGTTTAGAACCGGTTTAGAACCGGTTTAGAACCGGTTTAGGCCTGGTGTAGACCTGGTGTATACCTGGTTTAGACCTGGTACAGAGCCGGTTTAGACCTGGTTTAGACCTGGTTTAGGCCTGGTGTAGACCTGGTTTAGACCTGGTTTAGAACCGGTTTAGACCTGGTTTAGAGCTGGTTTATAAGTGAGTGGGATACATTTATTGTATTTGTCAGAACACTTCCAGTCCTTTCCTCTCGAGAACCTTGAGAACATGACACAATCTAAACCTGGACTTGATCTGAACCAGGTCTGACCCAGCTCCGACAGTGACCTCTGACCCCTGACGTGTTCCCACTTTCACACTGCGTCTCTTTCGCTCGGCCTCAGTCACAGACGTGTAACAGCTGACGATGGGAAACACATGTGAGGCTGAGCAGAACCAGCTCCAGACCAGAGTTAGTCCAGGTCCGGATCAGGTTTCACTCGGACTACATCTGGTCTTCTCATTAGCTTTTCTCTGTCGACTGTTAAACTCCAGCTGAGGTTGTGTTCAGTGTCGCAGGAGAAGGGGCTAATGTGTAAGTGTTGTTATCCACTTTAAGATTCTCTAAGTTTCTGTGACGTTAGAAAGTCACCAGGATCATCAGGCCTCAGCCGGAGCATTATTTATACACAAATATATATATGCATACATAAATATATATGCATACATAAATATATATATGCATACACAAATATATATATGCATACACAAATATATATATGCATACATAAATATATATATGCATACACAAATATATATATGCATACATAAATATATATGCATACACAAATATATATATGCATACATAAATATATATATGCATACACAAATATATATATGCATACACAAATATATATGCATACACAAATATATATATGCATACATAAATATATATGCATACATAAATATATATATGCATACACAAATATATATGCATACACAAATATATATGCATACATAAATATATATATGCATACACAAATATATATATGCATACATAAATATATATATGCATACACAAATATATATGCATACACAAATATATATATGCATACATAAATATATATATGCATACACAAATATATATGCATACATAAATATATATATATATATATATATATATATATATATATATATATATATATATATATACATAAATATATATATATATATATATATACATACATAAATATATATACATAAATATATATATATATATATATATATATATATATATACATACATAAATATATATATATATATACATACATAAATATATATATATATATATATATATATATATATATATATATATATATATATATATATATATATATATATATACATAAATATATATACATACATAAATATATATATATATATATATATATACATAAATATATATACATACATAAATATATATACATACACAAATATATATCTACATAAATATATATATATATATATATATATATATATACATAAATATATATATATATATGCATACATAAATATATATATATATATATACATAAATATATATATGCATACATAAATATATATATACATTATATATATATATATATATATGTATATATATATATATATATATATATATATATACATATATACATATACATATATATATATATATATATACACATAAATAATATGTAATCTAATCTAATCTTTAAAAGAATGTTTAATAAAGAGCAACAGAACGAGGCACATTCGTATGTTCGTAAAAATACAGAACAATTTGAATCTTTGCAAATAAAGTCTCCAACGGCTCTTCCAAATATGAACACATTTATAGGCATGTGTCGATGGGATATTATTAATTACATCCATCGTTGGCCTGGTTTCGCCTGGACCGGAACAGACACTTGGACCCTGGTCCAGTTTCCAAAACGCTGCAGTCTAACGCTCGGACAAAGCCTCGCTCGAGACAAAAGAGATGCACATGAAATAAAGCTTGTCTTATTTTTGTGATAAACACCATATTGAAGAAGAACGACTGATAAATGTTTTCCTGCAGCAGCCGCTCATCCTTCCAGGGTTTATGCTCTGCAGCAATAAAACCTCTTCAGAGACAAAGACGGTCGTAAATCCTGTTGGTCCTGGGCCTGATCCTGAATAAGGCCTGGGACCTGGAGCAGCGCTTTAATAAAGTTTAAAAATCATCTTTAATAATCGTCTTTAATGAGAGAGCGTTTTAATAAAGCATCAGAGCAAAGCAGAACAGCGGGACGACTGAGGGGCCTTAAACACAACGCTGCAGCGGGAAGACTGAGGGGCCTTAAACACAACGCTGCAGCGGGACGACTGAGGGGCCTTAAACACAACGCTGCGGCGGGAAGACTGAGGGGCCTTAAACACAACGCTGCAGCAGGACGACTGAGGGGCCTTAAACACAACGCTGCGGCGGGAAGACTGAGGGGCCTTAAACACAACGCTGCAGCAGGACGACTGAGGGGCCTTAAACACAACGCTGCGGCGGGAAGACTGAGGGGCCTTAAACACAACGCTGCAGCGGGAAGACTGAGGGGCCTTAAACACAACGCTGCAGCGGGAAGACTGAGGGGCCTTAAACACAACGCTGCAGCGGGAAGACTGAGGGGCCTTAAACACAACGCTGCGGCGGGAAGACTGAGGGGCCTTAAACACAACGCTGCGGCGGGAAGACTGAAGGGCCTTAAACACAACGCTGCAGCGGGAAGACTGAGGGGCCTTAAACACAACGCTGCGGCGGGAAGACTGAGAGGCCTTAAACACAACGCTGCAGCGGGAAGACTGAGGGGCCTTAAACACAACGCTGCGGCGGGAAGACTGAGGGGCCTTAAACACAACTCTGTGGCGGGACGACTGAGGGGCCTTAAACACAACGCTGCAGCGGGGCGACTGAGGGGCCTTAAACACAACGCTGCAGCGGGGCGACTGAGGGGCCTTAAACACAACTCTGTGGCGGGACGACTGAGGGGCCTTAAACACAACGCTGCAGCGGGGCGACTGAGGGGCCTTAAACACAACGCTGCGGCGGAAAGACTGAGGGGCCTTAAACACAACTCTGTGGCGGGACGACTGAGGGGCCTTAAACACAACTCTGTGGCGGGAAGACTGAGGGGCCTTAAACACAACGCTGCAGCGGGACGACTGAAGGGCCTTAAACACAACTCTGTGGCGGGACGACTGAGGGGCCTTAAACACAACTCTGTGGCGGGAAGACTGAGGGGCCTTAAACACAACTCTGTGGCGGGAAGACTGAGGGGCCTTAAACACAACGCTGCAGCGGGAAGACTGAGGGGCCTTAAACACAACGCTGCGGCGGGAAGACTGAGGGGCCTTAAACACAACGCTGCGGCGGGAAGACTGAGGGGCCTTAAACACAACGCTGCGGCGGGAAGACTGAGGGGCCTTAAACACAACGCTGCAGCGGGAAGACTGAGGGGCCTTAAACACAACGCTGATCCTGGTGGGAGGGGCTTGGCACCAGGGTCCTGTTGGGGGCCACATGCCTCTGGTAGGGTCTCCTACGGCAGATCCTCGGGTCAGATACAGAGCGAGCCACAAGGCTGACCTACCGTGAGACCACCACCTGCAGGACGAACCTGACCTCTGGACCTGACCTCTGGACCTGACCTCTGGACCCTCGCTTTAACCAGGATTAATCCAAGAGCTCACTCAAAAGGGTGAGATGTTCAGGGGTCTTACGGCTGCTGGTCATTTTCTACATGACCTCACATTATCCGACTTTATTCACTGACTTTCCTCTCAGGGATTAATAAAGTTAAATTAAATTAAAGATACAGGGATTTGGATTCAAGAGGAAGATCTGTTTGTTATTTTTTCCATTTGCGTAAACCCTAAGACATAAAGCTTGTAAAATACTAAATATAATACAAAAAAAAGTTTGTAGAAGCAGGACTAAAGCAGTAAAGAGTGAATAAAAGACGCAGCAGGAGCAGAAACAGTGAGTCAGACGAACAGCAGGAGCTGAGCCACATAAACTTTATGAAGTTCATCTGTTGGAGCTGACATCAACACTTCACAAAGTGCTGCAGTCGGGTTTCTGTCCAGAGCTTTTAAACAGCTGCGAGGAAACAGCAGAACTAAAGGTGGAGCTAAACAGAGGATCCTCAAGACAAAATGAGAATCAAAAAGAGAAACACAGAGTCAGGCCCAAAAGGAGCACAGGTAAAAGGACAATAACGTTTTCTGAATCTCATTATATCCTGTGTTATTTTACAGACCTCAGTCAAATGAAAAGACTCTCATTTGTTCGTCCTGACGGTGAAGAGTGCAGCTCTGGTCCCGGCGTTGGCCCGCTCTAAGATTTGATTTTAAGCTGATGTTCAAAGGGTAGCTTAGTAAACTTAGTTTTATTAAAAATTACAAATCATCATCCCTTAAACTAATACGATGCAAAGCACGGTGTATTTGAATTATCATCTGTAGAAGTGTCTTCAGGCTCAGAGCTGACCAATCACAGAGAAGTGCCAGGACAAAGTCTCACGTGATTGGTTAATGATCCTTATTCTTATCACAAAGGGACGCCTCTGTTAGGCCTCATCATCAAACCCACTGTGTGTGGTGCATCGTGGGTAGTGTAGTCCCAGTACTGACCCTGCTCTCCCTGCGAGGCCTCAGAGTTATGGTGTGTGGTGCATCGTGGGTAGTGTAGTCCCAGTACTGACCCTGCGCTCCCTGCGAGGCCTCAGAGTTATGGTGTGTGGTGCATCGTGGGTAGTGTAGTCCCAGTACTGACCCTGCTCTCCCTGCGAGGCCTCAGAGTTATGGTGTGTGGTGCATCGTGGGTAGTGTAGTCCCAGTACTGACCCTGCGCTCCCTGCGAGGCCTCAGAGTTATGGTGTGTGGTGCATCGTGGGTAGTGTAGTCCCAGTACTGACCCTGCTCTCCCTGCGAGGCCTCAGAGTTATGGTGTGTGGTGCATCGTGGGTAGTGTAGTCCCAGTACTGACCCTGCTCTCCCTGCGAGGCCTCAGAGTTATGGTGTGTGGTGCATCGTGGGTAGTGTAGTCCCAGTACTGACCCTGCTCTCCCTGCGAGGCCTCAGAGTTATGGTGTGTGGTGCATCGTGGGTAGTGTAGTCCCAGTACTGACCCTGCTCTCCCTGCGAGGCCTCAGAGTTATGGTGTGTGGTGCATCGTGGGTAGTGTAGTCCCAGTACTGACCCTGCTCTCCCTGCGAGGCCTCAGAGATGTTGACAGCGAGCTGCGAGCTGAAGGAGTTAACTCCCATCATGCCGTGGGGCTGGCCTCCGAGCGACGGCAGCTGGTGTTGTCCTCGAGGAACAGAGTACAGAGCCTCAGTCAGGTCTGCGGCGCGCTTCAGGATCAGCTCCTACAAAACAAATGGGTTTGAACAGGTTTTATTTTAGTGTCGCTCCTACAGAACGGACGTGAGCTGCTTTTATCAGGAACATTTTATTCTTCTCTTCTTACGAAGATGAAATCATATTTTCGTCTTTGTGGTTTAAGAAGCGTTACCTGGTTGTTGTGGGGCATCCCGTACAGCGCCTCCACCAGGTCAGCAGCTCTCTTCAACAGCACCTCCTGAAGCACACAGAGCAGTTATTCTCCACTGTCACCTTTCCACTCATTTAATGAAACCTGCACGTGTCGAGTTCTCAGTGTGAGACAAAGACCTACACATGAACAGTCACACATTAATAACACATTAATAACACATTAATAAGTCTATAAATAAGAGTGGATTTAAAATAGCCTTTATATAAACACATAATGTTGTGACTTTTCTTAAAAATATTAAGATAAAAGAATCTCCTGAAGAAACGTGTTTGTTGAGCTTTGTGACGAGGAAGAGGATCAGACGAAGAGGGCTCTTTCCCAGAGGAGCCGACTGTGAGGAGGTGGAGGCCTCTGCTGCACTCCCACGGGAATTACACCCAGACAGGACTGTCCCGGCAAAACCTCCCAGACCAGGTTTAGACCTGGTTTAGCCCAGGTTTAGACCTGGTTTAAACCAGGTTTAGTCCTGGTTTAAACCTGGTTTAGACCGGGTTTAGACCGGGTTTAGACCGGGTTTAGACCTGGTTTAGACCTGGTTTAGTCCTGGTTTAGACCTGGTTTAGACCTGGTTTAGTCCTGGTTTAGACCTGGTTTAGACCTGGTTTAGGCCAGGTTTAGACCGGGTTTAGCCCTGGTTTAGACCTGGTTTAGTCCTGGTTTAGTCCTGGTTTAGACCTGGTTTAGACCTGGTTTAGTCCTGGTTTAGACCTGGTTTAGTCCTGGTTTAGTCCTGGTTTAAACCTGGTTTAGACCTGGTTTAGCCCAGGTTTAGACCTGGTTTAGACCTGGTTTAGACCTGGTTTAAACCTGGTTTAGCCCAGGTTTAAACCTGGTTTAGCCCAGGTTTAGACCTGGTTTAGTCCTGGTTTAGTCCTGGTTTAGACCTGGTTTAGACCTGGTTTAAACCTGGTTTAAACCTGGTTTAGCCCAGGTTTAGACCTGGTTTAGTCCTGGTTTAGTCCTGGTTTAGACCTGGTTCAGGCCTGGTTTAGACCTGGTTTAGACCTGGTTTAGTCCTGGTTTAGACCTGGCTTAGTCCAGGTTTAGAGCTGGTTTAGACCGGGTTTAGCCCAGGTTTAGACCTGGTTTAGTCCTGGTTTAAACCTGGTTTAAACCTGGTTTAGCCCAGGTTTAGACCTGGTTTAGACCTGGTTTAAACCTGGTTTAAACCTGGTTTAGCCCAGGTTTAGACCTGGTTTAGACCTGGTTTAGTCCTGGTTTAGACCTGGTTCAGGCCTGGTTTAGACCTGGTTTAGACCGGGTTTAGCCCAGGTTTAGACCTGGTTTAGTCCTGGTTTAGCCCAGGTTTAGACCTGGTTTAGACCTGGTTTAGACCTGGTTTAAACCAGGTTTAGACCTGGTTTAGTCCTGGTTTAGTCCTGGTTTAGTCCTGGTTTAGACCTGGTTTAGCCCAGGTTTAGACCGGGTTTAGACCGAGTTTAGACCGGGTTTAGACCGGGTTTAGACCTGGTTTAGTCCTGGTTTAGTCCTGGTTTAGACCTGGTTTAGACCTGGTTTAGACCTGGTTTAGCCCTTGTTTAGACCGGGTTTAGACCTGGTTTAGACCGGGTTTAGACCGGGTTTAGGCCTGGTTTAGGCCTGGTTTAGACCTGGTTTAGACCTGGTTTAGACCTGGTTTAGACCTGGTTTAGACCTGGTTTAGACCTGGTTTAGACCTGGTTTAGACCTGGTTTAGACCTGTTTAGACCTGGTTTAGACCTGTAAATGTAATGAATGTCCTCTAGATGGATTTAAACTGGTTTTAACTGAATTTGAACTGGTTATAAAATGGTTTTGAACAGGTTTTAGCCACAGAGAAAGAATAAATAACTTTATTTATTATCTGAGTCTGAACGATGTTTTATTTTGAAAAATGACTGGATTTCCTCTGTTACATTCGTCTTTGACTCACTCTTGACGTTTGTCCCGGTCACGTGATACGGTGGCGCTAAAATTAAACCCTTAAACTAACTTTAGCAACATGAGTAAAAAACAAAGGTCTTTGTCAAAGAGGAACAGACCAGAGGGACAGAAGAAGAGCAGACAACTTCTAAGACAAAGGAAGCTGTATTTAACAGACAACACCAAGAGTCCTACTTAAACATGGATTTATATGGACAGGTGAGTCCTGCACCAAGCCTCTGCAGAATCTGAGGCCGGCTCTAAAGAGACCGACACCCTGCATTAAGGACACGTTTATTAATATCATTTTATTTTGTGTATTTATCCGCCCCACCTTAAAGGCCGGTCCGTGGGGCTCGACACTGTTTCTGTGTTTAATAAAGTTCACCTGAACCAGAACTAAACTGAACTGACAAAGAAGAGGCATGTTGATGTGATCCGTCTGTATTTAAACATCTGTGGACGTGCTGACTGCGTCTCACTTAAACCTGTCCCCGACACAAACATCCCACCAAAGACATTCACCTGACGAACCAATTAACACCTGTCACACACCTGTCACACACCTGTCACACACCTGTCACACACCTGTCACACACCTGGCACACACCTGTACCAGTCTGAGCTTTAAGGAGGAAAAACAGATGAATTTACATTTATTTCATTCAACTTTGTTCCTGTAGCATCGCTGAATATTTCAACATTTACGCTTTTAGAGCTGGTTCCAGTGAAAAAAACTTTTCAGAACAACTTTTATTCTGTTCCTCATGTTTACAAACCACAGAACTGAGACTAGAACCGGTCTGAGGTGGATTTCAACAGGTCTGGACCTGGTCTAAGACTACACTGTCCTTGGTCTTGACTTGAGATGAGTTAATGAAAGTAAAGGGAACTTTCAGCACCTTCACATTCTCTGGAGTTTCCTGATCCTGGCACAGATCCAGATAAACCGGGATAGACCAGTCCTGGTCCAGTCCTGGTCCAGTCCTGGTCCAGTCCTGGTCCAGTCCTGCTCTAGTCCAGTCCTGGTTCCAGAGGGATTTGAACAGGTTTTAGTTGGGTTGTAACCTGGACTGGCTGCAGTTCCATAAACAGCCGTGGCTCTAGGGGGCGCTGCAGCCTCTCCAGGCTCTCTCTGAGGTCATCAGTATTCCTGATGCGTTCGGATGAAGACATCACTAACTGATCCACATTTTTCCGAGACGGTGGCCGACCCCTGAACGCGTCGCTCGAACGCGAGGCGCGGGCTTTTCCCAAATTGAAGCGATTCATCAGGCGCTGACAGAGAGTGGGTAAATGGACATTAGCGCTGAGGCCTCACTCGTTTACTCTTCCTCCGAGCGGCTCGTGCTTTATTCTCCGTCTGACGCTTTATTCCTTTTCTCTGTCGCTGTTTAATATGTATTTATTCAAAGGAAACGCGGCTCGGTCGAAGGCGGGGCGCTGTCGGACAAATTGATTCGTTGTCGCTGTCAGACCTTTTTCTGTCCACTTTACCTCTTTCTGCTTTTATTCACATCAATGTTACTTTTCCTTCAGTTTTTCTCGATGGAACATGTGAACTTTTTACATCGAGTTTGGTTCATTTGGAAAGAACTGTTGAGGTTAGACCTGCTTTAGTCTCAGAGATGGATTTCCTGAACCAAAAACCAAAAGCAGGCCCATAAACAGATGTATTAATAACTCAAAAAGAGTCCAGAGCATTGTTTACATCATGCATCTAAATAACTCTGGAAACTAGGAGTTAAATGAATCCCAAACTCTGAGTTGGGAGTCGAACGTGTGTGACGGGACGCATTAGAACTGAATAATTTAAATAAAAGTAAATAAATACCTACATACGTTTGGAAATATATTTTGTGAGTATATTGGGATTATGAGCCTTACTAATATTTAAATATGAGTTTGTCTGATCCATGCTTTAGAACTGGTTTACTCCAGCTTCTCGTTACCATAGCAACAGTAAACAAGGAAGTCAGCAGCTGAACCCACAGACTCCCCCTGGACCTCCCCCTGGACCTCCTACTGGACCTCCCCCTGGACCTCCCCCTGGACCTCCTACTGGACCTCCCCCTGGACCTCCCCCTGGACCTCCCCCTGGACCTCCTACTGGACCTCCTCCTGGACCTCCCACTGGACCTACCTCCTGGACCTCCCCCTGGACCTCCTACTGGACCTCCCACTGGACCTCCCCTGGACCTCCCCTGGACCTCCTACTGGACCTCCCCTGGACCTCCCCTGGACCTCCCCTGGACCTCCTACTGGACCTTCTCCTGGACCTCCCACTGGACCTACCTCCTGGACCTCCCCTGGACCTCCTACTGGACCTCCCACTGGACCTCCCCTGGACCTCCCCTGGACCTCCTACTGGACCTCCCCTGACCTCCCCTGACCTCACCCTGGACCTCCTACTGGACCTCCTCCTGGACCTCCCACTGGACCTACCTCCTGGACCTCCCCTGGACCTCCTACTGGACCTCCCACTGGACCTCCCCTGACCTCCCCTGGACCTCCCCTGGACCTCCTACTGGACCTCCTACTGGACCTCCCCTGACCTCCCCTGGACCTCCCCTGGACCTCCTACTGGACCTCCTCCTGGACCTCCTCCTGGACCTCCCCTGACCTCCTCCTGACCTCCCCCTGGACCTCCTACTGGACCTCCTACTGGACCTCCTCCTGGACCTCCCACTGGACCTACCTCCTCCTGGACCTCCTCCTGGACCTCCCCCTGGACCTCCTACTGGACCTCCCACTGGACCTCCTACTGGACCTCCCACTGGACCTCCTACTGGACCTCCTACTGGACCTCCTACTGGACCTCCTCCTGGACCTCCTCCTGGACCTCCCCCTGGACCTCCCCCTGGACCTCCTACTGGACCTCCCCCTGGACCTCCTACTGGACCTCCCCCTGGACCCAGGTGTGTACAGGTGTGTTCAGGTGTTTACAGGTATTTACAGGTGTGTTCAGGTGTTTACAGGTGTGTACAGGTGTTTACAGGTGTGTACAGGTGTTTACAGGTGTGTACAGGTGTGTTCAGGTGTTTACAGGTATTTACAGGTGTGTTCAGGTGTTTACAGGTGTGTACAGGTGTTTACAGGTGTGTACAGGTGTGTTTAGGTGTTTACAGGTGTGTACAGGTGTGTTCAGGTGTTTACAGGTGTGTTTAGGTGTTTACAGGTGTGTACAGGTGTGTTTAGGTGTTTACAGGTGTGTACAGGTGTGTTTAGGTGTTTACAGGTGTGTACAGGTGTGTTCAGGTGTTTACAGGTGTGTACAGGTGTGTACAGGTGTTTACAGGTGTGTACAGGTGTTTACAGGTGTGTACAGGTGTTTACAGGTGTGTACAGGTGTTTACAGGTGTGTACAGGTGTGTTCAGGTGTTTACAGGTGTGTACAGGTGTGTTCAGGTGTTTACAGGTGTGTACAGGTGTGTACAGGTGTGTTTAGGTGTTTACAGGTGTGTACAGGTGTGTTCAGGTGTTTACAGGTGTGTACAGGTGTGTACAGGTGTGTTCAGGTATTTACAGGTGTGTACAGGTATTTACAGGTGTGTTCAGGTATTTACAGGTGTGTTCAGGTGTTTACAGGTGTGTACAGGTGTGTTCAGGTGTTTACAGGTGTGTTCAGGTATTTACAGGTGTGTTCAGGTGTTTACAGGTGTGTACAGGTGTGTTCAGGTGTTTACAGGTGTGTACAGGTGTGTTCAGGTGTTTACAGGTGTGTACAGGTGTGTTCAGGTGTTTACAGGTGTGTACAGGTGAAAGTGTTCAGGTGGGAGACTAACCTTAGGTAACCTCTCGGGGTCGCCGGGGTGACGGGGGATGACCTTCTGTAACCTCTGGAAACCGTAGTCGATGGTGGGTTCGTTCAGAGCTGGACACAAACAGGACACACGTCACGTTTTATTATTATTGTTATTATTATTATTATTATTATTATTATTATTATTATTATTATTATTATTTTTATTTTTATTATTATTACTTTCATTATTATTATTATTATTATTACTTTCATTATTATTATTATTATTATTTTCATTATTATTATTATTATTATTATTATTATTGTTATTATTCTTTTCATTATTATTTTCATTATGTAGGAAGTTCTGTTGCAGTGTTTGGATTGTGTGGCCTGTTTTCTTTCTTGATAAACTCCTCCTCAGCAGTAGTTTTTCTCTGAATGATTCTGGTTCCTCAGCTGGAGCCTGAAGAGTGCCTTTGTGGATGTTCTCTTAAACGCAGTCTCTGACCTCTCTCTGTCTCCTCTCGCTTATGTTCCCCTCTTCTTTCCCTCTTTCTTTCGACTCTAATTTAATCGTTTTGCTCTCACTTTAGAAAAAACCCGGAAATCTCTGTTGGTAATCAGGCGCATTAATCATAAAAGCCTGTCCGATATGACTTTGGGGACGATTTGTCAGCGCTGCGTGGGCCTTGTTTGGTGAAAGGATGAGTGACAGCGCGGCGTTGGAGCTAAATATGCAAAAGAGCGGCTCCATGAATAAGAATCAGGCCGAGCGCCGCCGCAGCCGCGCAGCTTTATTAACCAAATAACAATATTTGTTTTGTGGTGCGCAGACAGGCTCGGGATCGGGTCGGGGCTAAATCTAATTTGTCGGAAAAAAAGCGAGGGACGGATATAAAGCCACGCCCCTCGATTTCAGAGGTGAAAGGCATGATGGGAAAAGAGTGTTTATGAGACGAGAGGAGCCGTGGGTTTGAAAAGAAGTCAAGTGTTTGGTTCGAACAAAGACGTCTGCTCAAAAAGAGACGAGGACTAAAGAGAGAATGCCGCTCGGTGCAGAGTTTCTCCAGGAAACTCTAGTGCAGTTGCTCTTGTTGTAGTTTTTGTGCAAAACATTGCAAAAGGTTCCTAGAGTTGTTTTATGTCACATAATTTAAAGGTCATGGGTCAGATCTGGGGCAGGGGCAGGTGGGGAAGGTCTGGGCCAAATACTGCAAACGTTTTAACACTGAGAGACAGGTTCTTTAGGGACACGTGAGAGTTAATTGTCCTGGACATGCACGTGTTTGGGCGGTGGGAGGAACTGGAGTACCTGGAGAGAACACAGAGTAACACTGGGAGGACAGAGTTTAATAGAAACGTGGATAATGTTTTCTAAAGTGCCTTCAGAGGAGGTCGTGAGGGAAATGTGAGGAGCAGGTGAGAAGGCTGTGTCTGAAGCCGAGCCGTGACTTTCCTCTCGGCTCTAATCAGAACGACTGCGGCTGTAATGAAAGAGGCGTCGGGATTAAATCTGGAGACAATCAGCTGTGAATTATGTCCCGTTCCAGCGCACGAGGAACGACAGCAGAGACGACAGAGGAGTAAATGAGAGACGGAGCGAGAGCATGTGTTTGGAGCCGGAGGTCATCTGTCTTCATCCTGAGCCGACAGCAGCAATAACACGAGAGCAGCAGAAGGAGGAGGACCAACAGGACTGCACAGGTCCCGCACAAGACACCATCCCAGGAAGACCAGGAAAATGAATCAAATGTGTGATTTAACTTTGATTTTTTCAGGTCTACAGTTAAACCAGCCGATAAAATCCAATAAATAACTCAGTATTGTCACTTTCACAGCTGTAGGACTTAAAAATACGCTCAGATCGACAAAGTTTCACACCTACAACCAAATACTATTAAATAAAAATCTAAAACAATGGTACATATTGGAAAGTGGCCCAGCAGCAGTATCCACACAGAGCCGCGAGAACGACACTCATTTGAGAGTCATGAATGAAAATGAAGACCATCTCTTCCTGAATATGTCTCAGCTGGAGCCTGAAGAAACCCTGTGTGTGATCATTAAAGCAACACTGCACCTGCTGAGTCTCAGGACAGAAAACAGCCGGACGTGTTGCTTTAGAGAAAGCTTTAAAACAGAATTCCATCTGAAAGTTTGCTTCTGGATTTCTCTTTTTTCAGCTTCATTTGAAAGCTGTATGTTTTCCGACTACATTTCCCATGAGCCTCAGTGGTTGTATATTTTCTCTTTTCTGTTGTCGCCTCGCTCTTGTATCATTCTCCCACTTTTCTTTCTCCTTCGTTTCCCATCATGCCTTGCTTCAGAGGAGCCTTTATTGTCTCATCTCTGTCGGTTTATTGTCGGGGAGCGTCGGACTCGTGCTCTGGGGCAGATTACTCTCATCACGCGCCGTATCCTGTGCCTTTTCAGCGTGATTCAGCTCAGACACAGATACATCAGGGACATCAGGGACAGCACAGGTGTCTGAAACACGACTGTCGCTGCGTCGTGAACGCCTCCAGGAGCAGACTCAAGTGGCACAGACAGATGTAAAAAAACATTTCCATTCGTGGGCTCGGACGCAGATAAAGGCAGAGGTTGGGTTGAAGTGGACGCTTTAGATGGAAACATATGACAAAGAATAACATATATTTTCCATTAATCTTGTGAGAAATGAGGTCTTACAGAGAATGGTGTGGTTTGGTCTAAAACGAACAGAACAACAATAAAACTAAACGCCACGTTAGGGCCAACAAAACAGAGAAAGAAAAAACAAAGGCGTCGGGGGAGTTTGATGTAAAGTAATGTTTTTTTTATTACTATTTATTTCTGCAGCTCACTACAGGAGCCTGTCTAGTCCATAAAGGAGCTGGTATTTCTGCAGTTAGTCTGACACTCCTGATGCTCCTCTGACGCACACTTCGATGGAACAGACCTGAACATGAAGCAAACGAAGCCTGAGCGTCCTTTTTTATTTGTTCACTCCGTTTCCTAAACTTGTCCGTCGTCTCTGATCTGATTTGTGTCGAGTGCTGTCCTTCTTCAGTTAAAGATAAAGCCTTTCTTTTCAACGCCTCGTATCTCGGTCCATCTCACATTAACATCGCAAAGGCACACGGAAGAAAACCTGAATAAAACAGTGAATAAAACGTGAATAAAGTGTGAATAAAGAGCGATGTCCGTCGTCCGTGACGCGGTGTTAAACAGACGCCGCTGACATTTACTTATCTCCACAAACAGCCCGGGCTCTGACCTTTCGCTGCTTTGAATGACATCTGGATATTCTCTGAATAATGCGCCGCAGACGAGAAAACGGGCAAAGATTTAAGGCTGAGATAGAGACACAATGAACCTGACAGATCGGACTCAGGGAACAGGACCGTTCTGACCGTTACTGGACAGTCCCAAAATAAGATCTGGAAATGGTCTTCAAAGATCATTTTACCATATTTTATTTTTTTTCTTGTTTGGATTTGGAAGATTTAAAAAGTAAATAAAGCAAATGAAACCTACACAATCACCAAGAACAGTGGCAGAAACGGAAGCACAGAGATTCACACGGGACTAGTTTCATCAAAATGTACTTATCACAGACGAGCTCTAAAATGATTACAAATCAATTCCACTTTATTTCAGACTCAAGCTCCAGTTATTAAAAACAGTAGGACCCTGTCTGTGTCTTTTATTTTCAGTTTTTAAGGAGATCATCTGTTGGACTTAAATTAAATAAACAAGTGGAGTTGTGTTGTCGAGTGTAACTCTCACAAAGTGTTAACTCGAGCAGAAAAGAGAGAAAAGGCCTCAACACCTGCCTCTGACCAACTCAGAGCAACTTTAGTCGAGAGTATTTACATCGATCGTCTGCAAAAACAAAATCACACCATTCAACTCAAAAATAGAGTTTTTAAATAAAAATACATGTCCGAGTTCAGAGTCTCTCTAAAGAGTTAAAGACAACTCAGCCACGAAAAACACACAGGTCAGTGTTCCTCACCCACCAGTCAACACTCTGCTGTGGCCTGTCGGGGTTTGTGGGGTATTATGTGCTGGGGGGTATTGTGTGGGGCATGTGGAGTGTGAGAGGCATTAACAGGAGGACAGGGGTATGTGGGGTATTATGTGGGGTATTATGTGGGGTATTATGTGGGGTATTGTGTGGGGTATTGTGTGGGGGTGTATTATGTGGGGTATTGTGTGGGGTGTATTATGTGGGGTATTATGTGGGGGTGTATTATGTGGGGTATTGTGTGGGGTGTATTATGTGGGGTATTATGTGGGGTATATTATGTGGGGTATTATGTGGGGTATATTATGTGGGGTATTGTGTGGGGTATTATGTGGGGTATTATGTGGGGTGTATTATGTGGGGTATTATGTGGGGTATTATGTGGGGTATTATGTGGGGTATTATGTGGGGTATTATGTGGGGTATATTATGTGGGGTATTGTGTGGGGTATTATGTGGGGTATATTATGTGGGGTATTATGTGGGGTATTATGTATTATGTGGGGTATATTATGTGGGGTATTATGTGGGTATTATGTGGGGTATTATGTATTATGTGGGGTATTATGTGGGTATTATGTGGGGTATTATGTGGGGTGTATTATGTGGGGTATTATGTGGGGTGTATTATGTGGGGTATTATGTGGGGGTGTATTATGTGGGGTATTATGTGGGGGTGTATTATGTGGGGTATTATGTGGGGTATTATGTGGGGTATTATGTGGGGGTGTATTATGTGGGGTATTGTGTGGGGTATTGTGTGGGGTATTGTGTGGGGCATGTGGAGTGTGAGGGGCATTAACAGGAGGACAGGGGGTATTACCAGTGTAGACGAAGCGTCCCGGGGCTCCTTTGCAGAACTGCTTGGATTTGTAGGACAGGGTGACCTCCACGACCCCGGGGATGTGTCGGGGAGGGGTCTGGACCCGGATGGCGTGAGGCGTGATCAGCTGGAACACAGAGAGAGTTAAACACCAGAGCTGACCCCAGGTCAGCCGAGCACACCACAGAAAGTGTTCCTGACCTCGCTCCAGACCAGCATCGTCCCGAACACCACCTGAAGACCGTCAAAGAAGTTGTCCCCGATGAGGATCACCGTGGCCCCCCCCGTGGTCCAGCCCTCACTCGGACTGATGGCTTTGATGCACGGAGTGGCTGCTTCAAACAAACCCCCCAGAAACCAGATCAGACCAGGACTAGACCGGGACTGGACCGGGACTGGACCGGGACTGGACCAGGACTAGAACGGGACTGGACCAGGACTAGACCAGGACTAGACCAGGACTAGAACGGGACTGGACCAGGACTAGACCAGGACTAGAATGGGACTAGAATGGGACTAGACCAGGACTAGACCAGGACTAGACCAGGACTAGACCGGGACTAGACCGGGACTAGACAGGACTAGACCGGGACTAGAACGGGACTGGACCGGGACTGGACCAGGACTAGAACGGGACTGGACCAGGACTAGACCAGGACTAGACCAGGACTAGACCAGGACTAGACCGGGACTAGACCGGGACTAGACAGGACTAGACCAGGACTAGAACGGGACTAGACAGGACTAAACCAGGACAGACCAGGACTAGACCAGGACTAAACCAGGACTAGACTGGGACTGGACCAGGACTAGACCAGGACTAGACCAGGACTAGACCAGGACTAGAACGGGACTAAACCAGGACTGGACCAGGACTAGAACAGGACTAGACCAGGACTAGACCAGGACTAAGTAGAGCAGGACTAAACCAGGACTAGACCAGGACTAGATCGGGACTAGAACGGGACTAGACCAGGACTAGACCGGGACTAGACCGGGACTAGACCGGGACTAGACAAGGACTAGAACGGGACTAGACAGGACTAGACCAGGACAGACCAGGACTAGACGAGGACTAGACAGGACAGATTAGGACTAGACCAGGACTAGAACGGGACTGGACCAGGACTCGACCAGGACTCGACCAGGACTAGACAGGACTAGACCAGGACTAGACCAGGACTGGACCAGGACTGGACCAGGACTAACTAGACCAGGACTAAACCAGGACTCGACCAGGACTAGACCAGGACTGGACCAGGACTAACTAGACCAGGACTAGACCAGGACTAGACCAGGACTAGACAGGACTAGACCAGGACTAGACAGGACTCGACCAGGACTAGACCAGGACTGGACCAGGACTAACTAGACCAGGACTCGACCAGGACTAGACCAGGACTGGACCAGGACTGGACCAGGACTAACTAGAGCAGGACTAGAGCAGATTTGGTTGTAAGGTGTAACTGGTGTTTATTAAAACAGATAAACTGATAATACTGGTTAAAGTATGAAGTCCACAGAGTGTGTTGCTTGTCAGATGTTGCTCAGTTTGTTTAAATACTTTTGTAAATCTAAAAAAAGGTTTAAAACATTTCAATGACATTTTCAAATGTGTTTGTTTGAGCTTCTTTGGTAAAGGTCACAGCAGTCCCTGAGTCTGACCTTTGGCCTGTGTGAGGCTCAGAAACAGGAAGTGACATCACTGACAGTAAAGTGCGGTCAGACGGTCTGCACGCGCTCAGTGGCGACGGCTCCATCGATCTCTTTATGAATGAACCGCATTACCTCACTTTAGGTTTAAGACCGTTTATGTGTTTGTCAAACTTTTACTTTTTTACTTTTACAAATGAAATCAGGATTTATCAAAAGAATATGTTCTAATGATAAAAAAACAAAAACATTAGAGCTTTTCCAGCTGTTGCTCCATTTCTTTGTGCTTCTTTCCAAACCGGACTGTCCTCCACTGAATCTGAAGGTATCTGCTGCTGTTGACCTCTTCATAAAGTCAGCAGCAGTTACAACAGAAGTCTGTTCAGGACAGTCACAGTGTTCCTTTGACTCTAACATTCTGCTTTAATCCAGTCTGAACTCTGAGAAAGACACGAGAACACACAGATTTTACTTCCTCTAGACAAGATGGCCGCCGTTCAGGGGACGTAAATGCAACCTCAATTTAAAAGTCAAGCTGCCTTGTCTACAGTCAGTGTGAACGTACTGTGCATTTAAAATAAGGAAATAGCGTCTACGGTGTCCTGTCGAGGCCAAAAGGGAAATAAAAGAGGAGCAGATAAAAGGCAGCTCCATCTGTCTCTGATTATTATAAACTCTTCTTTTGTCTCGGCTGAAAACAAACAACAAACAAACAACAAACAGGAAGTGCTGTGGAGGGGCGGGGCTTATTCTGGAGGGAAACTGGGCTCGGAGCTGGCGCCGTGAGCAGCAGCTGTCGGCCTTTTATCTGCAGCTCCCCATACTCTGCTCCGACACGGAACAATGGAGGCTTTTGGCCCCAACAGGACGCCGTACGAAGATAAAGGCTGATGACTTTAGAGACGTTCGGGGTCTGCAGATGTTTTCAGACGAAGACGGCGCTCAGACCCGGGGTTAGTTCAGGGACGTGGGACGATTCAAGGACGAGCAGATCAAAAAGAGTTTCTCTGTGTGAGACCGAGGGAGTTATCAGAGGTGTGACAAATACTCCACGTGTTTCTTCTGCCTTTAATCTTGTTCCACAGAGAAACCGAAAAGCCACATTAATATTTCATTCAGAAACACTGGTGTGAGCTGTTCCGAAACTTCTACTACTTTATTTAAAAGAACACACAGTTGGAGTTTTGTCTCTTACCTTCTGACGGGTCAAGGCGGCGAGCGCGGCGGCCATGTTTAGAGTTATTGTGGACAAACATATTATCAGAGACAGCCAGAACATGTCCGTCTACGTTGACTGTAGTGGACACCACCACCTGCAACACCCACAGGAGACAAAGTGAGACACAAGCCTCAGGAAGTCCTCTGGCTTCAGACAAATCCAGCGAAAACCAAGAAGAGAGGACGAAGACTCGAGAATATAAAAGCACGACTCATTAGACATTTTCCAGTTCAATAACGTTACAAACATTAGTTAACAGATTTGTTTTTATGGCTTATTAAGAGGAACAAGAGAAGAAACTTGACTTAAACTGATGTCCACATTTGACCCTAAGAGCTTCATGGACCTCTCTGATGCAATAAAACACCCTCCTGTAGATTTGTGTTGCTTGGATAAACGTGATGCAGTCAGAGTTTTGAACTTTTACAAACATGACACTTTAACTTATCCATATTTAATCCATATATATTTATTTTTTAATGGAAATTATTCTTCATGGATTGCTGGTCCCAGAACCGTTAACAGACTCAGGAAAAATATCAGCCAATTAAAACACAAACGCCTCCAGTGTCTGTGAGCTCATAAATGTCAGACTCTTATTCTGAAGGACTGAGGGAAATGTCAAGGACAACGAGACCTTCACCTGAGCGTTTTCTTTTCTTTACCTGAAAGCGGCGCATGTCTCGAGGGTTCCCTGCGTTTTTCAGACAGTTCTGGTTACACTTCAGGAAGAACTTCAGGAAGAATCTGCGGCAAAACCGAGAAAAACAACAGAACAGTCAGGTCTGTGCTTAAAGGAGATGAGTTTTATCAAAGAATCTGAGAAAACATGCGCGTTCTTTCTTTTTACATTTACAACCTTTAATGAAAACCCACTGTCTTTTATGTCCGAGTCTAATCCAGGTCTAATCCAGGTCTAATCCAGGTCTAATCCAGGACTAATCCAGGACTAAACAAGGTTTTAACCAGGTCTAAACCAGGTCTAAACCAGGTCTAAACCAGGTCTGAACCAGGTCTGAACCAGGTCTAATCCAGGTCTAATCCAGGTCTGAACCAGGTCTGAACCAGGTCTAAACCAGGTCTGAACCAGGTCTAAACCAGGTCTAAACCAGGTCTAAACCAGGTCTAAACCAGGTCTGAACCAGGTCTAAACCAGGACTAAACCAGGTCTGAACCAGGTCTGAACCAGGTCTGAACCAGGTCTGAACCAGGTCTAAACAAGGTCTAATCCAGGTCTGAACCAGGTCTAAACAAGGTCTAATCCAGGTCTGAACCAGGTCTGAACCAGGTCTAATCCAGGACTAAAGCAGGTCTAAACCAGGTCTAAACCAGGTCTGAACCAGGTCTGAACCAGGTCTGAACCAGGTCTAATCCAGGACTAAACAAAGTTTTAACCAGGTCTAATCCAGGTCTAATCCAGGTCTAAACCAGGTCTAATCCAGGTCTAAAGCAGGACCAGAAGCTCTCCAGTCCTTTGCTTTGATGGAGAGTTCTCAGAGTTGAATGATGTATCTTTCTTCAGCCCTAATAATAATAATAATAGTAATAATAATAATAATAATAGTAATAACAACAATAATAATACTAATATATTTTTTTATAAATGTGCCTGTGATGCCCTCTTTAAGCCCCGCCCCCACTGTCTTGTGATGCCTTTAATGACCTCCACATTAATACAATAATAACACCGCAGACAGAGCCGTCACATTAACCACAGAATAACCCCCCGCAGCTGCAAGGCATGATGGGAAATGGGCAGCATTCATCATAGACACATAACTCTGTATTACACCCATTCACTCTGACATTAGAGTAAAAACTCAGGCTATTTTTATCACGAGACTGTGCTGGAACATTCTCTCCAGGTCCTGTCTGTAAAAGTGTGTGTGTGTGTGTGTGTGTGTGTGTGTGTGTGTTTATGTGTGTGTGTGTGTGTGTGTTTATGTGTGTATGTGTGTATGTGTGTGTGTGTGTGTGTGTGTATGTGTGTATGTGTGTGTGTGTGTGTGTGTGTGTGTGTGTGTGTATGTGTGTGTGTGTGTGTGTGTGTGTGTGTGTGTGTGTGTGTGTGTATGTGTGTGTGTGTGTGTGTGTGTTTATGTGTGTATGTGTGTGTGTGTGTGTGTGTGTGTGTGTGTGTGTGTGTGTGTGTGTGTGTGTGTGTGTGTGTGTGTGTGTGTGTGTGTGTGTGTGTGTATGTGTGTGTGTGTGTGTGTGTGTGTGTGTGTGTGTGTGTGTGTGTGTGTGTGTGTGTGTGTGTGTGTGTGTGTGTATGTGTGTATGTGTATGTGTGTGTGTGTGTGTGTGTGTATGTGTGTGTGTGTGTGTGTGTATCCTGTTAAAAAACTGAAAAAGTGGAACAAAGTAAAGAGAGAAAAATCTGAAGTTAATCAAGCCCCTCTGACCAATCACAACTGTTAATTTAAAAGAGGGCGGGCTTTATCTAAACCTGTTCAGATCCAACTTAAACCTGTTCAGATCCAAATTAAACCTGTTTACATCCAACTAAAACTGGTTCAGATCACAATTAAACCTGTTTAGATCCAACTAAAACCTGTTCAGATCCAACTAAAGCTGGTCTAAACCCTGTTCAGAGCAGGTCTTGACCGGCTCAAGTCTCGTTTGGACTGAAGAGAGACTAATGTCGGTGACTCGGCTGAAGGCAGAGCGCTGTCGGAGCAGATGGTAAAACCTGATCATCTGAGACCAGAGGCTCCAGACGATGTCACAGACCACACCCAGTGCATTATGGGAAACCATTACAGCGGCTTCAGCTTCACACAAACACACAGGTTTATCACACACCGGCAGGTTGGACTGTCCTCGCGGGGACACGTAACATTTAGTCCTTTAGTTTATTTTCAGATCATAGAGTCTTTTCTCAAATATCTGTTGGTGTTGGACTCTGAGTACAGTCCTCTGCTCTGTCTCTGACTCTGTCTCGGGGAGACTCGGTGGAGACTCTGAGAGACACAAGGGAGACTCGGGGGAGACTCTGGGAGACACGGGGGAGACTCTGGGGAGACACGGGGAGACTCGGGAGACTCGGGAGACTCGGGAGACTCGGGAGACACGGGGAGACACGGGGAGACTCTGGGAGACACGGGGAGACTCTGGGAGACTCGGGAGACTCGGGAGACTCGGAGACTCTGGGAGACTCGGGAGACTCGGGGAGACTCGGAGACTCTGGGAGACTCGGGAGACTCTGGGAGACTCGGGAGACTCGGGGAGACTCGGAGACTCTGGGAGACTCGGGAGACTCGGGGAGACTCGGGGAGACTCGGAGACTCTGGGAGACTCGGGAGACTCTGGGAGACTCGGGAGACTCTGGGAGACACGGGGAGACTCTGGGAGACTCGGGAGACTCGGGGAGACACGGGGAGACATGGGGAGACTCTGAGAGACTCGGGGACACTCTGGGAGACACGGGGAGACTCGGGGACACTCGGGAGACTCTGAGAGACTCGGGAGACTCTGGGAGACTCGGGAGACACGGGGAGACTCGGGAGACTCGGGAGACTGGGAGACTCGGGAGACTCTGAGAGACTCGGGAGACTCTGGGAGACTCGGGAGACACGGGGAGACACGGGAGACTCGGGGAGACTTGGGGAGACACGGGGAGACTCGGGAGACTCGGGAGACTCGGGGAGACTCGGGAGACTCTGAGAGACTCGGGAGACTCGGGAGACTCGGCGGAGACTCGGGAGACACGGGGAGACTCAGGGAGACTCGGGAGACTCGGGGAGACTCGAGGAGACTCGGGAGACACGGGGGAGACTCGGGGGAGACTCGGGGGAGACTCGGGGGAGACTCGGGGAGACTCGGGGGAGACTCGGGGGAGACTCGGGGGAGACTCGGTGTAAAGCAGCAGAAAACCAACAAATCAATGTGTGATAAAATCTGATGAAGTCCCACAGAGACAGGACTAAAGACCTGGGACAGCTTTAGACTGTGGCACAAAAACAGAATAAAGCTGTAGATGATTTTTGAAGAAGAGAGACAACATTAACAACAACTAACTTTATTGACACAGAACAAAGACCAAGCTTTTCCCTAAAAGGACAGTTCCAGACAGTGTTTATTTTACAGACGGCTCCTTTAATATTTAAACTGTACAAATGATTTAACTCAGAACAAACAGACTCGACGTCAGAACCAGGCTAAACTGGCAACAACAGCCGGTGACTGTGGGGCTCATTAATTATTCATGTCACAGACGAATATTCAATGAGCTGTGTCTGAAGGAGCCTTCTGTGTTTCCTCGTTACCTTCCTGTTTCCTTCCTGTTTCCTAACGAGCTGCTGTGAAGTGCACTCATCTGAAGAGTCAATATTAATCTTTACACCACGGCTTTAATGAGGCGACAAGATCAGGTTAAACAACTCCATTTCCCACAATCCTCTGCAACCGCTCTTTTATCCATCTAAAACCTGTTTAGATTCATCTTAAACCTGTTCAGATCCATCTAAAACCTGTTTAGATCCATCTTAAACCTGTTCAGATCCATCTAAAACCTGTTCAGATCCATCTAAAACCTGTTCAGATCCATCTAATACCTGTTCAGATCCATCTAATACCTGTTTAGATCCATCTAAAACCTGTTCAGATCCATCTAAAACCTGTTCAGATCCATCTAAAACCTGTTCAGATCCATCTAAAACCTGTTCAGATCCATCTAAAACCTGTTCACATCCATCTAAAACCTGTTTAGATCCATCTAATACCTGTTCAGATCCATCTAAAACCTGTTCAGATCCATCTAAAACCTGTTTAGATCCATCTAATACCTGTTCAGATCCATCTAAAACCTGTTTAGATCCATCTAAAACCTGTTCAGATCCCTCTAAAACCTGTTTAGATCCATCTAATACCTGTTCAGATCCATCTAAAACCTGTTCAGATCCATCTAAAACCTGTTTAGATCCATCTAATACCTGTTCAGATCCATCTAAAACCTGTTCAGATCCATCTAAAACCTGTTTAGATCCATCTAATACCTGTTCAGATCCATCTAAAACCTGTTTAGATCCATCTAAAACCTGTTCAGATCCCTCTAAAACCTGTTTAGATCCATCTAAAACCTGTTTAGATCCATCTAAAACCTGTTCAGATCCATCTAAAACCTGTTTAGATCCATCTAAAACCTGTTCAGATCCATCTAAAACCTGTTCAGATCCATCTAAAACCTGTTTAGATCCATCTAAAACCTGTTCAGATCCAACTAAAACCTGTTCAGATCCATCTAAAACCTGTTCAGATCCAACTAAAACCTGTTCAGATCCATCTAAAACCTGTTCAGATCCAACTAAAACCTGTTTAGATTCATTTAAAATCTGTTCAAATCAATCTAAAACTTGTTCAGATCCATTTAAACCCCGTTCAAATCCATCTAAAACCTGTTCAGAGCGAACTAAAACCTGGTCAAACCCAACTAAAACCTCACTCAGTATCAAACTTTTTTATTCTGTTAAATATAAAAATAGAATTCTCAAAATATTCTTTAGTTCAAGCCATTAACAGTTTTTTTCTTCCTGGTTTTTGCCGGACTCAGATATTTAGTGAAGCCTGTTAAAAAAAGTGCTGATGGAGGAGTCTTTGATGGAGCCATCAGTGTTTTTATTAAACACATGGATTTATTTCGGTAAATATTAAGGTTTCATCCATTTTATTGATCCGTCCAAGTGTGTTTTCTCCAGACGCAGCTGAAAAAGGTTCAAGGATTATTCTGGTTTTTCAAAATCATCTCCCACAAAATATCTAACACATGAAGGAAAAATGGGTCTGAAGTTTGGACAGTTGAAAAAACCTGTTCAAATCCAACTGAAACCTGTTCAAATCCAACTAAAACCTGTTCAAATCCAACTGAAACCTGTTCAAATCCAACTGAAACCTGTTCAAATCCAACTGAAACCTGTTCAGATCCAACTAAAACCTGTTCAAATCCAACTAAAACCTGCTCAAATCCTTCTAAAACCTGTTCAAATCCATTTAACCCTGTCCAGATCCAACTAAAACCTGCTCAAATCCAACTAAAACCTGTTCAGATCCAACTAAAACCTGATCAAATCCTTCTAAAACCTGTTCAAATCCATTTAACCCTGTCCAGATTCAACTAAAACCTGCTCAAATCCATCTGAAGTCTGTTCAAATCCAACTAAAACCTGCTCAAATCCAGCTAAAGTCTGTTCAAATCCAACTAAACCTGTTCAAATCCATCTAAACTCTGTTCAGATCCAACTAAAACCTGTTCAAATCCATCTAAACCTGTTCAAAAGAGTGAGATATAAACAGATTTTATTGGACGTGTGTCCTGATTGGTCGACATGTCTAAGTTTTGACAAATGCAGCCTCGTATTTCTTCTGGAAACACGTTTAGAGCAGGTCTTTTCCTCTCGGTGAGTCTCACGGTTCTCTACATTTGTGGCTGATTATCTTTGACAGAAAAGTGCTGTGTGTCGATGAGAAACAGAGGGGCTTCCCGTTCGCTTCCTGTGTGAGCTCACCATCCCATAATGATCCACGCTCAGCTGTATTTGGGGCCGCGTTACCATGACGACCACATCTCAAAAAGTCATCATGTGAGAAAAAAAAAGAACTGTGAGCTCAAGGTTGAAATATGAGGTGTTTCAGACAGAACAGATTTGTGACCAAGTCATAGTTCGGAGAAGCAGACGGGAGCAGGGAGCCTGGGTTCAGTCACTAATACAGCCACACTTTCAGAACTGGGACCTGAACAGGTTTTAGATGGATTTGAACAGGTTTTAGATGGAATTGAACAGGTTTAGGATGGATTTGAACAGGTTTAGGATGGATTTGAACAGGTTTTAGATGGATTTGAACAGGTTTTAGTTGGATTTGAACAGGTTTTAGTTGGATTTGAACAGGTTTTAGATGGATTTGAACAGGTTTTAGTTGTATTTGAACAGGTTTTAGTTGTATTTGAACAGGTTTGAGTTGTATTTGAACAGGTTTGAGTTGGATTTGAACAGGTTTAAGGATGGATTTGAACAGGTTTTAGATGGATTTGAACAGGTTTAGGATGGATTTGAACAGGTTTTAGATGGATTTGAACAGGTTTAGGATGGATTTGAACAGGTTTTAGTTGGATTTGAACAGGTTTTAGTTGGATTTGAACAGGTTTTAGATGGATTTGAACAGGTTTTAGATGGATTTGAACAGGTTTTAGTTGGATTTGAACAGGTTTTAGTTGGATTTGAACAGGTTTTAGTTGGATTTGAACAGGTTTTAGTTGGATTTGAACAGGTTTTAGTTGGATTTGAACAGGTTTTAGATGGATTTGAACAGGTTTAGGATGGATTTGAACAGGTTTAGGATGGATTTGAACAGGTTTTAGTTGGATTTGAACAGGTTTAGGATGGATTTGAACAGGTTTTAGTTGGATTTGAACAGGTTTTAGTTGGATTTGAACAGGTTTTAGATGGATTTGAACAGGTTTTAGATGGATTTGAACAGGTTTTAGATGGATTTGAACAGGTTTTAGATGGATTTGAACAGGTTTTAGTTGGATTTGTACAGGTTTTAGATGGATTTGAACAGGTTTTAGTTGGATTTGTACAGGTTTTAGATAGATTTGAACAGGTTTTAGATGGATTTGAACAGGTTTTAGATGTATGTAGATAAACACATTCACTCGTCTTAATAAAACCACGTCGAAGATTTTATTGATTTTTAAATCAATAAAATACAGTTCTAAACAGGTTGAAATCCTTTAAAAACAGTTAAACCCATCCAAATCCACCTAAAACCTGTTTAAAACCTGTTTAAACCAGTTTCAGTCCAGGTTTAAGCACAGCGCTGTTAGCATCACTCAGGATTAAACAAGCCGCTCTGTGACCAACAGGCCCCGGGGGATTGTGGGAGCTGTAGTTCAGTGTGAGTTGGGGGCACAGCTCGGCGACAGATTGTGCAGCATCTGTCGCTGGTTAAAGCTCGACAGAAGAAACCTGACTCTGACTAATGAGCCGTACGCCTCACTGACTCACCTGCCTCACCTGCCTCTGGAAAACCTGGAATAATAAAAACAGCGAGAGCAGCACATGGACCTGAGACACACGCTTAATGTCAGGGTTCATTTAGAGCCGCGTGAAGTAATTAATCAGGTTAATATGGTCTGTTTATCTACAAGAATATCTGAGTGAAAGGTAATAGAAGTTCGTTTAAATGTGTTTATAAAACTCATTTAAACAACGATTTATTCATTTATTAAGAATAATCACATTTGCAGAAGTGCTGTCCATAAAGTACCATTTTTGACATTTAGTTAAAACGCTCTGACAAAATACAAAGTAAGAAAATGATGCTCATCATTCCAGAACGTACTTCGGAGTTCTGCTGGGAACTCACCAAAAAAAACAACATGAAACTGGATTTTAGTAATTTAAAAATCTATTAAATCCATCTCTGTCTTTATCTGTTTCCCCAAAAGAATACCATCTGATCACCAGAGCCAGTCTAAACCAGTCTAAACCAGACCAAACCAGTCTGAACCAGGACTAAACCAGTTGAAACCAGTCTGAACCAGGTCTAAACCAGACTAAACCAGTCTAAACTAGTCTAAACCAGGACTAAACCAGTCTGAACCAGGTCTAAACCAGACTAAACCAGTCTAAACTAGTCTAAACCAGGACTAAACCAGTCTGAACCAGACCAAACCAGTCTGAACCAGGTCTAAACCAGACTAAACCAGTCTAAACTAGTCTAAACCAGGACTAAACCAGTCTGAACCAGGTCTAAACCAGGTCTAAACCAGTAGAAACCAGGCTAAACAAGGCTAAACCAGTCTAAACCAGGACTAACCAGTAGAAACCAGTTCCATAAACTTTTCTTTGTTTTTCGGTTAAATGTTTAAATGTTTAAATGTTTTTGTCTCAGAGGTGGTTAATAAAAGGTCACATTTAAAAGTCTTTAAACTAATCAATGACCAGCCTCAGGCTCTAATCCTGGGTCAAAGGTCAGAATACAGACAAATATATTCGTCTTTATTGATTTCAGACGTTTATGTAAATCTGAATTCTTCGCCCGGAGTCAATAAAGCTCAGACTGAACTAAACTAAAGTCTGGTTTAGTCCAGACTCAGTCACTGCTCGGGCCGTGTGTCTTCGACCAGTTCAAACTACACACACTTATTTTTATTTTCTTAAAGCCGTCCCTCTGAGGGCCCGGGGCCCGGGGCCCGGGGCCCGGGGGGGCCTACTGAAGGCCTACAGCTGCTGTTAGAATGATTCAGGGTTTAATAGTGTTTGAGTTCAAACAAAAAACCAGAGCGTCTCTGACATTAACTGTAAATATTACTGAGTATTACTCCAGAAATAATCCACATTATTTACCTGCATCCAACCATCCAAGAGACAAAACCAGTCCTGAGACAAAACAAGTCCTGAGACAAAACAAGTCCTGAGACAAAACAAGTCCTGAGACAAAACAAGTCCTGAGACAAAACAAGTCCTGAGACAAAACAAGAGACTGAGACAAAACCAGTCCTGAGACAAAACAAGTCCTGAGACAAAACAAGTCCTGAGACAAAACAAGAGACTGAGACAAAACAAGTCCTGAGACAAAACAAGTCCTGAGACAAAACAAGTCCTGAGACAAAACAAGTCCTGAGACAAAACAAAACCTGAGACAAAACAAGTCCTGACACAAAACAAGTCCTGAGACAAAACAAGTCCTGAGACAAAACCAGTCCTGAGACAAAACAAGTCCTGAGACAAAACAAGTCCTGAGACAAAACAAGTCCTGAGACAAAACAAGTGTCTGAGACAAAACAAGTCCTGAGACAAAACAAGTCCTGAGACAAAACAAGTCCTGAGACAAAACAAGTCCTGAGACAAAACAAAACCTGAGACAAAACAAGTCCTGAGACAAAACAAGTCCTGACACAAAACAAGTCCTGAGACAAAACAAGTCCTGAGACAAAACAAGTCCTGACACAAAACAAGTCCTGAGACAAAACAAGAGACTGAGACAAAACAAGGGACTGAGACAAAACAAGTGACTGAGACAAAACAAGAGACTGAGACAAAACAAGTGACTGAGACAAAACAAGTCCTGAAACAAAACAAGAGACTGAGACAAAACAAGTCCTGAGACAAAACAAGTCCTGAGACAAAACAAGAGACTGAGACAAAACAAGTCCTGAGACAAAACAAGTCCTGAGACAAAACAAGTCCTGATTTAGGTTCTACATGTGACTGAGACAAAATAAGTCCTGAGACAAAACAAGTCCTGAGACAAAACAAGTCCTGAGACAAAACAAGTGACTGAGACAAAACAAGTCCTGAGACAAAACAAGAGACTGAGACAAAACAAGAGACTGAGACAAAACAAGTCCTGAGACAAAACAAGTCCTGAGACAAAACAAGAGACTGAGGCAAAACAAGTCCTGAGACAAAACAAGTCCTGAGTCAAAACAAGAGACTGAGACAAAACAAGTCCTGAGACAAAACAAGTCCTGAGACAAAACAAGAGACTGAGACAAAACAAGTCCTGAGACAAAACAAGAGACTGAGACAAAACAAGAGACTGAGACATAACAAGTGACTGAGACAAAACAAGTGTCTGAGACAAAACAAGTGACTGAGACAAAACAAGAGACTGAGACAAAACAAGTCCTGAGACAAAACAAGTCCTGATTTAGGTTCTACATGTGAGCAGGAACAGAAGAAGCAGGAACAGAAGCAGAAACAGAAGAAGCAGGAACAGAAGCAGAAACAGAAGAAGCAGAAACAGAAGAAGCAGAAAGAGAAGAAGCAGAAAGAGAAGAAGCAGAAACAGAAGCAGAAACAGAAGAAGCAGGAACAGAAGAAGCAGAAACAGAAGAAGCAGGAACAGAAGCAGAAAGAGAAGCAGAAAGAGAAGAAGCAGAAACAGAAGCAGAAACAGAAGCAGAAACAGAAGAAGCAGGAACAGAAGCAGAAACAGAAGCAGAAAGAGAAGAAGCAGAAACAGAAGCAGAAACAGAAGAAGCAGAAACAGAAGCAGAAACAGAAGCAGAAACAGAAGAAGCAGAAACAGAAGAAGCAGAAACAGAAGCAGAAACAGAAGCAGGAACAGAAGAAGCAGAAAGAGAAGAAGCAGAAACAGAAGAAGCAGAAACAGAAGAAGCAGGAACAGAAGCAGAAACAGAAGAAGCAGAAACAGAAGAAGCAGGAACAGAAGAAGCAGGAACAGAAGAAGCAGGAACAGAAGCAGAAACAGAAGCAGAAACAGAAGCAGAAACAGAAGAAGCAGAAAGAGAAGAAGCAGGAACAGAAGAAGCAGAAACAGAAGAAGCAGGAACAGAAGCAGGAACAGAAGAAGCAGAAACAGAAGCAGAAACAGAAGAAGCAGAAACAGAAGCAGAAACAGAAGAAGCAGGAACAGAAGCAGAAACAGAAGAAGCAGAAACAGAAGCAGAAACAGAAGAAGCAGAAACAGAAGAAGCAGGAACAGAAGCAGAAACAGAAGCAGGAACAGAAGAAGCAGAAAGAGAAGAAGCAGGAACAGAAGAAGCAGAAACAGAAGAAGCAGGAACAGAAGCAGGAACAGAAGAAGCAGAAACAGAAGCAGAAACAGAAGAAGCAGAAACAGAAGCAGAAACAGAAGAAGCAGGAACAGAAGCAGAAACAGAAGAAGCAGAAACAGAAGCAGAAACAGAAGAAGCAGAAACAGAAGAAGCAGGAACAGAAGAAGCAGAAACAGAAGAAGCAGGAACAGAAGCAGAAACAGAAGCAGGAACAGAAGAAGCAGAAAGAGAAGAAGCAGGAACAGAAGAAGCAGAAACAGAAGAAGCAGGAACAGAAGCAGAAACAGAAGAAGCAGAAACAGAAGAAGCAGGAACAGAAGAAGCAGGAACAGAAGAAGCAGGAACAGAAGCAGAAACAGAAGCAGAAACAGAAGCAGAAACAGAAGAAGCAGAAAGAGAAGAAGCAGGAACAGAAGAAGCAGAAACAGAAGAAGCAGGAACAGAAGCAGGAACAGAAGAAGCAGAAACAGAAGCAGAAACAGAAGAAGCAGAAACAGAAGCAGAAACAGAAGAAGCAGGAACAGAAGCAGAAACAGAAGAAGCAGAAACAGAAGCAGAAACAGAAGAAGCAGAAACAGAAGAAGCAGGAACAGAAGCAGAAACAGAAGAAGCAGAAACAGAAGCAGGAACAGAAGAAGCAGAAACAGAAGAAGCAGGAACAGAAGCAGAAACAGAAGAAGCAGAAACAGAAGCAGAAACAGAAGAAGCAGAAACAGAAGAAGCAGGAACAGAAGAAGCAGAAACAGAAGAAGCAGGAACAGAAGCAGAAACAGAAGCAGGAACAGAAGAAGCAGAAAGAGAAGAAGCAGGAACAGAAGAAGCAGAAACAGAAGAAGCAGGAACAGAAGCAGGAACAGAAGAAGCAGAAACAGAAGCAGAAACAGAAGAAGCAGAAACAGAAGCAGAAACAGAAGAAGCAGAAACAGAAGAAGCAGAAACAGAAGAAGCAGGAACAGAAGCAGAAACAGAAGCAGAAACAGAAGAAGCAGGAACAGAAGAAGCAGAAACAGAAGCAGAAACAGAAGCAGAAACAGAAGAAGCAGAAACAGAAGCAGAAACAGAAGCAGAAACAGAAGCAGGAACAGAAGAAGCAGGAACAGAAGCAGAAACAGAAGCAGAAACAGAAGAAGCAGAAACAGAAGAAGCAGGAACAGAAGCAGAAACAGAAGCAGAAACAGAAGAAGCAGAAACAGAAGCAGAAACAGAAGCAGGAACAGAAGAAGCAGAAAGAGAAGAAGCAGGAACAGAAGAAGCAGAAACAGAAGAAGCAGGAACAGAAGCAGAAAGAGAAGCAGAAAGAGAAGAAGCAGAAACAGAAGCAGAAACAGAAGCAGAAACAGAAGAAGCAGGAACAGAAGCAGGAACAGAAGCAGAAACAGAAGCAGAAACAGAAGAAGCAGAAACAGAAGAAGCAGAAACAGAAGCAGAAACAGAAGCAGGAACAGAAGAAGCAGAAACAGAAGAAGCAGGAACAGAAGCAGAAACAGAAGAAGCAGGAACAGAAGCAGAAACAGAAGCAGGAACAGAAGAAGCAGGAACAGAAGCAGGAACAGAAGCAGAAACAGAAGCAGAAACAGAAGAAGCAGAAACAGAAGCAGAAACAGAAGCAGGAACAGAAGAAGCAGAAACAGAAGAAGCAGGAACAGAAGCAGAAACAGAAGAAGCAGAAACAGAAGCAGGAACAGAAGAAGCAGAAAGAGAAGAAGCAGAAACAGAAGCAGAAACAGAAGCAGAAACAGAAGCAGAAACAGAAGAAGGCTGTAAACTCTGTCCATCATCAGAGCGGCTCATTAATGTTACAAACATCTGTGTCACATTTGAATAAACGCCTCAGGCCTCGCTCCAAACCACTTCATCTGCTGCTTCTGCTCCGTCAGTCCCTGTCAGACCGCCTCAGACCAGGTTTAGACCACCTCAGACCAGGTTTAGACTTCTTTAGACCAGGTTTAGACCTCTTTAGACCAGGTTAGTCCGCCTCAGACCAGGTTAGACCGCCTCAGACCAGGTTAGACCGCCTCAGACCAGGTTAGACCTCTTTAGACCAGGTTAGACCTCTTTAGACCAGGTTTAGACCTCTTTAGACCAGGTTAGACCGCCTTAGACCAGGTTAGACCGCCTCAGACCAGGTTAGACCGCTTCAGACCAGGTTAGACCGCCTCAGACCAGGTTAGACCTCTTTAGACCAGGTTTAGACCTCTTTAGACCAGGTTAGACCGCCTCAGACCAGGTTTAGACCCCTTTAGACCAGGTTTAGACCCCTTTAGACCAGGTTTAGACCCCTTTAGACCGCTTTAGACCAGGTTAGACCGCCTTAGACCAGGTTAGACCGCCTTAGACCAGATTAGACCGCCTCAGACCAGATTAGACCGCCTCAGACCAGGTTTAGACCACCTCAGACCAGGTTTAGACTTATTTAAACCAGGTTTAGACCTCTTTAGACCAGGTTAGACCGCCTCAGACCAGGTTAGACCGCCTCAGACCAGGTTAGACCTCTTTAGACCAGGTTTAGACCTCTTTAGACCAGGTTAGACCGCCTCAGACCAGGTTAGACCGCCTCAGACCAGGTTAGACCGCCTTAGACCAGGTTAGACCGCCTCAGACCAGGTTAGACCGCCTCAGACCAGGTTAGACCGCCTCAGACCAGGTTAGACCTCTTTAGACCAGGTTTAGACCTCTTTAGACCAGGTTAGACCGCCTCAGACCAGGTTTAGACCCCTTTAGACCAGGTTTAGACCCCTTTAGACCAGGTTTAGACCCCTTTAGACCGCTTTAGACCAGGTTAGACCGCCTTAGACCAGGTTAGACCGCCTTAGACCAGATTAGACCGCCTCAGACCAGATTAGACCGCCTCAGACCAGGTTTAGACCGCCTCAGACCAGGTTTAGATGTCTTTAGACCAGGTTTAGATGTCTTTAGACCAGGTTAGACCGCCTTAGACCAGATTAGACCGCCTCAGACCAGATTAGACCGCCTCAGACCAGATTAGACCGCCTCAGACCAGGTTAGACCGCCTCAGACCAGCTTAGACCTCTTTAGACCAGGTTAGACCACCTCAGACAAGGTTTAGACCTCTTTAGACCAGGTTTAGACCCCTTTAGACCAGGTTAGACCGCCTCAGACCAGGTTTAGACCGCCTCAGACCAGGTTTAGATGTCTTTAGATCTGGTTTAGACTGCCTCAGACCAGGTTTAGACCCCTTTAGACCAGGTTAGACCGCCTCAGACCAGGTTAGACCGCCTGAGACCAGGTTTAGACTTCCTCAGACCAGGTTTAGACTGCCTCAGACCAGGTTTAGACCGCCTCAGACCAGGTTTAGACTGCCTCAGACCAGGTTTAGACCGCCTCAGACCAGGTTTAGAGCGCCTCAGACCAGGTTAAGACCTCTTTAGACCAGGTTTAGACCTCTTTAGACCAGGTTTAGACCTCTTTAGACCAGGTTTAGACCTCTTTAGACCAGGTTTAGACCTCTTTAGACCAGGTTAGACCGCCTCAGACCAGGTTAGACCGGGTCTAGACCTCTTTAGACCAGGTTAGACTGCCTTAGACCGGGTTTAGACCTTTTGCATCACTGAAGAGACCATTATTACGTCCAATAATCAGTAAATGACTCAAAGTTCTTTTTGAAAAGCGGGACGAAGGAGAAACAAACCTAAAATGTTGGTGTATAATTGTAAATAATCCTAAATGCAGATAAAGCGGTTGAATCTGATTGGACGCTGGTGATGCAACACTTACAGAGTTAATGAAATGTATGTCTGCTTTGAAGAAACACACTGAGCTGTACCCTGAAGTAAAGCACTTTTCTACAAACATTTTCACGTTACAGTCCAACATCTGCAGCTCCAGAAAAAACACACTTGGATTAAAGCTCATTCGAAAAAAAAGGGCCCATAATTTCACTCAATTAACCAAACATCAACCGGAGAACTTAACTCTCACAGAGTCCATTACTCACTCCACAGTCTCCGCCCTTCAAACACATCCAGGCCCCAGGGGCAAAGAGGGCCAAGTGCCTTGCTCAAGGACACAACGAACTGGGGAGAAAATTTACCACAATAAAACAGTTCCTCCAACTATAGTCATTTACATTTACATTTAGTCATTTACAGACGCTTTTATCCAAAGCGACTTACAAGTGATGAAAACAATGGAAGCAATTTCAACAACACAAGGAACAAAAAGCATAAGTGCACCAAAAACTAGTCAGTTAAAACCCAGCACAGCAAACAAAGCTAAGGATAGGAAAGATTTTTTTTTTTTTAAAGAAGGAATCGATAGAAAGAAAGTTAAGAATTTAGTGTTTGTCAGTCAGATGTTGACAAAAGAGATATGTTTTCAAGCGTTTTTTAAAGATGTCTACAGAATCTGCTGATCTTGTAGCAGCAGTAGATCATTCACCAAAGAACAGATCCAGAGAAAGTACAGGAGAGTGATTTTTTTCCTTTTTGGGGATGGTAGTCCTTTATTATAAGGCTTTAGGACAAAAAAGTCCATGTGATTCTTTTTAAGTTTTTATAAATGCACCGTTTCAACTTAAAAAAACCATTATGCTCCAATAAAAGGTTTTAAAAGAGGTTTCAATTCAATTCACAGTTTTCCTTAAAATAGAGATTTAATTTAATTCAGTTTTAGTTTGAGTTTATAGCAGGTCAGCTCCTGTAGGGGGCGCTGTGAGGGATCGCCTCTGTTGTGTCTTTTCTGTCTCGGCTCATGATCTTCTACAGAAGACGTCAGAATGAATGATGAAGATTCAAATAAGATCCTGATAAAAGCAGCAGCACAAACACACACCAGGCTTTAGCTGCACCTCACACAGAGTTCTATTTATGCTGACACCCGGCTCAGTGTCAGAGCTGACACTGCAGTGTGACTCTGACTGTAAACCGTCCTCCAACACACCAACAAACACACCTCAAACACACGAAACACACACAAACACACAAATACACAAAAATACACCTCAAACACACGAAACACACACAAACACACAAATACACAAAAACACACCTCAAACACACAAATACACAAAAATACACCTCAAACACACAAATACACACAAACACACCTCAAACACACGAAACACACACAAACACACAAATACACAAAAATACACCTCAAACACACAAATACACACAAACACACCTCAAACACACGAAACACACACAAACACACAAATACACAAAAATACACCTCAAACACACAAATACACACAAACACACAAATACACACAAACACACCTCAAACACACAAATACACACAAACACAACTCAAACACACAAATACACACAAACACAACTCAAACACACAAATACACACAAACACACCTCAAACACACAAATACACACAAACACACAAATACACACAAACACACCTCAAACACACAAATACACACAAACACACTTCAAACACACAAATACACACAAACACACTTCAAACACACAAATACACAAAAATACACACAAACACACAAATACACACAAACACACTTCAAACACACAAATACACACAAACACAACTCAAACACACAAATACACAAAAATACACCTCAAACACACAAATACACACAAACACACAAATACACCTCAAACACACAAATACACACAAACACACAAATACACACAAACACACCTCAAACACACAAATACACACACAAACACACAAATACACAAAAATACACCTCAAACACACAAATACACACAAACACACCTCAAACACACGAAACACACACAAACACAAAAACACACCTCAAACACACAAATACACACAAACACACCTCAAACACACAAACACACAAATACACACAAACACACAAATACACAAAAATACACCTCAAACACACAAACACACCTCAAACACACGAAACACACACAAACACACAAATACACAAAAATACACCTCAAACACACAAATACACAAACACACAAATACACACAAACACACCTCAAACACACAAACACACACAAACACACAAATACACAAAATACACCTCAAACACACAAATACACACAAACACACCTCAAACACACAAACACACAAACACACAAATACACAAAAATACACCTCAAACACACAAATACACACAAACACACACAAATACACACAAACACACACACACAAATACACACAAATACACCTCAAACACACAAATACACACAAACACACCTCAAACACACGAAACACACACAAACACACAAATACACAAAAATACACCTCAAACACACAAACACACAAACACACAAATACACACAAACACACCTCAAACACACAAATACACAAATACACACAAACACACCTCAAACACACGAAACACACACAAACACACAAATACACAAAAATACACCTCAAACACACAAATACACACAAACACACCTCAAACACACAAATACACACAAACACACACACAAACACACCTCAAACACACACACACAAACACACAAACACACAAATACACACAAACACACAAATACACACACAAACACACAAATACACACAAACACACACAAACACACAAACACACACAAACACACAAATACACACAAACACACCTCAAACACACAAACACACACACAAACACACAAATACACACAAATACACCTCAAACACACAAATACACACAAACACACCTCAAACACACGAAACACACACAAACACACAAATACACAAAAATACACCTCAAACACACAAATACACACAAATACACACAAACACACAAACACACACAAACACACAAACACACAAACACAAAAACACACCTCAAACACACACACACAAACACACAAACACACAAACACACAAATACACCTCAAACACACAAATACACACAAACACACACAAACACACAAACACACAAACACACAAACACACAAATACACAAAAATACACCTCAAACACACAAATACACACAAACACACCTCAAACACACAAATACACACAAACACAACTCAAACACACAAATACACACAAACACAACTCAAACACACAAATACACACAAACACAACTCAAACACACAAATACACACAAACACACACAAACACACAAATACACACAAACACAACTCAAACACACAAATACACACAAATACACACAAACACACAAATACACACAAACACACAAATACACACAAACACACTTCAAACACACAAATACACACAAACACA
Organism: Neodontobutis hainanensis; assembly: GCA_024349245.1. Lineage (NCBI taxonomy): Eukaryota > Metazoa > Chordata > Actinopteri > Gobiiformes > Odontobutidae > Neodontobutis > Neodontobutis hainanensis. The sequence goes on along the minus strand of JALDNG010000067.1, from coordinate 963,992 downwards.
CCTCAAACACACAAATACACACAAACACACAAATACACACAAATACACCTCAAACACAGAAATACACCTCAAACACAAACACACCTCAAACACACCTGAGCTTAGATTAGGGACTGGTGCCTAGACCAGAACCTGGACCAAAGCTGGGACTGGAGCCGATGTGAAGACACAACACTCTGTTTTCAGGTCTGGCAAGGTTTTTCACTAAAATAATCAATGTCCATCGACAGAAAACATCTCAAGGCTCTCTGTGGTCTTCACGAAACTATATTTTGAGCTCTGTTCATAATTAATAATAGGATAAAAAAGGGAAACGTTTGGACAAATAATAAAGATGTTCCAGTGTTTTGTGCAGAACGTTTTAAAATGTGTCAGAAAAGATGTGGAAACACTGCATTATTATGTTCAGTTAAAATCTGCAGGGAACTTTCTCAAGGGTTTATTTATTAAAAGATTTATTTTTTGTGAAGATTCTCAGGATTTAGAGCCAAACTAGGATTTAATAATCCACACGAGAGACTATAACAAAGATTGACTAAAAGAAAATGATAATATTTTATTAAAAGATCTAACAAGGTTCATTTCCTTTGGCTCAGAAAAGACAGTTTAAAGAATGTTTTACATTTGATTTTTATTTGATGTCACAATATATTTTATTTCTGAGATGAACTTAATAGTGATTATTTGTTTTAAATTTAAAAAATATTATATTTGTCTAATCTTAATAAAGAAGCATAAAATGATTTTTCTTAAAACTTAGTTATTTTACAGATTCACTTTTGAATAATGACATAAATATTTCATCTGTTTCCCTTTGTTTTGATTATTTTGTGTCTTTTCTGTTTTACAAAAACACATTTCGTTTTAAACCAAAAGAGAGCCTTGTTGTTCAGACTCAGGTGTGACTCAGGTGTGACTCAGGTGTGACTCAGGTGTGACTCAGGTGTGACTCAGGTGTGACTCAGGTGTGACTCAGGTGTGACTCAGGTGTGACTCAGGTTTAGGCTGTTCCTGAATCAAACAGATCGGAGCCGGACTCTCACCTGCCTCGGCGCATATGGCCCACAGTTAAAAATAAAGACACATACATTTGCATAAATGATCCTGCACTGGAGCCTATTTAATATGCAAATGAGCCCAGATATTAGCACACGCCTTCTGTTCAACGAGAGCCGCCATTATCCTCAGGACAAACAAAATACACCAGAGTCTGAGACCAGGACCAGCACCGGAACCAGAACCAGGGACCAGGGCCAGCACCAAAACCAGGGACCAGGACCGGAACCAGAACCAGGGACCAGCACCGGAACCAGGACCAGCACCGGAACCAGGGACCAGCACCGGAACCAGGACCAGCACCGGAACCAGGGACCAGGGCCAGCACCAAAACCAGGGACCAGGACCGGAACCAGAACCAGGGACCGGAACCAGCACCGAAACCAGGACAAGCACCAGAACCAGGGCCAGCACCAAGACCAGGGCCAGCACCAGATCCAGGGACCAGGACACGAACCAGGACCAGAAACAGAGACCAGGACCAGCACCAGAACCAGGACCAGCACTGGAACCAGCACCAGAACCAAGACCAAGACCAATACCAGGACCAGCAACAGGACCAATACCAAGACAAGGACCAGGGCCAACACCAGAACCAGGGACCAGGACCGGAACCAGGACCAATACCAAGACCAAGACCAGCACCAGGGACCAGGGCCAGCACCAAGACCAGGACCAGGACCAATACCATGACCATAACCAGATCCAGGCCCAAGAACAAGAACATCATAACATCCCGCACTCCCCCGCATACTGTTGTTGTGCCCTTGGGCAAGACACTTCACCCACATTGCCAGCACTAAACCAGGTCTAAACCAGGTCTGAACCAGGACTAAGCCAGGTCTAAACCAGGTCTTAACCGGGACTAAACCGGGACTAAACCGGGACTAAACCAGGTCTAAACCAGGTCTAAACCGGGTCTAAACCAGGACTAAACCAGGTCTAAACTGGGTCTAAACCAGGTCTAAACCAGGTCTAAACCAGGTCTAAACCAGGTCTAAACCAGGTCTAAACCAGGACTAAACCAGGTCTAAACCAGGTCTAAACCAGGTCTAACCAGGTCTAACCAGGACTAAACCAGGACTAAACCAGGTCTAAACCAGGTCTAAACCAGGTCTAAACCAGGTCTAAACAGGACTAAACAGGTCTAAATCGAGTCTAAACCGGGACTAAACCGGGACTAAACCAGGTCTAAACCAGGACTAAACCAGGACTAAACCAGGTCTAAACCAGGTCTAAACCAGGTCTAACCAGGTCTAACCAGGACTAAACCAGGACTAAACCAGGTCTAAACCAGGTCTAAACCAGGTCTAAACCAGGTCTAAACCAGGACTAAACCAGGTCTAAACCAGGTCTAAACCAGGTCTAAACCAGGTCTAAACCTGGACTAAACCTGGACTAAACCAGGACTAAACCAGGACTAAACAGGACTAAACCAGGTCTAAACCAGGTCTAAAGCAGGTCTAAACCAAGACTAAACCAGGTCTAAACCAGGACTAAACCAGGTCTAAACCAGGTCTAAACCAGGTCTAAACCAGGACTAAACCAGGTCTAAACCAGGTCTAAACCAGGACTAAACAGGACTACTACAGTATAATTAAAGACAGATTGTTATCATTGACAGAACAGTATTTTTAGAAAAGTCTGGTAAATACATGATCCATTTGTAAAAACAGAGGATTTGAATATTTAACAGTTTTTAATATTTATTTTTAATATTTGAAATATTAAATACATGGTGTGTGTAATGAGTAAACGTTAAATACTGAGCGTCTGAGTGACAGAGACCGGGACAAAGGGCTCTGGTCCAAGTCCACGCTGAGGTCTCTCTGTGGGACTGTGACCTGGCTCCAGACCCAGACCAGGACCAGGGCCAAGACCGGGACAGACCAAGGACAAGACCTGCTGTAGACCACCTGAGCAGAGCTGGATTTAGACCGGAGCCACAAACAGGATGTATTTACAGACTTTCGTCTGGATTTAAGAAAATAAAAGCTGTTGAATAAAACGGAGAAAGCTGAGGAACAAAAGCAGATGGTGAAGAGGTTTGAGACACAAACAGGAAGTGGAGCTGGACACTTTCTCTTGGGAAAGTGCTGTGGACAGATGTTAGGGTCACACTGTAAACCCCTCACTACATTCGGACGCAGACCTTTGACCTTTATCCAAACACTGGAATAGTTTCTGTTTGAACCTCTTTTTTAACCCCATACGTTCCACAACATTTACTAATTTAGTGTCAGAGTCTGGAGTCAGGTGTTCTATCCATATTCAAATCCAGCTAAAACCTGTTCAAATCCAGCTAAAACCTGTTCAAATCATACTAAAACCTGTTCAAATCCAACTAAAACCTGTTCAAATCCAGCTAAAACCTGTTCAAATCCAACTAAAACCTGTTCAAATCCAGCTAAAACCTGTTCAAATCCAGCTAAAACCTGTTCAAATCCAGCTAAAACCTGTTCAAATCCAACTAAAACCTGTTCAAATCCAGCTAAAACCTGTTCAAATCCAGCTAAAACCTGTTCAAATCCAGCTAAAACATGTTCAAATCCAGCTAAAACATGTTTAAATCCAACTAAAACCCTTTAAAATCCAGCTAAAACCTGTTCAAATCCAGCTAAAACCTGTTCAAATCCAACTAAAACATGTTTAAATCCAACTATAACCTGTTCAAATCCAACTAAAACCTGTTCAAATCCAACTGAAACATGTTCAAATCCAAATAAAACCCTTTAAAATCCAACTAAAACCCGTTCAAATCCATTTAGAACCTGTTCAAATCCAACTAAAACATTTTATAATCCAACTAAGACATGTTCAAATCCAACTAAAACCTGTTCAAATCCAACTAAAACTGTCCTCATCACGTTCTCGTGTCCTCACCATGTTCTTTGTTCTCATGTCTTTACCGTGTTCTACGTTCTCGTGTCCTCACCGTGTTCTACGTTCTCGTGTCTCCACCGTGTTCTACGTTCTCGTGTCTCCACCGTGTTCTACGTTCTCGTGTCCTCACCGTGTTCTACGTTCTCGTGTCCTCACCGTGTTCTACGTTCTCGTGTCTCCACCGTGTTCTACGTTCTCGTGTCTCCACCGTGTTCTACGTTCTCGTGTCCTCACCGTGTTCTACGTTCTCGTGTCCTCACCGTGTTCTACGTTCTCGTGTCCTCACCGTGTTCTACGTTCTCGTGTCCTCACCGTGTTCTACGTTCTCGTGTCCTCACCGTGTTCTACGTTCTCGTGTCCTCACCGTGTTCTACGTTCTCGTGTCCTCACCGTGTTCTACGTTCTCGTGTCCTCACCGTGTTCTACGTTCTAGTGTCCTCACCGTGTTCTACGTTCTCGTGTCCTCACCGTGTTCTACGTTCTAGTGTCCTCACCGTGTTCTACGTTCTCGTGTCCTCACCGTGTTCTACGTTCTCGTGTCCTCACCGTGTTCTACGTTCTCGTGTCCTCACCGTGTTCTACGTTCTCGTGTCCTCACCGTGTTCTACGTTCTCGTGTCTTCACCGTGTTCTACGTTCTCGTGTCCTCACCGTGTTCTACGTTCTCGTGTCTTCACCGTGTTCTACGTTCTCGTGTCCTCACCGTGTTCTACGTTCTAGTGTCCTCACCGTGTTCTACGTTCTCGTGTCCTCACCGTGTTCTACGTTCTCGTGTCTTCACCGTGTTCTACGTTCTCGTGTCCTCACCGTGTTCTACGTTCTAGTGTCCTCACCGTGTTCTACGTTCTCGTGTCTCCACCGTGTTCTACGTTCTCGTGTCTCCACCGTGTTCTACGTTCTCGTGTCCTCACCGTGTTCTACGTTCTCGTGTCCTCACCGTGTTCTACGTTCTCGTGTCCTCACCGTGTTCTACGCTCTAGTGTCCTCACCGTGTTCTACGTTCTCGTGTCCTCACCGTGTTCTACGTTCTCGTGTCTTCACCGTGTTCTACGTTCTCGTGTCCTCACCGTGTTCTACGTTCTAGTGTCCTCACCGTGTTCTACGTTCTCGTGTCTGGCATCTATTAATTTCTAAATCAATACTTATTACCTCTGCATCATCCTTTCACCCGAAGTGGGCTTTAAAGGTTTGCTCTTATTCTTATCTTATCTTATGTGGGCCTAAGGTCGGAGTCGGTTTCACTGCATTTGCTGCAAACGGACGGTGTTTTAAATGTGACACTGAAAACAGAGCAGGTTTAAAACCAAACCAGTCCGACTCCTGCGACAGAACAAATACAAGCATTTGTACGACTGGAACATTACAAGAGAAAGCATCTGTTTTTGGACAGAATCGAAAAAGACATGCCACTTTCTTAAAAGGAATTGCAAACTTTGTGAGCTGGGAACATTTCTGGGGGAATGTTTAGTAAAAGAGACGGGTGCTGACAGAGATCCAAGTCCAGGTCTGAGTGTGAGTTTGATTGACAGGTGGGAGCTAACGATGAGAGTTAATTAGAGTCTGACGCAGGATAAACTCCCAGCCTCAGGGTAAAAGACTCAGCTCTGAATCCGATCAGACGTCGGTATCTAGATCTGGACATGTTCACGCTCTCACACAAACACAGCTGGTTTTAAAAAGTGCATCTGTTTCTGAAGTGTGTTGTTAAAGGGAAACCAGCAGAAACACGGGACTAAAGCAGGCCTGAATAAACCAGAGCTAAAGCAACCTCAGCCTGCTTCTGTTCTACTTTTACAAGTGTGTCTAGTCCCGTTCTAGTCCTGTCCAAACCCCAGCTTCAGCTGCAAATCTGTGGCTCAGGTTCTTTAGGTGAGTTCCATTTTAACGAGCCACAGCTGCAGCCCCTAAACTCACCGTGAGCCAGGTCTTTATTAAAACCAGACCAGGTCTAAGGTCAGACCGCAAAAAAACCATTCTCTGTCAATGAACGTACACGACTCGGAACAGACCTCCAAGTGTTTCTGAGGAAACCTGGTCTAAACCGGGTCTAAACCGGGTCTAAACCGTGTCTAAACTGTGTCTAAACCGGGTCTAAACCGGGTCTAAACTGGGTCTAAACCAGGTCTAAACCAGGTCTAAACCGGGTCTAAACCGGGTCTAACCGGGTCTAAACCAGGTCTAAACCAGGTCTAAACCGGGTCTAAACCGGGTCTAAACCGGGTCTAAACCAGGACTAAACCAGGTCTAAACCGGGTCTAAACCAGGTCTAAACCGGGTCTAAACCAGGACTAAACCGGGTCTAAACCGGGTCTAAACCAGGTCCAAACCGGGTCTAAACCAGGTCTAACCGGGTCTAAACCAGGTCTAAACGGGTCTAAACCAGGTCTAAACCAGGTCTAAACCGGGTCTAAACCGGGTCTAAACCGGGTCTAAACCAGGTCTAAACCAGGTCTAACCGGGTCTAAACCAGGTCTAAACTGGGTCTAAACCAGGTCTAAACCAGGTCTAAACCAGGACTAAACCAGGTCTAAACCAGGTCTAACCGGGTCTAAACCAGGTCTAAACCAGGTCTAAACCAGGTCTAACCGGGTCTAAACCAGGTCTAAACCAGGTCTAAACCAGGTCTAAACCAGGTCTAACCGGGTCTAAACCAGGTCTAACCGGGTCTAAACCAGGTCTAAACCAGGTCTAAACCAGGACTAAACCAGGTCTAAACCAGGTCTAACCGGGTCTAAACCAGGTCTAAACCAGGTCTAAACCAGGTCTAACCGGGTCTAAACCGGGTCTAAACCAGGTCTAAACCAGGTCTAAACCGGGTCTAACCGGGTCTAAACCAGGTCTAACCGGGTCTAAACCAGGTCTAACCGGGTCTAAACCAGGTCTAAACCAGGTCTAAACCAGGTCTAAACCAGGTCTAACCGGGTCTAAACCAGGTCTAAACCAGGTCTAAACCAGGTCTAACCGGGTCTAAACCAGGTCTAACCGGGTCTAAACCAGGTCTAAACCAGGTCTAAACCAGGTCTAAACCAGGTCTAACCGGGTCTAAACCAGGTCTAAACCAGGTCTAAACCAGGTATAACCAGGTCTAAACCAGGTCTAACCGGGTCTAAACCAGGTCTAACCGGGTCTAAACCAGGACTAAACCAGGACTAAACCAGGTCTAAACCAGGTCTAAACCAGGTCTAAACCAGGACTAAACCAGGTCTAAACCAGGACTAAACCAGGTCTAAACCGGGTCTAAACCAGGTCTAATCCAGGTCTGAACCAGGTCTAAACCAGGTCTAAACCAGGACTAAACCAGGTCTAACCGGGTCTAACCCAGGACTAAACCAGGTCTAAACCAGGTCTAAACCAGGTCTAAACCAGGTCTAAACCAGGACTAAACCGGGTCTAAACCAGGACTAAACCGGGTCTAAACCAGGTCTAAACCAGGACTAAACCGGGTCTAAACCAGGACTAAACCGGGTGGTCTAAACCAGGACTAAACCGGGTCTAAACCAGGTCTAAACCAGGTCTAAACCAGGTCTAAACCAGGTCTAAACCAGGACTAAACCGGGTCTAAACCAGGTCTAAACCAGGTCTAAACCAGGACTAAACCGGGTCTAAACCAGGTCTAAACCAGGTCTAAACCAGGTCTAAACCAGGTCTAAACCGGGTCTAAACCGGGTCTAAACCGGGTCTAAACCAGGTCTAAACCAGGTCTAACCGGGTCTAAACCAGGTCTAAACTGGGTCTAAACCAGGTCTAAACCAGGTCTAAACCAGGACTAAACCAGGTCTAAACCAGGTCTAACCGGGTCTAAACCAGGTCTAAACCAGGTCTAAACCAGGTCTAACCGGGTCTAAACCAGGTCTAAACCAGGTCTAACCGGGTCTAAACCAGGTCTAAACCAGGTCTAACCGGGTCTAAACCAGGTCTAAACCAGGTCTAAACCGGGTCTAACCGGGTCTAAACCAGGTCTAACCGGGTCTAAACCAGGTCTAACCGGGTCTAAACCAGGTCTAAACCAGGTCTAAACCAGGTCTAAACCAGGTCTAACCGGGTCTAAACCAGGTCTAAACCAGGTCTAAACCAGGTCTAACCGGGTCTAAACCAGGTCTAACCGGGTCTAAACCAGGTCTAAACCAGGTCTAAACCAGGTCTAAACCAGGTCTAACCGGGTCTAAACCAGGTCTAAACCAGGTCTAACCGGGTCTAAACCAGGTCTAACCGGGTCTAAACCAGGACTAAACCAGGACTAAACCAGGTCTAAACCAGGTCTAAACCAGGTCTAAACCAGGACTAAACCAGGTCTAAACCAGGACTAAACCAGGTCTAAACCGGGTCTAAACCAGGTCTAATCCAGGTCTGAACCAGGTCTAAACCAGGTCTAAACCAGGACTAAACCAGGTCTAACCGGGTCTAACCCAGGACTAAACCAGGTCTAAACCAGGTCTAAACCAGGTCTAAACCAGGTCTAAACCAGGACTAAACCGGGTCTAAACCAGGACTAAACCGGGTCTAAACCAGGTCTAAACCAGGACTAAACCGGGTCTAAACCAGGACTAAACCGGGTGGTCTAAACCAGGACTAAACCGGGTCTAAACCAGGTCTAAACCAGGTCTAAACCAGGTCTAAACCAGGTCTAAACCAGGTCTAAACCAGGACTAAACCGGGTCTAAACCAGGTCTAAACCAGGTCTAAACCAGGACTAAACCGGGTGGTCTAAGCCAGGACTAAACCGGGTCTAAACCAGGACTAAACCGGGTCTAAACCAGGACTAAACCAGGTCTAAACCAGGTCTAAACCAGGTCTAAACCAGGTCTAAACCAGGTCTAAACCAGGACTAAACCGGGTCTAAACCAGGTCCAAACCAGGTCTAAACCAGGTCTAAACCAGGTCTAAACCAGGACTAAACCAGGTCTAAACCAGGCCTAAACCAGGTCTAAACCAGGTCTAAACCAGGTCTAAACCAGGTCTAAACAAGGTCTAAACCAGGTCTAAACCAGGTCTAAACCAGGTCTAAACCAGGTCTAAACCAGGACTAAACCGGGTCTAAACCAGGTCTAAACCAGGTCTAAACCAGGACTAAACCGGGTGGTCTAAGCCAGGACTAAACCGGGTCTAAACCAGGACTAAACCGGGTCTAAACCAGGACTAAACCAGGTCTAAACCAGGTCTAAACCAGGTCTAAACCAGGTCTAAACCAGGACTAAACCGGGTCTAAACCAGGTCCAAACCAGGTCTAAACCAGGTCTAAACCGGGTCTAAACCAGGACTAAACCGGGTGGTCTAAACCAGGACTAAACCGGGTCTAAACCAGGTCTAAACCAGGTCTAAACCAGGTCTAAACCAGGTCTAAACCAGGACTAAACCGGGTCTAAACCAGGTCTAAACCAGGTCTAAACCAGGACTAAACCGGGTGGTCTAAACCAGGACTAAACCGGGTCTAAACCAGGACTAAACCGGGTCTAAACCAGGACTAAACCAGGTCTAAACCAGGTCTAAACCAGGTCTAAACCAGGTCTAAACCAGGTCTAAACCAGGACTAAACCGGGTCTAAACCAGGTCTAAACCAGGTCTAAACCAGGTCTAAACCAGGTCTAAACCAGGACTAAACCGGGTCTAAACCAGGTCTAAACCAGGTCTAAACCAGGTCTAAACCAGGTCTAAACCAGGACTAAACCAGGTCTAAACCAGGACTAAACCAGGTCTAAACCAGGACTAAACCAGGACTAAACCAGGTCTAAAGTGTCAGTGCTGTGTTTGCTGCAGAAGCCTTTTTAATGAAGTTGTCAAAGCCCTTGTGTTTTTCTGTTTTTGTTGAAAATGAGGCGTTGACCTTGAAAACTCCATTTGGTGCAGACGCAGGACTTTAACAGGATTCAGGATTAAAGCGGTCTCAGGTCTGGGACTGGAGCTGACACCGCCTCAGAGCGAGGACAGCAGGGCCTGGCTCTCGTCGAAACAATACACACCATTAATGGTTTCTGTTCTTAATAATGACATTATAACAGACTTTTTATTTTCTTACTCTTACTGAGAGACAGAACTGGCTCTAGTCTCAGAAAAGACAAAAAGTTTTCTGAAATAAAGCTTGAGTTGTTCGTGTGATAAACGTCCGATTGAAGACGAAAGACTGGTGAATGTGGTTCTAGTGTTGGCTCCTGGTTCAGAGTGAGGTCCATTAAAGCGGGACAGAGTCAGGCCCTGCTGGGTCTAAACGTTACAGCAGCTGGACTAAACTCCAGAGTACATTTAACTCCTGGTAACTCAAATACAGCCCAGTCTACGACGCCGCCTCAAAATAAACTCCATTAGTGTGGACGTAGCCCCAGGTCTGTTCTGAGACGGTTTTAGACAGAACCCGAGGAAATGGGCCACACAGAACTGAGAGTCCGGCTGCAGGCTCTGGTGTGTTTTCAGTTCAACTCTTTCTTTATTAAAGCATCTTTGTTCTGACGGCAGCTGTCCACACGAGTGAACCCTTCTGTTCCACACAGAGACCAGACCAGACCAGACCAGACCAGACCAAGACCAGACCAGAACAGACCAGACCAAGACCAGACCAAGACCAGACCAGACCAGACCAGACCAAGACCAGACCAAGACCAGACCAAGACCAGACCAAGACCAGACCAGACCAGACCAGACCAAGACCAGACCAAGACCAAACCAAGACCAGACCAGAACAGACCAGACCAAGACCAAGACCAGACCAAGACCAAGACCAAGACCAGACCAGACCAAGACCAAACCAAGACCAGACCAAGACCAGACCAGACCAGACCAAGACCAGACCAGAACAGACCAGAACAGACCAGACCAGAACAGACCAGACCAAGAACAGACCAGACCAAGACCAGACCAGAACAGAACAGAACAGACCAAGACCAGAACAGACCAGACCAGAACAGACCAGACCAGACCAGAACAGACCAGAACAGACCAAGACCAGAACAGACCAGACCAGACCAAGACCAGACCAAGACCAAGACCAAGACCAAGACCAGACCAGACCAGACCAAGACCAGACCAGACCAAGACCAGACCAAGACCAAACCAAGACCAGACCAAGACCAGACCAGAACAGAACAGACCAAGACCAAGACCAAGACCAGACCAAGACCAAGACCAGAACAGACCAGACCAGACCAGACCAGACCAAACCAAGACCAGACCAGACCAGAACAGACCAGACCAGACCAAGACCAGACCAAGACCAGAACAGACCAGACCAGACCAAGACCAGAACAGACCAGACCAGACCAAGACCAGACCAAGACCAGACCAGAACAGACCAGACCAAGACCAAGACCAGACCAAGACCAAGACCAAGACCAGACCAGACCAGAACAGACCAGACCAGACCAGACCAAGACCAGACCAAGACCAGAACAGAACAGAACAGACCAAGACCAGAACAGACCAGACCAGAACAGACCAGACCAGACCAGACCAGAACAGAACAGAACAGAAAAGACCAGACCAAGACCAGACCAAGACCAGACCAAGACCAGAACAGAACAGAACAGAACAGACCAAGACCAGAACAGACCAGACCAGAACAGACCAGACCAGAACAGACCAGACCAAGAACAGACCAGACCAGAACAGACCAGACCAGAACAGACCAGACCAAGAACAGACCAGACCAAGACCAGACCAGAACAGAACAGAACAGAACAGACCAAGACCAGAACAGACCAGACCAGAACAGACCAGACCAGACCAGAACAGACCAGAACAGACCAAGACCAGACCAGAACAGACCAGACCAGACCAGACCAGACCAAGACCAGACCAAGACCAAGACCAAGACCAAGACCAGACCAGACCAGACCAAGACCAGACCAGACCAGACCAAGACCAGACCAAGACCAGACCAAGACCAGACCAAGACCAGACCAGAACAGAACAGACCAAGACCAAGACCAAGACCAGACCAAGACCAAGACCAGAACAGACCAGACCAGACCAGACCAGACCAAGACCAGACCAGAACAGACCAGACCAGACCAAGACCAGACCAAGACCAGAACAGAACAGACCAAGACCAGAACAGACCAGAACAGACCAGACCAAGACCAGACCAGACCAGACCAGACCAAGACCAGACCAAAACCAGACCAAGACCAGACCAAGACCAGACCAGAACAGACCAAGACCAGAACAGACCAGAACAGACCAGACCAAGACCAGACCAGACCAGACCAAGACCAGACCAAGACCAGACCAGGCCAGACCAAGACCAGACCAGACCAGACCAGGACCAAGACCAGACCAGACCAGACCAAGACCAGACCAGACCAGACCAGACCAGACCAGACCAGACCAGACCAGACCAGACCAGACCAAGACCAGACCAGAACAGACCAGACCAAGACCAAGACCAGACCAGACCAAGACCAAGACCAAGACCAGACCAGACCAAGACCAGACCAAGACCAGACCAAGACCAGACCAGACCAGACCAAGACCAGACCAGAACAGAACAGAACAGAACAGACCAAGACCAGAACAGACCAGACCAGAACAGACCAGACCAGAACAGACCAGACCAAGAACAGACCAGACCAGAACAGACCAGACCAGAACAGACCAGACCAAGAACAGACCAGACCAAGACCAGACCAGAACAGAACAGAACAGACCAAGACCAGAACAGACCAGACCAGAACAGACCAGACCAGACCAGACCAGACCAGAACAGAACAGAACAGAACAGACCAGACCAAGACCAGACCAAGACCAGACCAAGACCAGAACAGACCAGAACAGAACAGACCAAGACCAGAACAGACCAGACCAGAACAGACCAGACCAGAACAGAACAGACCAAGAACAGACCAGACCAGAACAGACCAGACCAGAACAGACCAGACCAAGACCAGACCAGGCCAGACCAAGACCAGACCAGAACAGAACAGAACAGAACAGGCCAAGACCAGAACAGACCAGACCAGAACAGACCAGACCAGACCAGAACAGACCAGAACAGACCAAGACCAGACCAGAACAGACCAGACCAAGACCAAGACCAGACCAGACCAAGACCAGGCCAAGACCAGACCAGACCAGACCAAGACCAGACCAGACCAAGACCAGACCAAGACCAGACCAGGCCAGACCAAGACCAGGCCAAGACCAGACCAGAACAGAACAGACCAAGACCAAGACCAAGACCAGACCAAGACCAAGACCAGACCAGACCAGACCAGACCAGACCAGACCAAGACCAGACCAGAACAGACCAGACCAGACCAGACCAAGACCAGACCAAGACCAGACCAGACCAGACCAAGACCAGAACAGACCAGACCAGAACAGACCAAGACCAAGACCAGACCAAGACCAGACCAAGACCAGAACAAGACCAGACCAAGACCAGACCAAGACCAGACCAGAACAGACCAGACCAAGACCAGGCCAAGACCAGACCAGACTAGACCAAGACCAGACCAAGACCAGACCAAGACCAGGCCAAGACCAGACCAAGACCAGACCAAGACCAGACCAAGACCAGACCAGACCAGAACAGACCAAGACCAGACCAGAACAGACCAAGACCAGACCAGACCAGACCAGACCAAGACCAGGCCAAGACCAGACCAGAACAGACTAGACCAGACCAAGACCAGACCAAGACCAGACCAAGACCAGACCAAGACCAGACCAAGACCAGTCCAAGACCAGACCAGAACAGACCAAGACCAGACCAGACTAAGACCAGACCAGACCAAGACCAGACCAAGACCAGACCAGACCAGGCCAAGACCGGCCAAGACCAGAGACAAGACCAGAGGCAAGACCTGAGACAAGACCAGAGGCAAGACCTGAGACAAGGCCAGACATGAGACCAGAGACAAGACCGGCCAAGGCCAGAGACAAGACCTGAGACAAGACCAGAGACAAGACCTGAGACAAGACCAGAGACAAGACCTGAGACAAGACCTGAGACAAGACCAGAGGCAAGACCTGAGACAAGGCCAGACATGAGACCAGAGACAAGACCGGCCAAGGCCAGAGACAAGACCTGAGACAAGACCAGAGACAAGACCTGAGACAAGACCCTAGGCAAGACCAGAGACAAGACCTGAGACAAGACCAGAGGCAAGACCTGAGACAAGGCCAGACATGAGACCAGAGACAAGACCGGCCAAGGCCAGAGACAAGACCTGAGACAAGACCAGAGACAAGACCTGAGACAAGACCCTAGGCAAGACCAGAGACAAGACCAGAGACAAAACAAGAGACCAGAGACATTTTACAGAAATTAGGATTTATTGGAGTTAGCCCTCTTTTTGCAGAATTTGGAAAAAGCTTCAACAATAAACATTGGTGTAGTTTGACCTGGACGAATGAGAACTTTAATGAAAAACAGAAATGTGTTTGAAGAAGAGGAGGAGGTGAGGAAACAGAGACGAAGAGAGAGAAACCGCAGCAGAAAACCTCCTCTTCATCGATTTCTGTGGAAAATGAATGTGATATTTATGAAGCTGTGGTGAATTATCCACAGAATCATAACCTCAGTCAGACTCTGCCTCTGCTGCTCGACAAGGAACGGCTTTTACTGGACTAAACTTCACCAGGCTTAAACCAGAACTGGACCAGGACTAAACCAGGACTGGACCAGGACTAAACCAGGACTAAATCAAGACCAATTCAAATATATCCTTTGAAATGACGACATATAATGAATAAAAAATTGAGAGAGACCCCTGTAAAACCTGGTCTGAAATAAGAGCAGCGTCATGAAATATGTATGTGGTCCTCCCACAGAGAGCAGCTCAATCCCATAATGCACCAGAACGGACCAGAGCCTGACCCCTCGCTGCGACGAGACGCAGATCTGAGCGGAACACCCCAACACAGTCACGCTTTAACACAGGCCTCATCTGTTTTAGAGCCACAAATATTACTGCTACTTCTCCGACTAAAACCTGTTCCAGTCCGACCGAACCCTGTTCCAGTCCGACCGAAACCTGTTCCAGTCCGACCGAACCCTGTTCCAGTCCGACCGAAACCTGTTCCAGTCCGACCGAGACCTGTTCCAGTCCGACCGAACCCTGTTCCAGTCCGACCGAAACCTGCTCCAGTCCGACCGAAACCTGTTCCAGTCCGACCGAACCCTGCTCCAGTCCGACCGAAACCTGTTCCAGTCCGACCGAACCTTGTTCCAGTCCGACCGAAACCTGTTCCAGTCCGACCGAACCCTGTTCCAGTCCGACCGAAACCTGTTCCAGTCCGACCGAAACCTGCTCCAGTCCGACCGAACCCTGCTCCAGTCCGACCGAAACCTGTTCCAGTCCGACCGAACCCTGTTCCAGTCCGACCGAAACCTGTTCCAGTCCGACCGAGACCTGTTCCAGTCCGACCGAACCCTGTTCCAGTCCGACCGAAACCTGCTCCAGTCCGACCGAAACCTGTTCCAGTCCGACCGAACCCTGCTCCAGTCCGACCGAAACCTGTTCCAGTCCGACCGAACCCTGTTCCAGTCCGACCGAAACCTGCTCCAGTCCGACCGAAACCTGTTCCAGTCCGACCGAAACCTGTTCCAGTCCGACCGAACCCTGTTCCAGTCCGACCGAAACCTGTTCCAGTCCGACCGAAACCTGCTCCAGTCCGACCGAAACCTGCTCCAGTCCGACCGAAACCTGTTCCAGTCCGACCGAAACCTGTTCCAGTCCGACCGAACCCTGTTCCAGTCCGACCGAAACCTGTTCCAGTCCGACTAAACCAGGACTAAACCAGGTCTAAACCAGGACTAAACCAGGACTGAGCTAGTCCTGTGTGAACATTAATATTTGAGGTGGTCTCTGGTGAAACATGACCCTTCCTCAGTGTCTCGTCTTTATTCACAAATCAATACACACAGACTCTGCTCCTATTCCCCTCCCCCATTTAACCCTCCCCCCCGAGTCTGGACCCTCTGAGTCTGGACCCTCTGAGTCTGGACCCTCTGAGTCTGGACCCTCTCTGGACCCTCTGAGTCTGGACCCTCTGAGTCTGGACCCTCTGAGTCTGGACCCTCTCTGGACCCTCTGAGTCTGGACCCTCTGAGTCTGGACCCTCTGAGTCTGGACCCTCTGAGTCTGGACCCTCTCTGGACCCTCTGAGTCTGGACCCTCTGAGTCTGGACCCTCTGAGTCTGGACCCTCTGAGTCTGGACCCTCTCTGGACCCTCTGAGTCTGGACCCTCTGAGTCTGGACCCTCTGAGTCTGGACCCTCTGAGTCTGGACCCTCTCTGGACCCTCTCTGGACCCTCTCTGGACCCTCTCTGGACCCTCTGAGTCTGGACCCTCTGAGTCTGGACCCTCTGAGTCTGGACCCTCTGAGTCTGGACCCTCAGCAGACTCTTGTTTTGGTGTAAATTTGAAAAAGCCTCAGGTCCTGTGTGTTGAGGTCAAAAGTTAAATCTGCTCTGTTCAAATGGAATAAATGAATAAACACAAGTAATTAATGAAGACTTTAGCTTTTGTTCTTTTACCGACAAGTATTATTCTCCGTTTGCACCAATCCTCCTGATACTGACCAGACCAGGACCAGACCAGGACCAGGACCAGACCAGGACCAGACCAGGACCAGGACCAAGACCAAGACCAAACCAGGACCAGACCAGGACCAGACCAGGACCAAGACCAAGACCAAACCAGGACCAGACCAGGACCAGGACCCAACCAGGACCAATCCAAGAACAGGACCAGACCAGGACCAGACCAAGACCAGGAACAGACCATGACCAGGAACAGACCAGGACCAGACCAGGACCAGACCTGGACCGGACCAGGACCAGGACCAGGACCAGGACCAGGATCAGACCAGGACCAGTTAAAATTTTAGAGGAAAGCGAGAGCGACAAATGAAGAGAAACATCTGGAGCTTTAATTAGACACATACAGCGTCCTGAACTCACCTCATTACACCTGGCCCCAAGTGGGGGGTCTAAACCAGGACTAAATTAGGACTAAACCAGGTCTAAACCAGGACTAAACCAGGACCAATAAAGACTCCTCTTTTCTTGGTTCCAGTCAGAGTCTAAGGCTGTATTCTGTTCCCACTCGTCCGTTTCTCTTCTTTCACAGTTTCACAGAGTTACATTTGTGCACACAGAGAGAGGTCAGGGGTCAAGTATGGGACTATTTTTAGCCCCAGTGTTTACTTCTGTGGCTTTATGAGACCAATGAGAGCAGATCTAATCAGATCTCAGAAGAACCACTGCTTCAGAGAAACAGAGATTGGACTCAGAACACAAACTGATTTACATTTAAGGTTTAAATATCTCCTGTCTCCTTCAAACACTGACCTCCGAGTCTGGACCTGGTCTAAGACTGGACTAACACTGACCTCCCTGAGTCTGGACCTGGTCTAAGACTGGACTAACACTGTCTCCTTCAAACACTGACCTCCGAGTCTGGACCTGGTCTAAGACTGGACTAACTCTGACCTCCGTGAGTCTGGACCTGGTCTAAGACTGGACTAACACTGACCTCCCTGAGTCTGGACCTGGTCTAAGTCTGGACTAACACTGACCTCCGTGAGTCTGGACCTGGTCTAAGTCTGGACTAACACTGACCTCCGTGAGTCTGGACCTGGTCTAAGTCTGGACTAACACTGACCTCCCTGAGTCTGGACCTGGTCTAAGTCTGGACTAACACTGACCTCCCTGAGTCTGGACCTGGTCTAAGTCTGGACTAACACTGACCTCTGAGTCTGGACCTGGTCTAAGACTGGACTAACACTGACCTCCACGAGTCTGGACCTGGTCTAAGACCGGACTAACACTGACCTCCCTGAGTCTGGACCTGGTCTAAGTCTGGACTAACACTGACCTCCCTGAGTCTGGACCTGGTCTAAGTCTGGACTAACACTGACCTCTGAGTCTGGACCTGGTCTAAGACCGGACTAACTCTGTCTCCTTCAAACACTGACCTCTATGAGTCTGGACCTGGTTTTTAAACGTCTTGGCCAGTCTTCTGGTCTTCAACCTGACTCCAGTGTCAGCACCAGGACCTGACACAGAGATCTACAGCTGGGGGCACAGGTGCATGCTGGGAGTTTCCATGGTGCACTGCTTTGAGTGGAAAGGGAAGCAGAGGGGTTTCCCACCGAGCGCTGCAGGGGCTAATGTAATCCCTCCCAGATTTAAATCCCAGATCCAATTAAGACCAGAGCCGACGGGACCAGTGAGTCTGGAGAAACCAAACCAGGCTGGACTCAGGAAACAAAACCTGGTTTGGGTTTATTGTGGAGGTGTTGGTTTGTTTTTGGGCTCAGGTGAGCTATAGTCGGCTTGATCATAGGTCGCAGGTCAAAGGTTATATAGGTGCATTATAGGAGGGGCTACGGTGACGGGACGTCACACGGTTTTTACCGCTTTGATCCTTCCATCCATCCATCCCTCTGTACATCTGTACATCATCCATCCATCCATCTATCATCCATCCATCCATCTATCCATCATCCATCCATCCATCTATCCATCCATCTATCCATCCATCCATCAATCCCTCTGTACATCATCCATCCATCCATCTATCATCCATCCATCCATCTATCCATCATCCATCCATCCATCTATCCATCATCCATCCATCCATCTATCCATCCATCTATCCATCATCCATCCATCCATCCATCAATCCCTCTGTACATCATCCATCCATCCATCTATCATCCATCCATCCATCTATCCATCATCCATCCATCCATCTATCCATCATCCATCCATCCATCTATCCATCCATCTATCCATCATCCATCCATCCATCCATCAATCCCTCTGTACATCATCCATCCATCCATCCATCATCCTTCCATCCATCCATCCATCCCTCTGTACATCTGTACATCTATCCCTCTGTACATCTATCCATCCATCCATCCATCCATCATTCCATCCATTATTCCATCCATCCATCCATCCATCATCCATCCATCCATCCATCCATCAATCCCTCTGTACATCTATCCATCCATCCATCCATCATTCCATCCTTTATTCCATCCATCCATCCATCATTCCATCCATTATTTCATCCATCCATCCATCCATCCCTCTGTACATCTGTACATCTATCCATCCATCCATCCATCATCCATTCATCTATCCATCATCCATCAATCCATCTATCCATCATGCATCCATCCATCAATCCCTCTGTACATCTATCCATCCATCCATCCATCATTCCATCCATTATTCCATCCATCCATCCATCATCCATCCAACCATCCATCCATCATCCATCCATCCATCTATCCATCATCCATCCATCCATCTATCCATCATCCATCCATCCATCAATCCCTCTGTACATCTATCCATCCATCCATCCATCATTCCATCCATTATTCCATCCATCCATCCATCAATCCCTCTGTACATCTATCCATCCATCCATCAATCCCTCTGTACATCTATCCATCCATCCATCCATCAATCCCTCTGTACATCCATCCATCATTCCATCCATTATTCCATCCATCCATCCATCATTCCATCCATCCATCTATCCATCATCCATCCATCAATCCCTCTGTACATCTATCCATCCATCCATCCATCATTCCATCCATCCATCCATCCATCATTCCATCCATCCATCTATCCATCATCCATCCATCCATCTATCCATCATCCATCCATCCATCTATCCATCCATCCATCCATCATCCATCCATCATTCCATCCATTCGTCCATCCATCCATCCATCCATCATTCCATCCATCATTCCATCCATCCATCCATCCATCCATCATTCCATCCATCATTCCATCCATTCGTCCATCCATCCATCCATCCATCATTCCATCCATCATTCCATCCATCCATCCATCCATCCATCATCCATCCATCATTCCATCCATCCATCCATCATTCCATCCATCCATCCATCATTCCATCCATCCATCCATCCATCATTCCATCCATCCATCCATCCATCATTCCATCCATCATCCATCCATCATTCCATCCATTCGTCCATCATCCATCCATCCATCATTCCATCCATTCGTCCATCATCCATCCATCATTCCATCCATCCATCCATCATTCCATCCATCCATCATTCCATTCATCCATCATTCCATCCATCCATCATTCCATCCATCATCCATCCATCATTCCATCCATCCATCCACCAATCCATCCATCCATCATTCCATCCATCCATCCATCATTCCATCCCTCCATCCATCATCCATCCATCCATCCATCCATCCATCATCCATCCATCCATCCATCCCTCCCTTTATCCATCATTTCATCCATCATTCCATCCATCCATCCATCCATCATTTCATCCATCATTCCATCCATCCATCATTCCATCCATTATTCCATCCATCCATCCATCATTCCATCCATCCGTCTATCCATCTTTCCATCATCCATCCATCCATCTTTCCATCATCCATCCATCCATCATTCCATCCATCCATCCATCCATCATTCCATCCATCCATCCATCATTCCATCCATCCATCGATCATTCCATCCATCCATCCATCCATCATTCCATCCATCATCCATCCATCCATCATTCCATCCATCATCCATCAATCCCTCTGTACATCTATCCATCCATCCATCTATCCATCATCCATCCATCCATCATTCCATCCATCATCCATCAATCCCTCTGTACATCTATCCATCCATCCATCCATCAATCCCTCTGTACATCTATCCATCCATCCATCCATCAATCCCTCTGTACATCTATCCATCCATCCATCCATCCATCATTACATCCATCCATCATTCCATCCATCCATCCATCCATCCATCATTCCATCCATCTATCCATCATTCCATCCATCCATCCATCCATCATTCCATCCATCCATCCATCATTCCATCCATCCATCCATCCATCATTCCATCCATTCGTCCATCCATCCATCATTCCATCCATCATTCCATCCATCCATCCATCATTCCATCCATCCATCCATCCATCATTCCATCCATCCATCATTCCATCCATCCATCATTCCATCCATCCATCCATCCATCCATCATTCCATCCATCATCCATCCATCATTCCATCCATCCATCCACCAATCCATCCATCCATCATTCCATCCCTCCATCCATCATCCATCCATCCATCCATCATCCATCCATCCATCCCTCCCTTTATCCATCATTTCATCCATCATTCCATCCATCCATCCATCATTTCATCCATCCATCCATCATTCCATCCATCATTCCATCCATCATTTCATCCATCATTTCATCCATCCATCCATCATTTCATCCATCCATCCATCATTTCATCCATCATTTCATCCATCATTTCATCCATCCATCCATCATTCCATCCATCCATCCATCATTTCATCCATTATTCCATCCATCATTCCATCCATCCATCATTTCATCCATCCATCTATCCATCATTCCATCCATCCATCCATCATTTCATCCATCCATCTATCCATCATTCCATCCATCCATCATTTCATCCATCATTCCATCCATCCATCTATCCATCATTCCATCCATCCATCCATCATTCCATCCATTATTCCATCCATCCATCCATCATTCCATCCATCCATCATTCCATCCATCCATCCATCCATCATTCCATCCATCCATCCATCATTCCATCCATCCATCCATCCATCATTCCATCCATCATCCATCCATCATTCCATCCATCAATCCCTAGTACATCTATCCATCCATCCATCAATCCCTCTGTACATCTATCCATCCATCCATCCATCATTACATCCATCCATCATTACATCCATCCATCCATCCATCATTCCATCCATCCATCCATTCATCATTCCATCCATCTATCCATCATTCCATCCATCCATCCATCCATCCATCATTCCATCCATCCATCCATCCATCATTCCATCCATCATCCATCCATCATTCCATCCATCCATCCATCCATCCATCATTCCATCCATCCATCATTCCATCCATCCATCATTCCATCCATCCATCCATCATTCCATCCATCATCCATCCATCATTCCATCCATCCATCCACCAATCCATCCATCCATCCAAAATTCCATCCCTCCATCCATCATCCATCCATCCATCCATCATCCATCCATCCATCCATCATCCATCCATCCATCCATCCCTCCCTTTATCCATCATTTCATCCATCATTCCATCCATCCATCCATCATTTCATCCATCATTCCATCCATCCATCCATCATCCATCCATCCATCCATCATCCATCCATCCATCCATCATCCATCCATCCATCCATCCCTCCCTTTATCCATCATTTCATCCATCATTCCATCCATCCATCCATCATTCCATCCATCATTCCATCCATCATTTCATCCATCCATCCATCATTCCATCCATCCATCCATCATTTCATCCATCCATCTATCCATCATTCCATCCATCCATCCATCATTTCATCCATTATTCCATCCATCCATCCATCATTCCATCCATCCATCCATCCATCCATCATTTCATCCATCCATCTATCCATCATTCCATCCATCCATCATTTCATCCATCCATCTATCCATCATTCCATCCATCCATCTATCCATCATTCCATCCATCCATCCATCATTCCATCCATTATTCCATCCATCCATCCATCATTCCATCCATCCATCATTCCATCCATCCAACCATCCCTCTATCCATCTATCCCTCCATTCATCCATCATTACATCCATCCATCATTCCATCCATCATTCCATCCATCCATCCATCCATCATTCCATCCATCCATCCATCATTCCATCCATCATCCATCCATCATTCCATCCATTCGTCCATCCATCCATCATTCCATCCATCCATCCATCATTCCATCCATCATTCCATCCATCCATCCATCATTCCATCCCTCCATCCATCCATCATCCATCCATCCATCATTTCATCCATCATTCCATCCATCCATCCATCATTCCATCCATCCATCCATCCATCATTTCATCCATCCATCCATCATTCCATCCATCCATCCATCATTTCATCCATCCATCCATCATTTCATCCATTATTCCATCCATCCATCCATCATTCCATCCATCCATCCATCCATCCATCTATCCATCATTCCATCCATCCATCCATCATTCCATCCATTATTCCATCCATCCATCCATCATTTCATCCATCCAACCATCCCTCTATCCATCTATCCCTCCATTCATCCATCCAGATACCGGACATTATTATTAAATTCATTTATCACTTTGTGTTTTGTTTTCAATAAATGGAAACCCACCAAACATAGACCTGGTTTAGACCTGGTTTAGTCCTGGTTTAGTCCTGGTTTAGACCTGGTTTAGTCCTGGTTTAGACCTGGTATAGTCCTGGTGTAGACCCTGTTTTTTCCCATAATGCCTTGCTTTGCAGTTATACATGTTTATATCGAGCCATTAATCTGTCCAAAACAAATCTGTCTCAGTTCGCTCATAAACCCAAGAATCTTTACAGTTTCCCCTTTTTTCGATCTGTCTCCCCTCCTCCCCGCTGTCTGCCCCTCTGACTCCGACTCCTGCCCCTCTGTCTCCCCTCACCCCCTCTGACCCCCGACTCCCCTCCTCCCCTCTGTCTCTCTCTCCTCAGTCGAGTCTCTAATGTCCTGCTTTTATTGTAAATCTATAGCGTTAATCTGTGCGTCTCGATCGATGGCTGACGATTGGACAGTACAGGCTCCTGAGGGACAGATAACCTCCGAGTAACACCATCTCCGCCTCAGACACTCGTCCCCACCTTTACCCTCCACACACACACACACACACACACACACACACACACACACACACACACACACACACACACACACACACCCTTACTGAGCACAAACACACACACACACGCACAAACACACACACACACACACCCTCACTGAGCACACACACACACACACTGACCACTCACTGACCGCACACACACACAACCACTCACTGACCGCACACACACACACCCTTACTGAACACACACACACACAACCCCTCACTGACCACACACACACACACAACCCCTCACTGAACACACACACACACACACACACACACACACACACACACACACACACACACACACACAACCCCTCACTGAACACACACACACACACAACCCCTCACTGAACACACGCGCACGCACAACCCCTCACTGAACACACACACACACACACACACACACACACACACACACACACACACACACACACACACACACACACACACCTCAGTTAAGGTGGGATTAATAAACAAAAGGACAACAGTCTTTTCTCAGTCCTTCCTTCGTCTCAAGGCCCTCTGGTCCGATTAAAAACCAAAACCTTGGGATTTACTCAGAAAGACAACATCTGGACTAAAACCAGTTCTAAACCAGGAACTAATTAAGGACTAACCAAGACTAAACCACATCTAAACTCAGACCAACTGAAGTCCAGCATTAAACCTGGTCTAAACCTTGGACTAAGAAACACCCAATCAAAGATAAAACCAGGTCGAAATCTAAATAATCCCGGACCAAAGACTAAACCAGATCTTCCCCAGTCTACTTGGTCTCTGACTGGGTCTCAGTGGGTCTAGGTCCGGTCTTTAACGGTCTAGTTTTCGCAGAGGCAGCAGAACGATGCAGTTATGACACATTAATAAAACCATTACACGCTGCAGTCGTCTAACGGCTCCATTAAACCCCTCCTCATTACCCACAATACACCTGCCCTCCCCCCTTGTCATTACCCATGATGCACCTATAATATTCGCCTTACACAGAGGTCATGACCCCGGACCACTTTAGTCCAGGTCTAGGCCTTAATGGCATTTACAACTTTAGACTTGGTTTAGACTTGGTTTAGACCTGGTTTAGTCCTGGTTTAGTCCTGGTTTAGTCCCGGTTTAGTCCCGGTTTAGACCCGGTTTAGACCCGGTTTAGACCCGGTTTAGACTTGCTTTAGACTTGCTTTAGACTTGCTTTAGACTTGCTTTAGACCTGGTTTAGTCCTGGTTTAGACCTGGTTTAGTCCTGGTTTAGTCCTGGTTTAGTCCTGGTTTAGTCCTGGTTTAGACTTGGTTTAGACTTGGTTTAGACCTGGTTTAGACCTGCTTTAGACCTGCTTTAGACCTGCTTTAGACCTGCTTTAGACCTGGTTTAGTCCTGGTTTAGTCCTGGTTTAGTCCTGGTTTAGTCCTGGTTTAGACCTGGTTTAGACCTGGTTTAGTCCTGGTTTAGTCCTGGTTTAGTCCTGGTTTAGTCCTGGTTTAGTCCTGGTTTAGACCTGGTTTAGACCTGGTTTAGACCTGGTTTAGACCTGCTTTAGACCTGCTTTAGACCTGCTTTAGACCTGGTTTAGTCCTGGTTTAGTCCTGGTTTAGTCCTGGTTTAGACTTGGTTTAGACCTGGTTTAGTCCTGGTTTAGACCTGGTTTAGTCCTGGTTTAGACCTGGTTTAGACCTGGTTTAGACCTGGTTTAGACCCGGTTTAGACCCGGTTCAGACCCGGTTTAGACCTGGTTTAGACCCGGGTTAGACCCGGGTTAGACCTGGTTTAGACCTGGTTTAGACCTGGTTTAGACCCGGGTTAGTCCTGGTTAAGACCCGGGTTAGTCCTGGTTTAGTCCTGGTTTAGACCCGGTTTAGACCTGGTTTAGACCCAGTTTAGACCTGGTTTAGTCCTGGTTTAGACCCGGTTTAGACCTGGTTTAGACCTGGTTTAGACCTGGTTTAGACCTGGTTTAGTCCTGGTTTAGACCTGGTTTAGACCTGGTTTAGACCTGACTCCTCTTTAATCTCGCTCTGATTTCTTGTTCATTTATAAAAACACAGAGTCAAAGCCTGCGGCCACATTTCCCATGATGCTCTGCTGCACTGCGTTAATGAGTCTGGACTCAAACCGAGGCGGTCCTCTGTCTTTTTTACAGATGCATTATTAACGTCCACTGCCTTGATTTACGTCCGGTGCAGACCTGGATCATGCAAATCCCGGTCCTGGTCCCGGTCTTTAACGGCCTTCGCTCCACGTCCCGCTGCAGTAAATCTCATCGGAGCCAAAACCTGACGCTTTAATGTGAAACGCTCGCTTTAACCAAACTACGGCTCGTTTCAGACGCACTTCCAGTAAATGTCAGTGACTTTCAGAAAACATTCAAACCATTATCGAGATAAAGTTTAAAGAGATTATTTCACCCTCTTCATAATCCACTGATCCATAGTCTAAACCAGGTCTAAACCAGGTCTAAACCAGGTCTAAACCAGGTCTAAACCAGGTCTAAACCAGGTCTAAACCAGGTCTAAACCAGGTCTAAACCGGGTCTAAACCAGGACTAAACCAGGTCTAAACTGGGTCTAAACCAGGACTAAACCAGGTCTAAACTGGGTCTAAACCAGGTCTAAACCAGGTCTAAACCAGGTCTAAACCAGGTCTAAACCAAGTCTAAACAAGGTCTAAACAAGGTCTAAACCGGGTCTAAACCAGGTCTAAACCAGGACTAAACAAGGTCTAAACCAGGTCTAAACCAGGACTAAACCGGGTCTAAACCGGGTCTAAACCGGGTCTAAACCAGGTCTAAACCAGGTCTAAACCAGGTCTAAACCAGGTCTAAACAGGGTCTAAACCAGGAATAAATCGGGTCTAAACCGGGTCTAAACCAGGTCTAAACCAGGACTAACCCGGGTCTAAACCAGGTCTAAACCAGGTCTAAACCAGGTCAAACCGGGTCTAAACCGGGTCTAAACCAGGTCTAAACCAGGACTAACCCGGGTCTAAACCAGGTCTAAACCAGGTCTAAACCAGGTCAAACCGGGTCTAAACCGGGTCTAAACAAGGTCTAAACCAGGTCTAAACCAGGTCTAAACCAGGTCTAAACCAGGTCTAAACCAGGACTAAACCAGGACTAAACCAGGACTAAACCAGGACTAAACCAGGTCTAAACCAGGACTAAACCAGGTCTAAACCAGGACTAAACCAGGACTAAACCAGGACTAAACCAGGTCTAAACCAGGTCTAAACCAGGTCTAAACCAGGTCTAAAACCAAGTCTAAACCAAGTCTAAACCAAGTCTAAACCAGGACTAAACCAAGTCTAAACCAGGTCTAAACCAGGTCTAAACCAGGTCTAAACCAGGTCTAAACCAGGACTAAACCAGGTCTAAATCGGGTCTAAACCAGGTCTAAACCGGGTCTAAACCAGGTCTAAACCAGGTCTAAACCGGGTCTAAACCAGGTCTAAACCGGGTCTAAACCGGGTCTAAACCAGGTCTAAACCAGGACTAACCCGGGTCTAAACCAGGTCTAAACAAGGTCTAAACCAGGTCTAAACCAGGTCAAACTGGGTCTAAACCAGGTCTAAACAAGGTCTAAACCAGGTCTAAACCAGGTCTAAACCAGGTCTAAACAAGGTCTAAACAAGGTCTAAACCGTGTCTAAACCAGGTCTAAACCAGGACTAAACAAGGTCTAAACCAGGTCTAAACAAGGTCTAAACCAGGACTAAACCAGTTCTAAACCGGGTCTAAACCAGGTCTAAACCAGGTCTAAACCAGGTCTAAACCAGGTCTAAACAGGGTCTAAACCAGGACTAAATCGGGTCTAAACCGGGTCTAATCCAGGTCTAAACCAGGACTAAACCAGGACTAACCCGGGTCTAAACCAGGTCTAAACCAGGTCTAGACCAGGTCTAAACCAGGTCTAAACCGGGTCTAAACCAGGTCTAAACCGGGTCTAAACCAGGACTAAACCAGGTCTAAACCAGGACTAAACCAGGTCTAAACCGGGTCTAAACCAGGACTAAACCGGGTCTAAACCGGGTCTAAACCAGGTCTAAACCAGGACTAACCCGGGTCTAAACCAGGACTAACCCGGGTCTAAACCAGGTCTAACCCGGGTCTAAACCAGGTCTAACTAAGACTAAATGTAACCCTGAAACAGGACGGAGAACACAGAGAATGTGTTTGGTTCTTTGAAGCGTTACTTTCGTTCGAGGATCACGTCTGAGTGGGTCTTTTCAGGTTCAGACTAGATTCTTTGACATACTGTCCTGAACATATCCACACAGATATTTGTACCCATGATGCAGTGGGGCAGAGGTGGCTGACGGAGGTGAGGATGGAGCTCATCAGACGCAGACGAACACAGACATGTCCCGACAGAGACGCTCAGGAAAAAAGAATCTGTAAGAAATACAGGAAGTTCATTTGGGGACTTCAGTGAAGAGCCTCATGTAGGACTCGTCTCAAGACCCAAATAAAGGAGCACCAGGGTTTTGTCCAATCACAGCTCACGCCTGAAAACGGAGCGCTCCCATTGGTCGCTACTAATGTCAATAAGGAACGAATGGCTTCAGATAAAAAGAGAAAGCAAAAACATCTGCTTTTACTAACACGAGTTCTCCGAGTAATTCACACACAATGTTCCAAAAACAACTGTTTCTGTGAGTGAAGCTTTTCAAAAACAAACCACATAATCCCAAGAACGAGAGCGCCAACAGCAGGAGCACACAAAGAACCGTCACAAAGGTCCTTTCACTCAAACATTGGCTCATGAAAATCCTTTTGTTCCACTCCACAGGTTTGTATGAACCAAGCTCCACCTTGGACCAAAAAAAATAAAAAGTCTGAGCAGGACTTTTCTAAATCACAGCTCGATGAGAGATCAATGAACAGAGTCAGCAGCAAACAGGATTAAACACATCGCTCCTTCAGCTCAATCCAGTCTAAACCAGTCTAAACCGGTCTAAACTGTTTAAACCAGGTCTAAACCAGGTCTAAACCCATCTAAACTGTTTAAACCAGGTCTAAACCAGTCTAAACCAGGTCTAAACCGGCCTAGACCAGTCTAAACCAGTCTAAACTGTCTAAACCAGGTCTAAACCCATCTAAACTGTTTAAACCAGGTCTAAACCAGGTCTAAACCCATCTAAACTGTTTAAACCAGGTCTAAACCAGTCTAAACCAGGTCTAAACCGGCCTAGACCAGTCTAAACCAGTCTAAACCGGTCTAAACTGTTTAAACCAGGTCTAAACCAGGTCTAAACCCATCTAAACTGTTTAAACCAGGTCTAAACCAGTCTAAACCAGGTCTAAACCGGCCTAGACCAGTCTAAACCAGTCTAAACCGGTCTAAACTGTTTAAACCAGGTCTAAACCGGCCTAGACCAGTCTAAACCAGTCTAAACCGGTCTAAACCATTTTAAACTGTTTAAACCAGGTCTAAACCAGTCTAAACTGTTTAAACCAGGTCTAAACCAGTCTAAACCAGGTCTAAACCGGCCTAGACCAGTCTAAACCAGTCTAAACCGGTCTAAACTGTTTAAACCAGGTCTAAACCAGTCTAAACCAGGTCTAAACCGGCCTAGACCAGTCTAAACCAGTCTAAACCGGTCTAAACCATTTTAAACTGTTTAAACCAGGTCTAAACCAGTCTAAACTGTTTAAACCAGGTCTAAACCAGTCTAAACCAGGTCTAAACCGGCCTAGACCAGTCTAAACCAGTCTAAACTGGTCTAAACCGGTCTAGACCGGGGTAAAGCAGCAGCAGAGGCAGGTACAGGTGGTTCTTACCTGTCGATGATGACAGGGTCCGATGGCGTCTCGTTACGATTGCCGCAGCTTTTCTTGTCACAACATCGACTGAAACAAAGAAATAAAGAGGTTTTACTTTTAATATTTTTATTTTGTTATGAACAGGATCTTCAGGTCCAGCTGCTGACCTTTAACCCCAGCCTGACCCTGTCCCGGTTTAATGGAGCCTGGACCTCACTCTGGACCAGGGACCAACACTTGAACCACATTCACCAGTCTTTCGTCTTCAACCAGACCTGGTCCTGGTCCTGGTCCAGACCTGGTCCTGGTCCTGGTCCAGACCTGGTCCAGACCTGGTCCTGATCCAGACCTGGTCCTGGTCCTGGTCCAGACCTGGTCCAGACCTGGTCCTGATCCAGACCTGGTCCTGGTCCAACATTAACTCTCAATAATAATAATAATTATTGTTATTATTATTATTATTATGATGGATTTAGTTCTGTCTTGTCTTGGATGAAGTTCTGGTTTTGACCCGACTTTAAGGACTGTATAATCCCAACACGAGACAGACTTTTTTTTTAATAAATCCACCAACATATCAACTTTTGTCTAAAAATGATTCTGACAGAAACACTGGTCGCACTGGGACAGGGTCAAACCTGTTCTGAGCCCGAATAAAGCCAGTGTGACCTCAGTCCGGGGCAGAGACCGGTGGAGTCCAGCTGGTCTGGGGCCAGACCAAGGTCAGGACTTTTGGCCGAGGCCCAGCGACAGCTTCAGCCAAAACACAGCTCCACACAAACCCATAAAAAAATACTGAAAAATGAGCCAAACTGGGACTTCTGCAGGTGACGGGACGAGGGCTTTGTAAAAGACACACAACAAACTATAAATACTTCTTTTAATGATTTTCTTTGTTCTTCAGGAGGTTGTGTCTAAAACAGAAACACGATGGCCTGTAGGGGCGCTGTTGTGCTTTTTCACCCTTACGTTCTTGTTTGTTAGTATCTTTTAGACTGAAGAGTAAAAGTGTTTGTGTTCAGTCTCTGAGATCGTAATAATGTTAATACTTTTAGAGTTATTCGATAAAAGAGGAGTCAGTGAGAGCTGTGCTAAGAATGGAAACAGAAAAGGAATGAATGTCAAATAAAACATATTTATTACACAATGTCTAATCTGTGTCTTTTATTTCATCTAAAACCTGTTCAGATCCATCTAAAACCTGTTCAGATCCATCTAAAACCTGTTCAGATCCATCTAAAACCTGTTCAGATCCATCTAAAACCTGTTCAGATCCATCTAAAACCTGTTCAGATCCATCTAAAACCTGTTCAAATCCAGCTAAAACCTGTTCAAATCCAGCTAAAACCTGTTCAGATCCATCTAAAACCTGTTCAGATCCAACTAAAACCTGTTCAAATCCATCTAAAACCTGTTCAGATCCATCTAAAACCTGTTCAGATCCATCTAAAACCTGTTCAGATCCATCTAAAACCTGTTCAAATCCATCTAAAACCTGTTCAGATCCATCTAAAACCTGTTCAGATCCATCTAAAACCTGTTCAGATCCATCTAAAACCTGTTCAAATCCATCTAAAACTTGTTCAGATCCAACTAAAACCTGTTCAAATCCATCTAAAACCTGTTCAAATCCAACTAAAACCTGTTCAGATCCATCTAAAACTTGTTCAGATCCAACTAAAACCTGTTCAAATCCATCTAAAACCTGTTCAAATCCAACTAAAACCTGTTCAAATACATCTAAAACCTGTTCAAATCCATCTAAAACCTGTTCAAATCCAGCTAAAACCTGTTCAAATCCAGCTAAAACCTGTTCAGATCCATCTAAAACCTGTTCAAATCCAACTAAAACCTGTTCAAATCCATCTAAAACCTGTTCAGATCCATCTAAAACCTGTTCAGATCCATCTAAAACCTGTTCAGATCCATCTAAAACCTGTTCAAATCCAGCTAAAACCTGTTCAAATCCAGCTAAAACCTGTTCAGATCCATCTAAAACCTGTTCAAATCCAACTAAAACCTGTTCAAATCCATCTAAAACCTGTTCAGATCCATCTAAAACCTGTTCAGATCCATCTAAAACCTGTTCAAATCCATCTAAAACCTGTTCAGATCCATCTAAAACCTGTTCAGATCCATCTAAAACCTGTTCAGATCCATCTAAAACCTGTTCAAATCCATCTAAAACCTGTTCAAATCCAACTAAAACCTGTTCAGATCCATCTAAAACCTGTTCAGATCCAACTAAAACCTGTTCAAATCCATCTAAAACCTGTTCAGATCCATCTAAAACCTGTTCAAATCCATCTAAAACCTGTTCAAATCCAACTAAAACCTGTTCAGATCCATCTAAAACCTGTTCAAATCCAACTAAAACCTGTTCAAATCCATCTAAAACCTGTTCAAATCCAACTAAAACCTGTTCAGATCCATCTAAAACCTGTTCAGATCCAACTAAAACCTGTTCAGATCCAGCTAAAACCTGTTCAAATCCATCTAAAACCTGTTCAAATCCAACTAAAACCTGTTCAAATACATCTAAAACCTGTTCAAATCCATCTAAAACCTGTTCAGATCCATCTAAAACCTGTTCAGATCCATCTAAAACCTGTTCAGATCCATCTAAAACCTGTTCAAATCCAGCTAAAACCTGTTCAAATCCAGCTAAAACCTGTTCAGATCCATCTAAAACCTGTTCAGATCCAACTAAAACCTGTTCAAATCCATCTAAAACCTGTTCAGATCCATCTAAAACCTGTTCAGATCCATCTAAAACCTGTTCAGATCCATCTAAAACCTCTTCAAATCCATCTAAAACCTGTTCAAATCCAACTAAAACCTGTTCAGATCCATCTAAAACTTGTTCAGATCCAACTAAAACCTGTTCAAATCCATCTAAAACCTGTTCAGATCCATCTAAAACCTGTTCAGATCCATCTAAAACCTGTTCAAATCCAGCTAAAACCTGTTCAAATCCAGCTAAAACCTGTTCAGATCCATCTAAAACCTGTTCAGATCCAACTAAAACCTGCTCAAATCCATCTAAAACCTGTTCAGATCCATCTAAAACCTGTTCAAATCCATCTAAAACCTGTTCAAATCCAACTAAAACCTGTTCAGATCCATCTAAAACTTGTTCAGATCCAACTAAAACCTGTTCAAATCCATCTAAAACCTGTTCAAATCCAACTAAAACCTGTTCAAATACATCTAAAACCTGTTCAAATCCAACTAAAACCTGTTCAGATCCATCTAAAACCTGTTCAAATCCAACTAAAACCTGTTCAAATCCATCTAAAACCTGTTCAAATCCAACTAAAACCTGTTCAGATCCATCTAAAACCTGTTCAGATCCAACTAAAACCTGTTCAGATCCAGCTAAAACCTGTTCAAATCCATCTAAAACCTGTTCAAATCCAACTAAAACCTGTTCAGATCCATCTAAAACCTGTTCAAATCCAACTAAAACCTGTTCAGATCCATCTAAAACTTGTTCAGATCCAACTAAAACCTGTTCAAATCCATCTAAAACCTGTTCAAATCCAACTAAAACCTGTTCAAATCCATCTAAAACCTGTTCAAATCCAACTAAAACCTGTTCAGATCCATCTAAAACCTGTTCAGATCCAGCTAAAACCTGTTCAAATCCATCTAAAACCTGTTCAGATCCAGCTAAAACCTCTTTAAGGAAACCTAAAGTCTTCTCGTCTCTAACCCTGTCAGCCTCTCCTCTGTGGGTCCCTCGGCCTGTGGCCCTCGGGGGACCCTCATTAGCCCCTTCACTCCAGACTCTTACAGCGGCGTTTGTTTTGGCGTTTGTGGAAGGGCCTCCCTGTCTCCGGAGGGGCCCCTGAGCTCTGCTGGGCCCCGTTTGTTTATGGCACCGCGGTGGGTTTTTGGGGCTAATTGGTCTCTGGGAACCGCGGCTAATGGCAGCGCGCGGCTTCGGGGAATAAATTACGGCGGCTTTTCTCGATGGCGACACAAACACGGCGCTGCGTTTGTGATTGGGCTGCACTTAGCGATCAAACGGGCCATAAATGATTCATAACGCGGCTCATTTGGAATGCGCCGCCGCCGTTTGACGCTTGTTTGTCAAATATCAATGTGATTCACAACGACGTGAGGCCAATGGACGACGCGGGTCACACTCTGCAGCGATAATGTCAGCGTTCAGAGCGAGGCAGAGATTTACACCGGGACAGCTCTGTCTGACAATACACCTTTTATTCAAAGAGTTAAAGTCAACACTGGTCCATCTGTGACCCGTGGAAGTCCAAATAAAACCCTTGAAAATCCTCAATTTAAATCGGTTTAAAACCAGCCCTAAACCATTTATAACCACTTTAAATATATTCAGAACCATTTAAAGACAACCTCTGAGACCTGCTTAAACCCAAATCCACTTAATACAGTTTAAAACGAACTAAAACCCAGCCAAGTACATTTGAATCCAGGTTTTGAGTCCAGCTGAAACCAGTCCAAGTCCCTTTCTAAATGGTTTACATTTGTTTTAAAGAACTGGCTTAAGTCTGGACCTGGTCTTAGACTGGACTAACTCTGTGAGTCTGGACCTGGTCTAAGACTGGACTAACTCCATGAGTCTGGACCTGGTCTTAGACTGGCTTGAGTCTGGACCTGGTCTAAGACTGGACTAACTCTGTGAGTCTGGACCTGGTCTAAGACTGGACTAACTCCATGAGTCTGGACCTGGTCTAAGACTGGCTTGAGTCTGGACCTGGTCTAAGACTGGACTAACTCCATGAGTCTGGACCTGGTCTAAGATGGACTAACTCCGTGAGTCTGGACCTGGTCTAAGACTGGCTTGAGTCTGGACCTGGTCTAAGACTGGACTAACTCCATGAGACTGGACCTGGTCTAAGACTGGACTAACTCCATGAGTCTGGACCTGGTCTAAGACTGGACTAACTCCATGAGTCTGGACCTGGTCTAAGACTGGCTTGAGTCTGGACCTGGTCTAAGACTGGACTAACTCCATGAGTCTGGACCTGGTCTAAGACTGGACTAACTCCATGAGTCTGGACCTGGTCTAAGACTGGACTAACTCCATGAGTCTGGACCTGGTCTAAGACTGGACTAACTCCGTGAGTCTGGACCTGGTCTAAGACTGGCTTGAGTCTGGACCTGGTCTAAGACTGGACTAACTCCATGAGTCTGGACCTGGTCTAAGACTGGTCTAGGGAGGTTTTGTGCCTTGGAGCTGGGTTCAGGCCGGATCAGGGTCAGACCTGGAGGAAATACATATTTTGTGGTGAAAACAAAAGTGTGATAAATGTCAGTGATTGACCAAAATGTAACCAATGAAAAATATTATCATGGACCCGCCCACAAAAAACAGGAAGTCATTTCAAAATAAGACTTGGATAAAAGTTTGTGGATCTAGCTAACACTGTGACTGAGGGTCACACAGAAATGTATTCCTATCATCTCTTTATTTTTACTTTGTTTCTCTTTTTGTTAATCTACGTTTTTCAAATCACATTTTTTGTTGTTGTATTAAATGAGAACATATTGCTGTTGAACCATTTCTTCGTTTTGTTTAAACTCAGGTAGCATTAGAAAACACTTCAGTGGTCTGGTCGTAGCACCTGTGCATACGGCTGTCTGTCAGGTAAATATGACTGAACACAGATGTGCAGTTCTCCTTTTAGAAGTTTTGTAGGCTCTATTTTGTCCAGAGCTTTCTGAAGGTCTTTGAATATATATCTATTGAGTCCAATTTTTATCAGTATTCTTTAAAATGCCTGTGTTGTTGATCTATTTTTCCTAAAACCGTTTTGAATGTCATTAAGTTGTAAGTTTTGGACAGCAGGTCTGTAGTTTATAAACCAGAGGCTGGCTCCACTTTTCTCCGTCCAGAACAAAAAAGAGACTTCGGAGATGGTTCAGACTTTAGACCAAAGACAGGAAGTCACTGAACACATGAAGACGGTTTTAAAAGACATTAAAGCCTGTCTCCAGTGATGCGTTTATGGAGACATGTCTGTTCCCAGGTCTGACAGGAGCAGACAGGTGTTACACTCAGGTGAGGCTCAGGTGAGCGTCGCCGTGGAGACAGGACACTGAGGCCTGTTTACAGACACAGACTCATTAAGGAATGGAAACACAGCATCAGTCAGTGTCGGTAATGAGCCCAGAGCCCAGAGTGAGGGAACGACACTGAGGACATTACAAACAATGGAGTCAAACAAAAACTCAATCAATGTAAAAAAAAAAAATGGATCTAAATTCTGCAGAGTTATACGTTTGGAAAAGATCTTCCAGGACCTTAATGTTTACAGTCTTTGCACAAAAACAAACCAGGTCTAGACCTGCTCTAGACCTGCTCTAGACCTGCTCTAGACCTGCCCTAGACCTGCCCTAGACCTGTGTTAGACCTGCTCTAGACCTGCTCTAGACTTGCTCAAGGCCAGCTCTAGACTTGCTCAAGGCCAGCTCTAGACTTGCTCTAGACCTGCCCTAGACATGTTCTAGACCAGCTCTAGACATGTTCTAGTCCAGCTCTAGACATGTTCTAGACCAGCTCTAGACCTGCCCTAGACTAGCTCTAGACCTGCCCTAGACCTGTTCTA
Organism: Neodontobutis hainanensis; assembly: GCA_024349245.1. Lineage (NCBI taxonomy): Eukaryota > Metazoa > Chordata > Actinopteri > Gobiiformes > Odontobutidae > Neodontobutis > Neodontobutis hainanensis. The sequence goes on along the minus strand of JALDNG010000067.1, from coordinate 927,957 downwards.
GACCAGCTCTAGACATGTTCTAGACCAGCTCTAGACATGTTCTAGACCTGCCCTAGACATGTTCTAGACCAGCTCTAGATATTTTCTAGTCCAGCTCTAGACCAGCCCTAGACATGTTCTAGACCAGCTCTATATATTTTCTAGTCCAGCTCTAGACCAGCCCTAGACATGTTCTAGACCAGCTCTAGACATGTTCTACACCAGCTCTAGACCTGCCCGAGACATAATCTAGACTTGCTCTAGACCTGCTCTAGACCTGCTCTAGACATGTTCTAGACCAGCTCAAGGCCAGCTCTAGAGCTGCTCCGGAGGTCAGAGGTCAGTTCAGGGTTAACCCTGGGTGTTCAGTTTCTCTCGAGGTAGATCTGTGGAAACAAACGGCTCACCTGCTCTGGAGCAGGAGAAGTTTACAGGTAGAAGATAGAAACAGACACTGACCACTCAGGTGTGGAGGAGGAGGAGCCTGACTGGAGCACACGTGTCCAGAGAACTACAGACACTGTAAAGTCAGACTCACACTGGGGTTCACAACAGCTGTGTTGAGATTATGGGATTAACTCTGAGATATTTATTTGAACAGACGCACACTTCTGTTGGTGTTAGTCTTTATCTCTTTCTGAGTCTGTGCTGTTCTTTCAGTCTCTGCTGCTGCACTTTTGCAGGAGTTCAGTGAAGCCTACTTTAGTGTTTTTCCTCAGGTTAACTCTCTCCAACAGGTCGCTGTGACTCCACCTGTTTCACACGAACTCTCTCAGAGTAACCCAGAGTACCTGGACCTAGACCTAGACCTGGTCTAGTCCTGGACTAGGATCTGTGCTGTACACTGTTCTGTTTTGCTCTCGTCTGTTGTTGTCTCTCTTCTGTGTCGAACGTGGCTGAAGTGTTGATTAGTGTGAACGCTCCCCGAACATCTGCTCCTCACAACACGCTCTGTGGCTCCAGTCTCCGGAAAACCCCCCAGTGGTGTCAAATCCAACTCAAACCTGTTCAGATCCGACTGAAACCTGTTCAGATCCGACTTAAACCTGTTCAGATCCGACTCAAACCTGTTCAAATCCAACTCAAACCTGTTCAGATCCGACTGAAACCTGTTCAGATCCGACTTAAACCTGTTCAGATCCAACATAAACCTGTTCAGATCCGACTCAAACCTGTTCAGATCCGACTCAAACCTGTTCAGATCCGACTCAAACCTGTTCAGATCCGACTCAAACCTGTTCAGATCCAACTCAAACCTGTTCAAATCCATCTAAAACCTGTTCAAATCCATCTAAAACCTGTTCAGATCCAACTAAAACCTGTTCAGATCCATCTAAAACCTGTTCAGATCCAACTCAAACCTGTTCAAATCCAACTCAAACCTGTTCAGATCCAACTCAAACCTGTTCAAATCCGACTCAAACCTGTTCAGATCCGACTGAAACCTGTTCAGATCCAACATAAACCTGTTCAAATCCAACTCAAACCTGTTCAGATCCGACTGAAACCTGTTCAGATCCGACTCAAACCTGTTCAAATCCGACTCAAACCTGTTCAAATCCAACTGAAACCTGTTCAGATCCAACTCAAACCTGTTCAGATCCAACTCAAACCTGTTCAAATCCAACTCAAACCTGTTCAGATCCAACTCAAACCTGTTCAGATCCAACTCAAACCTGTTCAAATCCATCTAAAACCTGTTCAGATCCAACATAAACCTGTTCAAATCCGACTCAAACCTGTTCAGATCTGACTGAAACCTGTTCAGATCCGACTCAAACCTGTTCAAATCCATCTAAAACCTGTTCAAATCCATCTAAAACCTGTTCAGATCCATCTAAAACCTGTTCAGATCCAACTCAAACCTGTTCAGATCCGACTGAAACCTGTTCAGATCCAACATAAACCTGTTCAGATCCGACTCAAACCTGTTCAGATCCGACTCAAACCTGTTCAGATCCGACTGAAACCTGTTCAGATCCAACATAAACCTGTTCAGATCCATCTAAAACCTGTTCAGATCCATCTAAAACCTGTTCAGATCCAACTCAAACCTGTTCAAATCCAACTCAAACCTGTTCAGATCCAACTCAAACCTGTTCAAATCCATCTAAAACCTGTTCAGATCCAACATAAACCTGTTCAAATCCGACTCAAACCTGTTCAGATCCGACTCAAACCTGTTCAGATCCGACTCAAACCTGTTCAGATCCGACATAAACCTGTTCAGATCCAACATAAACCTGTTCAAATCCGACTGAAACCTGTTCAAATCCAACTCAAACCTGTTCAAATCCAACTGAAACCTGTTCAAATCCAACTGAAACCTGTTCAGATCCAACATAAACCTGTTCAAATCCGACTGAAACCTGTTCAGATCCAACTGAAACCTGTTCAAATCCGACTGAAACCTGTTCAGATCCAACATAAACCTGTTCAAATCCGACTGAAACCTGTTCAGATCCAACTGAAACCTGTTCAAATCCATCTAAAACCTGTTCAGATCCATCTAAAACCTGTTCAGATCCAACTCAAACCTGTTCAAATCCAACTCAAACCTGTTCAGATCCAACTCAAACCTGTTCAGATCCGACTCAAACCTGTTCAGATCCAACTCAAACCTGTTCAAATCCATCTAAAACCTGTTCAGATCCAACTCAAACCTGTTCAAATCCAACTCAAACCTGTTCAGATCCAACTCAAACCTGTTCAAATCCAACTCAAACCTGTTCAAATCCATCTAAAACCTGTTCAGATCCAACTCAAACCTGTTCAAATCCAACTCAAACCTGTTCAAATCCAACTCAAACCTGTTCAGATCCAACTCAAACCTGTTCAAATCCATCTAAAACCTGTTCAGATCCAACATAAACCTGTTCAAATCCGACTCAAACCTGTTCAGATCCGACTCAAACCTGTTCAGATCCGACTCAAACCTGTTCAGATCCGACTCAAACCTGTTCAGATCCAACATAAACCTGTTCAAATCCGACTGAAACCTGTTCAAATCCAACTGAAACCTGTTCAGATCCAACATAAACCTGTTCAGATCCAACTGAAACCTGTTCAAATCCAACTGAAACCTGTTCAAATCCAACTGAAACCTGTTCAGATCCAACATAAACCTGTTCAGATCCAACTGAAACCTGTTCAAATCCAACTCAAACCTGTTCAAATCCAACTCAAACCTGTTCAAATCCGACTGAAACCTGTTCAGATCCGACTTAAACCTGTTCAGATCCAACATAAACCTGTTCAGATCCGACTCAAACCTGTTCAGATCCGACTCAAACCTGTTCAGATCCAACATAAACCTGTTCAGATCCATCTAAAACCTGTTCAGATCCATCTAAAACCTGTTCAGATCCAACTCAAACCTGTTCAAATCCAACTCAAACCTGTTCAGATCCAACTCAAACCTGTTCAGATCCAACTCAAACCTGTTCAAATCCATCTAAAACCTGTTCAGATCCAACATAAACCTGTTCAAATCCGACTCAAACCTGTTCAGATCCGACTCAAACCTGTTCAGATCCGACTCAAACCTGTTCAGATCCGACTAAAACCTGTTCAGATCCAACATAAACCTGTTCAAATCCGACTGAAACCTGTTCAAATCCGACTGAAACCTGTTCAGATCCAACTGAAACCTGTTCAAATCCGACTGAAACCTGTTCAGATCCAACATAAACCTGTTCAAATCCGACTGAAACCTGTTCAGATCCAACTCAAACCTGTTCAAATCCAACTCAAACCTGTTCAGATCCGACTCAAACCTGTTCAAATCCATCTAAAACCTGTTCAAATCCATCTAAAACCTGTTCAGATCCATCTAAAACCTGTTCAGATCCAACTCAAACCTGTTCAAATCCAACTCAAACCTGTTCAAATCCATCTAAAACCTGTTCAGATCCAACTCAAACCTGTTCAAATCCAACTCAAACCTGTTCAAATCCAACTCAAACCTGTTCAGATCCAACTCAAACCTGTTCAGATCCAACTCAAACCTGTTCAAATCCAACTCAAACCTGTTCAAATCCAACTCAAACCTGTTCAGATCCAACTCAAACCTGTTCAAATCCATCTAAAACCTGTTCAGATCCAACATAAACCTGTTCAAATCCGACTCAAACCTGTTCAGATCCGACTCAAACCTGTTCAGATCCAACATAAACCTGTTCAGATCCAACTGAAACCTGTTCAAATCCGACTGAAACCTGTTCAAATCCAACTGAAACCTGTTCAGATCCAACATAAACCTGTTCAGATCCAACTGAAACCTGTTCAGATCCAACATAAACCTGTTCAGATCCAACTCAAACCTGTTCAAATCCAACTCAAACCTGTTCAAATCCAACTGAAACCTGTTCAAATCCAACTGAAACCTGTTCAGATCCAACATAAACCTGTTCAGATCCAACATAAACCTGTTCAAATCCGACTGAAACCTGTTCAGATCCAACTGAAACCTGTTCAAATCCGACTGAAACCTGTTCAGATCCAACATAAACCTGTTCAAATCCGACTCAAACCTGTTCAGATCCAACTCAAACCTGTTCAAATCCAACTGAAACCTGTTCAAATCCGACTCAAACCTGTTCAGATCCAACTGAAACCTGTTCAAATACGACTGAAACCTGTTCAGATCCAACTGAAACCTGTTCAGATCCTACTGAAACCTGTTCAAATCCAACTCAAACCTGTTCAAATCCGACTCAAACCTGTTCAAATCCGACTCAAATCTGTTCAAATCCAACTGAAACTTGTTCAGATCCAACTGAAACCTGTTCAAATCCGACTCAAACCTGTTCAGATCCAACTCAAACCTGTTCAGATCCAACTAAAACCTGTTCAGATCCAACTCAAATCTGTTCAGATCCAACTCAAATCATTTCAGATCCAAATAAAACCTGTTCAAATCCATCTAAAACCTGTTCAGATCCAACTAAAACCTGTTCAAATCCATCTAAAACCTATTCAAATCCAACTAAAACATTAAAGAAGCCACACCTGCAGAAAAAGGCCACACTAAAGCAGAACAGAAAGTTTAGTGTTTACTGTTGTGGTTTGGAAGTTTGTGAAAGCCTGGAGTATTTGGACCGAACAGAGCTTTAAATATCAGCGCTGATGTAAGAGTTTTACCTGCACATGATCTCGTGAGTGAGCAGCACGCGGCACATCTCTGGGTTCTTGTCCTGGCCTTCGTACAGGATCGGCTGGAACACAGCAAACAGGAGTTCAATAATTACAACACAATCTGTGCCTCAAACAGAAAACACACAGCTCTCACTCCAGAAACATATATTACATATTCTTCCAGGTTTTATACCGTTACATAAATTATCTATAAAGTATCTGGGCTCCTGAGTGTTCTTGTGCAGTTGACTTTCTGAGTTACGGACGACCGACCGACGGACGGCGAACACACGACCGACGAACGACCTACGAACGGACGGCCAACACACGACCGACGGACGACCTACGAACGGACGGCCAACACACGACCAATGGACGGACGACCTACGAATGGACGGCCAACACACGACCAATGGACGGACGACCTACGAACGGACGGCCAACACACGACCAATGGACGGACGACCTACGAACGGACGGCCAACACACGACCGACGGACGACCTACGAACGGACGGCCAACACACGACCAATGGACGGACGACCTACGAACGGACGGCCAACACACGACCAATGGACGGACGACCTACGAACGGGCGGCCAACACACGACCGGCGGGCGACCTACGAGCGGACGGCCAACACACGCATCGACGGACGACCTACGAACGGACGGCCAACACACGACCGACGGACGACCTATGAACGGACGGCCAACACACGACCGACGGACGACCTACGAACGGACGGCCAACACACGACCGACGGACGACCTACGAACAGACGGCCAACACACGACCGACGGACGACCTACGAACGGACGGCCAACACACGACCGACGGACGGACGACCTACGAACGGACGGCCAACACACGACCAATGGACGGACGACCTACGAACGGACGGCCAACACACGACCGATGGACGGACGACCTACGAACGGACGGCCAACACACGACCAATGGACGGACGGCCTACGAACGGGCGGCCAACACACGCATCGACGGACGACCTACGAACGGACGGCCAACACACGACCGACGGGCGACCTACGAACGGGCGGCCAACACACGACCAATGGACGGACGACCTACGAATGGGCGGCCAACACACGACCAATGGACGGACGACCTACGAACGGACGGCCAACACACGACCAATGGACGGACGACCTACGAACGGACGGCCAACACACGACCAATGGACGGACGACCTACGAACGGACGGCCAACACACGACCGACGAACGACCTACGAACGGACGGCCAACACACGACCAATGGACGGACGACCTACGAACGGACGGCCAACACACGACCAATGGACGACCTACGAACGGACGACTGACCGACGGACGGCGAACACACGACCGACGGACGGACGACCTACGAACGGACGACTGACCGACGGACGGTGAACACACGACCGACGAACGGACGACCGACTGACGGATGGCGAACACACGACCGACGAACGACCGACGGACGACCAACAAACGGACGGCCAACACACGACCGACAGACGGACGACCTACGGACGAACGGCCAACACACGACCAATGGACGACCGACCGACGGACGGCGAACACACGACCGACGAACGACCTACGAACGGACGGCCAACACACGACCAATGGACGACCTACGAACGGACGACTGACTGACGGACGGCCAACACACAACCAATGGACGGACGACCTACGAACGGACGGCCAACACACGACCGACGAACGACCTACGAACGGACGGCCAACACACGACCAATGGACGGACGACCTACGAGCGGGCGGCCAACACACGACCAATGGGCGACCTACGAGCGGGCGACGGCCGACGGACGGCGAACACCACGACCGGCGGACGGGCGACCTACGAACGGACGCATCGACCGACGGACGGTGAACACACGACCGGCGGACGACCTACGAACGGACGACGACCGGCGGACGGCGAACACACACGACCGGCGAGCGGCCGGCGGGCGACCAACAAGCGGGCGGCCAACACACGACCGACGACGGACGACCTGCGGGCGAGCGGCCAACACACGCGACCGGCGGGCGACCTACGAGCGGGCGACGGCCGGCGGGCGGTGAACACACGACCGACGGACGACCTACGAACGGGCGACGACCGACGGACGGGCGACCTCACGAACGGACGGCCAACACGACCAATGGACGACCTACGAACGGACGGCCAACACACGACCAATGGACGACCTACGAACGGACGACTGACTGACGGACGGCCAACACACGACCAATGGACGACCGGAACAGGAGGCAACGAAGCCCCTTTCAGGTGAAACGACTGCTCTAGAAAGGTTTTTTCAGATTGATGTTCACAGAGAAAACTGAACTAATCCATTCAGTTTTCTTTTATGTATGACTCTGTTCTTTTTACAAACCACCAGCTTCAGAGTCTACAGCAAATCTATATTAGAGTTCAATACGATATGAAAATATCTGATTTAAAAAAAAAAAAAAAGGAACCTCTTAGAGATGTTTCTGATTTAACAGAAAATGTTAAATGGGGACCTAGAAATATAATAATAATAATAAAAAAAATAAAATGAATGATGATGATGATGTTAATTATTATTATTATTATTATTAAATGTGATTTAGGAATTAAAAAAGTCCACTTGCTCTTTTAACTCCATTTTTAATTCCATTTGCTAATATCCGTCACAGATCGTTTGAAGACGGAGGAAATCTTCTGGAGCCGCTCTTGTCCTAGTTTTCGTCTCTGCGGTGGCCTCTGCCTCATGTTCACGTCCCACAGTCTCCCGGCAGCTGTCAAGCTCCGAGCCAGACCAAATCCAGGTCTAAACCCGGAGCAGGACCCCCCTCACTCAGGTCCACGCTGAGCCGGACCCCCTCCGCCTCAGGAGCCCCCCATCAGAGACCAAAGCCCGGTCCCGGAGCTGTCGGGACCAACGAAAGACGAACGACCGCTGAGTTTTGAGACCGAGACTCACTTCTGCTCGAGCCAAGACCGAGAGGGGGTCTCGGGAAGAAAAGCAGGACAATGTGGGCCAAAGAAGAAAAGAAGGAAGTGGGATTTTTCAGGTTTGATTTTGGGTAAAATAAATAAATAAATGAAAGATGGTGTTTTACGCAGTGGGCCAGATCAGCTGGTGCTGGCCGTTACACAGGAAAAAATAAATGTGCAACAGAGTTTAGTCCTGGTTAGTCCTGGACCCGGTCTGAACCAGGACCAGGAGGAAAGCCGAGTCACTTCAGGTTTAACCCTGGGTTTTTCACAAACATGGTTCATAAACTGAATGGATTAACTGTTCCAGGTCCAGGTTCTAAACCAGGTTCTGATCCAGGTCCAGGTTCTGATTCAGGTCCAAGTCCAGGACCAGGGGTAGGATAGAAACATGGCCCACTGACCACGCCACACTTCGGTCGGTGCTTGGTGTTTTTTCTAACCAGACCAAGGTTTTTGAGAATCGACATGTTTTAAAGCTTCTCTCGATCCTGGAGCAGGAACTGCTTCAGGTTTGGTTTGAGGAAGTGGTTTTGTCTCAGACCTGGACCTGGACCTGGACCCAGGTTTTAAGTCCCACTGAGGTTCATCGGTACCGATGCTGCGTCCACATGAATGACGTTTGAACTCACAAATGCACTTTTTAAAAAAAACATTTCTATGGAAGATTTGTAATAAAATATTGATGTTGCTTTGGATTATTATTGTTTGGTCCCATTTATTTTACCCCCCTTCACAGGCACAGTGGCTTTTACCACAGTTTTTCTTTTAATAATAATAATAACAGAGCTTTTTGGTTTAACAGCCCTCCTCTCGTTTAGTAGTGCATCCGTTTAGAGCACATTATTTATTTTAACATTAGTTTAAAGCCATAGCATCACTTATTGGTTCCTCCTGTTCATTTAAAAAACCCTTCTCTTGAACAATGGCGCGTCCCGTTCGTTTAGACCCCCCTCTACTCATTTATTGGTTCATTCCATTTGTTTAAAGCAGCACAATTAAAACTTTTCTCATTCAGAAGCACATTTCTGAGGCTGAACCAGTGACCCCCCTTTGTCTCTTTAATCGTCCCACCGACACAACCCCCCCTTTGTCTCTTTAATCGTCCCACCGACACAACCCCCCCTTTGTCTCTTTAATCGTCCCACCGACACAACCCCCCTTTGTCTCTTTAATCGTCCCACCGACACAACCCCCTTTGTCTTTAATCGTCCCACCGACACAACCCCTTTGTCTCTTTAATCGTCCCACCGACACAACCCCTTTGTCTCTTTAATCGTCCCACCGACACAACCCCCTTTGTCTCTTTAATCGTCCCACCGACACAACCCCCTTTGTCTCTTTAATCGTCCGACACAACCCCCTTTGTCTCTTTAATCGTCCCACCGACACAACCCCCTTTGTCTCTTTAATCGTCCCACCGACACAACCCCCTTTGTCTCTTTAATCGTCCCACCGACACAACCCCTTTGTCTCTTTAATCGTCCCACCGACACAACCCCTTTGTCTCTTTAATCGTCCCACCGACACAACCCCCTTTGTCTCTTTAATCGTCCACCGACACAACCCCTTTGTCTCTTTAATCGTCCGACACAACCCCCTTTGTCTCTTTAATCGTCCCACCGACACAACCCCCTTTGTCTCTTTAATCGTCCCACCGACACAACCCCTTTGTCTCTTTAATCGTCCCACCGACACAACCCCTTTGTCTCTTTAATCGTCCCACCGACACAACCCCCTTTGTCTCTTTAATCGTCCCACCGACACAACCCCCTTTGTCTCTTTAATCGTCCGACACAACCCCTTTGTCTCTTTAATCGTCCCACCGACACAACCCCTTTGTCTCTTTAATCGTCCCACCGACACAACCCCCTTTGTCTCTTTAATCGTCCACCGACACAACCCCTTTGTCTCTTTAATCGTCCCACCGACACAACCCCTTTGTCTCTTTAATCGTCCCACCGACACAACCCCCTTTGTCTCTTTAATCGTCCCACCGACACAACCCCCTTTGTCTCTTTAATCGTCCCACCGACACAACCCCTTTGTCTCTTTAATCGTCCCACCGACACAACCCCTTTGTCTCTTTAATCGTCCCACCGACACAACCCCCTTTGTCTCTTTAATCGTCCCACCGACACAACCCCCTTTGTCTCTTTAATCGTCCCACCGACACAACCCCCTTTGTCTCTTTAATCGTCCCACCGACACAACCCCCTTTGTCTCTTTAATCGTCCCACCGACACAACCCCTTTGTCTCTTTAATCGTCCACCGACACAACCCCCTTTGTCTCTTTAATCGTCCCACCGACACAACCCCCTTTGTCTCTTTAATCGTCCACCGACACAACCCCCTTTGTCTCTTTAATCGTCCCACCGACACAACCCCTTTGTCTCTTTAATCGTCCCACCGACACAACCCCCCTTTGTCTCTTTAATCGTCCCACCGACACAACCCCCCTTTTCTCGTTTAGTGTCGCGTCCCGTGGAGATGGCACCGATCGAAGGCCGTCAGAAACGGATCGATGAGTTTACTGTGGAGCCACAGCTAAGCACCGTCAGAGTCCCACAGGTCTGTCCCCAAGACCTGCAGAACCCCCCAGAGTCCAGGACGGAACAGAGACAGTCCAGAAGAGAGCCGACTGAGAACCGGAGTCTGAACCAGGTCTGAACCGGGACTAAACCGTGTCTAAACCAGGTCTGAACCAGGTCTAAAACCAGGTCTGAGTCAGGTCTGAACCAGGTCTAAACCAGGTCTAAACCGAGACTAAACCAGGTCTAAACCAGGTCTAAACCAGGTCTGAGTCAGGTCTGAGTCAGGTCTGAACCAGGTCTAAACCAGGTCTAAACCAGGTCTAAACCAGGTCTAAACCAGGTCTAAACCAGGTCTGAGTCAGGTCTAAACCAGGTCTAAACCGGGACTAAACCAGGTCTAAACCAGGTCTAAACCAGGTCTAAACCAGGTCTAAACCAGGTCTGAGTCAGGTCTAAATCGGGTCTAAACCGGGACTAAACCGGGTCTAAACCAGGTCTAAACCAGGTCTAAACCAGGTCTGGTCTGAGTCAGGTCTGAGTCAGGTCTGAACCAGGTCTAAACCAGGTCTAAACTGGGCCAGACTGTAGCTGCAGATATAGGTAGTGATGCTAACTTCAGAATAGTTTTTTTTGTTGCACATTAAAACTAATCACAGACACGACAGAACGTCCGTCTGAACAAAGGCCTGGACCAATCAGAGCAGAGCGTGCTGCAGGGGGCGCTCACCTGTTTGGTCATGGAGTCTATGAGTCGCACGTAAAGGTCCTGTTCTGTTCGGATTCCTGCAACGCAGACATTATTCAAACTCAGCTTCATTAAATACATCTAATATTGCACACATTCCATTGTCAAACAAGTCTGTAAATATATACAAGTCAATATATATTTGTAAACAAAAGGAAGTATGTAAACAAATAGAAGTGAATATATTTGTAAACAAATAGAAGTATGTAAACAAATAGACGTAAATATATATTTGTAAACAAATAGAAGTATGTAAATAAATAGAAGTGAATATATTTGTAAACAAATAGAAGTATGTAAACAAATAGACGTAAATATATATTTGTAAACAAATAGAAGTATGTAAATAAATAGAAGTGAATATATTTGTAAACAAATAGAAGTGTGTAAAAAATAGATGTAAATATATTTGTAAACAAATAGAAGTGAATATATTTGTAAACAAATAGAAGTATGTAAACAAATAGACGTAAATATATATATTTGTAAACAAATAGAAGTATGTAAATAAATAGAAGTGAATATATTTGTAAACAAATAGAAGTGTGTAAAAAATAGATGTAAATATATTTGTAAACAAATAGAAGTATGTAAACAAATAGACGTAAATATATATATTTGTCAAAGCTGAGCTCCGTCTGAGAAAACAGAGAACTGACGATGCATTAAAAATAAATACCGTTGCTGTAGAGCAGCTGTAGTCTGTAGTGGATGCCATTGTTGGTCTTTTCTCCGTTATATTCCTGTCACACAAAACACATTAAACACTTAAACCAGGTCTAAACAGGTCTAAACCAGGTCTAAACCAGGTCTTAACCAGGTCTTAACCAGGTCTAAACAGGTCTAAACCAGGTCTAAACCAGGTCTTAACCAGGTCTAAACAGGTCTAAACAACGTCTAAACAACGTCTAAACAACGTCTAAACAACGTCTAAACAACGTCTAAACCAGGTCTAAACCAGGTCTAAACAAGGTCTAAACCAGGTCTAAAACAGGTCTAAACCAGGTGTAAACAGGTCTAAACAGGACTAAACCAGGTCTAAACCAGGTCTAACCAGGTCTTAACCAGGTCTTAACCAGGTCTTAACCAGGTCTAAGCTTGTCTGTTACAGATGTGGCTCACCACCACCAGTGTGTGACTGTGGAGTGAATGAATAATTGATATGTAAAGCGTCTTTGTGCTGTATAAAATATATAAAATTGTTAAAAAAATAAATAAGCAGGTCTAAAGCAGGTCTTCTCATCATAAATAAAGCCAAAGTACATGTTGAATAAAACATGTTGATGAAAAGTAAGTCTGGTTAAATCCGGGGCAGGTCTGAGTCTGGTGTAAACTCCCTGAAGCCTTTAGAGAAAGAGTGTGTTTGTAAAAGAGCCGTGACCTCAGAGCGGCTCGTCTCTGATCTCACTCGGACTCTTTTTTTAGTCTTTTTTCTCTGGTTTTGGATGAGTTTGACTCCAGCTGAGCCCAGAGCTGGCTCCAGACCAAACACAGCCTGCTCCTGTTTCACAGAGAGAAGAAAACCAGCTCCGATACGTTCAGGAGGTTAGACCTGGATCAGCGCAGCTT